>JAJGOT010000211.1:170000-615000 GCA_022457155.1 Cladopsammia gracilis | reverse complement strand
TTACGCAATTTCACTGCAACTAGCCCAAACAAGGGTTTTTATGAGCCCGATCAGCCCGAAAATGACAGAGAAGAGAGAGAAGAGGAAAAGGGAGCAATAGCGAGCGAAAAAAATGACTAGCAACAATCTATTATATTTTATACCTTTATATTAAAAACAAGGCCAAAAACGCTCACAAACGCTTACTTGGAGCGATATCGTTTTCAAAAATCCAGGTAGATATATATATAGATTTGTAGAGATGGATTACTTGGTCGAAGACATTTATTCACTGCTACTCAGAGTTTCATGCTTCTTACGAAGCAATCATCAGGCAACTGCCTACAATAACGGATACATAGAATACATACAAAATTTGAAATTACAGAACAATACCTAATGGCGTGACGTGCGGAGATATGATTGGTTAACTAAACGAATACAGTTTTCAACAGGAATTTCTTAGAATGTCTACAAGTAGATAGGAGTTCGCTTCTATTGTTCAGTGTTGACATTTCGGGTCTGCATATGATGAAATATTTTTCCCATAAACATAAATTACAACGCTTGTTTACATTTGAATACGATCTTGCTTGTTTAATCTTACGCCATTTGATGTTGTAAATGACGTCTCTTTCTTTTAAGCTCCAGATGTATTTGCTTAATTCTGTTGCATGCTTGTATTTTTCATTTCTAAATGAGCATACATGATTTCTGTATCTTAATTTAAACGCTGTGTCACAAAGTCCGACGTATGTCTCTTTGGAGGATGATGTTGTGACTTCAGCTTGGTAAATGATGTTTGTGTCGTTGCATTTTCCGTTCATGGGGCACGTGCTTGGGTTCCGGCAGTTACAATTACTATCTTGGGTGAGATCAGACTTATTAATTTGTGATTTGTTGTGGTTGGATATAATCGATTTTATATTATTCATGCAGCTGTAGCTCAATTTAAGCGTATTCCGGTTGAAAATCTTGTGGAGTGGATTTGATTTGGGAAAATGTTGATCAACGAGAGAAAGGAAGCACTTTCCTACGTTTGTTTTGACGTTCATGCTGTAGGGTGGATTGTACCAAAGAATTTTCCTTGGACGGTTCATTCGTGATTGTTGTGACTCGTTGCGTGACTCTTTGTATGCCAGGTTGTAATTGTAGCCACTTTTGTGGAGCGCTTCTTGGTACACGGTTTTGGCATTGTCAAAACAATCACGGTCTGAAGATATTTCGGAAAGCCGCTTGTTGATGGAATCTGGAATATTCTTGATGATGGATGGTGGATGATTTGATTTCTTGTGTACATACAGTGGGATGTTGCCTTCTTTAACAACTTAAAGAACAATCAATCACGAATGAACCGTCCAAGGAAAATTCTTTGGTACAATCCACCCTACAGCATGAACGTCAAAACAAACGTAGGAAAGTGCTTCCTTTCTCTCGTTGATCAACATTTTCCCAAATCAAATCCACTCCACAAGATTTTCAACCGGAATACGCTTAAATTGAGCTACAGCTGCATGAATAATATAAAATCGATTATATCCAACCACAACAAATCACAAATTAATAAGTCTGATCTCACCCAAGATAGTAATTGTAACTGCCGGAACCCAAGCACGTGCCCCATGAACGGAAAATGCAACGACACAAACATCATTTACCAAGCTGAAGTCACAACATCATCCTCCAAAGAGACATACGTCGGACTTTGTGACACAGCGTTTAAATTAAGATACAGAAATCATGTATGCTCATTTAGAAATGAAAAATACAAGCATGCAACAGAATTAAGCAAATACATCTGGAGCTTAAAAGAAAGAGACGTCATTTACAACATCAAATGGCGTAAGATTAAACAAGCAAGATCGTATTCAAATGTAAACAAGCGTTGTAATTTATGTTTATGGGAAAAATATTTCATCATATGCAGACCCGAAATGTCAACACTGAACAATAGAAGCGAACTCCTATCTACTTGTAGACATTCTAAGAAATTCCTGTTGAAAACTGTATTCGTTTAGTTAACCAATCATATCTCCGCACGTCACGCCATTAGGTATTGTTCTGTAATTTCAAATTTTGTATGTATTCTATGTATCCGTTATTGTAGGCAGTTGCCTGATGATTGCTTCGTAAGAAGCATGAAACTCTGAGTAGCAGTGAATAAATGTCTTCGACCAAGTAATCCATCTCTACAAATCTACATATCGCTCTAGTTTATCTATTGAGCACTTTTATAGCTGATGAAGTCTTCAATTCATTATTTTATTATATTATATATATATATATATCGAACCGTGTCAGTGTGAAAACATAAGCTTATCGAAATATTGCGTTGCGTGTTAGCATTTCTTATTCACGGGTCATTAGAAAATGGTCACACCCACTCAGCCAATCAGTGCCCAGTATTTGTGTGCTCTATATCCCATAAACTGTCTTAAATTATGTAAAGAGGCGGGGGCTTTGAAGCCCAGGGAAATTGTGGGGTAAAATAACTACTCATTAGTAAGCTCTATATAGAACATACTAATGAATTCTTTTGTTTACCTTTGTCTTAAAGCCTAATTAGTATGCTCTATATAGAGCATACTAATGAGAAAATAGAGCATACTAATGAGTATATAGAGCATACTAATGAATTACAGGCTGCTAATTTAAACAAAAACAACAATGACAATTTTATTTGAAGTTTTCGCTTTACATAACTTAAGCAAGAGATTAATCACCAAAATAACAAAACGAAATTCGACTTAACAATTTTTAGGAAAAATTAAACGAAAGGCTGGGTCTTTCTGCGTGTACCGGTACTCATTGCCTTCTATTGTTTGTGAAGTATTGTATTTTTGGTCTTGTTTTGCATTTGTATTATTGTCGTTCTTTGTTCCTTTTGTTTTACGTCATCTATCCTCCGGTACACACCGAAACAACCGAAAGACTGGTCTCACCGTCCTTTGGAATTCTGTCTCTTTCTGTTTGCTCAATTTCGTTCACTGTCGTAGACTTTTGGAAACGTGCACTTTTGTCGAATTCATATCATCCCCCAAGCACTCGGATATGTCTACGCTCTCAAAAGCAAGTAACTCTTGAGTGGCAAGGACGGCCTCAAGTTCCTCGAGCTCTGTATACTGGCTCATAGCCGGAGCAAATGAGTCATCAAAACAATAAAGAATAAACAAAGCTCCAAAGAAAGAAAAGCATTGTTATTCGTAAAATTCTACCAACATTACGGCGACATCCAAAACAAAATAACAACGTGATTCCCAAGTGTGAATGACACAATTAAAATACGCTCATAAATACAATCTACATAACATATGTTTTCTTCGCGGATGTGACCATTTTCTAAGACGGTTAGACAATGAACGCTCGTGTCCTATGGGATATAGCGCCTCTCGCATTAGATAGAAGTGCCACTCGGGCTACGCCCTCGTGGACTTCTATCTATGCTCGAGGCACTATATCCCATAGAACACTCGCGTTCATTGTCTAACCCTTACATAATAATACGCACCCATTAGTGCAAATAAAAGCACTGTTATCAAAGGGGTCCTGTCACAATAAAAATAAAAAAATAAAATATTCATCCTAAAAATATAAACTGTACAGAGTTAATAGAAAAGTAAAATATAAGATAATTACGTTACATAAAAAGTTCGTTCAAATGTTGCTTAAATAAAATTCTATAATCTAAATTTCTAATGTTCAAAGGTAATTTATTAAAAATTAAAGCACCTAGGAAAGAAAAGCTTTTGCGGTTGGCTCTTAGAAGCCTTTGATTTCAATTTCTTTTGTTTTTAGCACGAACTGCACGTGCTATGCTTCAACTTCTTGGCAATTTTCATACGGTGCACATTTGTGCACATTTGTGTACGAACACATACATTTGTGTACACGAACATTTGTGTACGAGCACGTACTAAAGTTTAACTTAAAGAGTCTGTCCCACCCAGTTTGCATTGTGCGCTTCTTTTATTGTTATGATACGGCTCTATTCCATATTTGGGCAAGCATATCACCTCTTGCACGAGTGAATTTCTCATCTACAATACAGTATGGACTTTCGGGGGCCCTGAAAATGGCGGACGAACTAATGTAGGCGCGCAATGCAAACAGGGTGGGTCAGATTCTTTAACTTAGTCTCAAGTTACGTGACGTCATACCTAACTGTAGCTTGTGCTTTCGGTCGACTTTACGGTCACACCACGCAGTTAACTACACTTAGTTCTAATTAGCCTATGCATGACGTCAGAATTAAAAGAGGTTCGTGACGGCCCTTATTGTTGATCCGTGAAATGTCAACATGGTTGACCGACGTAAAGTGTGTCTAGTGTTTCTTATCATTTATTTTTTTCGTGCGGCAAACCGTCGGAGAAAAATGAGAAATAAGCTGAGAATTTTAACGGATGCTCGACGCCGTTGCTACCTACGCTCGTTGCTACCTTGTTGTATGTTAATTTTTTGTTTGTTGTTTTTGGTTTCCCCCTCGCTTCACGCTTAGTTTTTATTTTGCATATTTATATATGCTCATCTCGCACGTGCAAAAATCGAGGAAAACAAAAGAAACCGCTCCGGTGGGACACGCTTTTTGTGGAATGTTTTTGTTTTTATGTCATTTTGCACGAGCTAATTTTTGTTTTTGACTGTAGTGCGACCAGGCCCTAACCCATGAACCCTGCTTGGGTATAACTATAGTTAGTCTGTATTGTTTTGGATCACCGAGGCGTCAGTTTTCTAACTGTAGTTAGAGCGAACAGAGAAGCGGTTACATTACCGAAATAGCTAACTATAGTTATCCCCGTCTTAACTATAGTTAGTAGCCCAGATGTGACCGCAGCCAATGCTACGTCCTGGCGTTCCTTCACGTACCCTGAATTCCATTGTGCCATTTTAACAAAGGAGACTTGAATAATTACACCCCGGTAAGGCCGCGAGTGAGATTGTTATGGTATTTTTGGGTTTACCTCGGTGTAAGAACCTGTGACTTTTTCCTTTGTTTTTCACCTTTGTAGTGTTGCATTCCCAGTTGACTCTATTGTTTTATGCCTTTTGTTTTCTTTGTTTTACGTCACTCATGAGTTTCACAGGTTCTTACACCGAGGATGAGCCGTATTTTTCGAAGTGGCCTATTCAATGACAACGTTGACGTGGACAAAATAAGGACTGCCTTTTGAGAGAGGTACTTGTCTGTTAAAGTTTTTTTGCTGAATAATAGCGCTATATAATGCTTAACTTTGGCTCCTTGTAGCGGCTAAGGTCAAGACTCTTCCAGGCAATTCTGGCCGCGGTTGTTCAAAAGGTGGACAGCGCTATCCACCGCATAAATCACTACCCAGCGGGGTCCAGTTGTTCAAAACGTGGATAGCGCTAACCACCGGATAAACCACTATTCGTTGGATAGCGCAATGGGTTTTGTTAACGTTTATCCACTGGATAGTGATTTACTTGGTGGATAGCGTTAGCCACTCTTTGAACAACTGGGCCCGGATATATAACTATCCACCGGATAAATATACTATCCCACGGATAACACAAAGGACAGTGATAGTGATTTATCCGGTGGACAGCGCTATCCACCTTTTGAACAACCGCAGGCCAGATTTGTAAAATATTGAAATACTGACAGGACCCTAAGACTGAAGCTCTGCTAAATAGTTGGCTTTAGGACTTCATTCACAAATTTCAAAAGTTAGATCCACCTTGTACAGCATAATAAACAGCACCACAGCAAAGTACTGCTCAGTAGCTTTCATTTGGATAGTCACACTTTAGGATTTCATCCACAGACTCAAAGTTAACGTTAGAACCAGCTTGTAGAACATAACAAACAGTCCCACTGGAAAGAACTGCTCAGCAGCTTCCATTTGAATAGTCTGAACTCGACAATTAGCTTGAAGATTAAATCTAGACTGAATTGCCAAAAAAAGTATTCATTTGTGTAGCTTTCATTTCAATGCCGCGATCACGCTGAATTTCATCATCCAGATAAGCGAGAATTCTTTTACTTCATATGCGTTAGCAGAACAGCACCTATGTCCACGAGACAACGGTCTCAACGAAAGCCAATCAGCATGCTAGCCAAACAAAGCGATTAATATATAGAAAAGCGTTGGTGATAATAAGCGATTTATGACGGCGAAAGAAATATGTACAATAATAGATATATGCGATGTAGCTATCGCAACGATCATATGGAAACCATGCTTTAGAAATTACGTGGTGTTCTATCAAGAAATCTACTGACGATCGCGCGATTTTTGGCGTTCATATATACGGAAACCATGGTTGCCATGTCAAACTATATTGGTGAAATTTTAAAACAGTCTTTCCAGTAAAAACGATAGTTTTTTATTGTCCAAGCCAATTTTTAACACTTAGAAAAGTAGGAAGCTTCTCGATGTATCAACAACAAAATGAAATACAACAATATCTAGTTCTTTTTATCCATTGTTACGTTAATGTTTTTCTTTTGTGATGAATCGTTTTATGGGATATTCATAGACGGCTCAGCCATTGTTGTTGATATAACGAGAAAGGGCCACCTCGAGGTGGTCTATCACGGAATGTAAGTATAATTTAAAGGGACAGCATCCCGTTTCATATATCGTGTTTTCATGATTATGGCCAGAAGAGCGAGCTTCATTTTCTTGAAACGGGAAGAAAAAGTTGCCAAAAGTGACGACGAAAGCAAAGAAGAGACAAAACAAGGGCTAAAAAAGTCAAAATTTCATAAGATTGGCAACTGATTTATTCACCACCTAGTCAAATTTGATGACAAGAATCAGGTAATTCAGGCTATGCCTACACTATACCGGATAGCTAATCATGTCGACATGAAAAATACTCCGGCCTGGTGTGAACAGAAACGACCCAGAACTGGATATTTACTTCTTTTTCAGTGGGTTTCAATCCTCGCTCCTAGTTGTTGACTTCCGCTACGGTTCGGTTCGATTGCCTGTTCACACTGCCCCCAGAGAGTGGCACGAGAATCTATCCGATATGTGATGATTCAGGCTATGTCTACACTATACCGGATAGCTCTTGCGCCGGCACGAAAACCATACCGGATAGGCCTTTCGTTCACACATGAAACGCTAGTTTCGGAACGATTTTTGTTCCGGAGCGCCGCTGCGACGCGACGCTCGTGAAAGTGAATAACACCAAGAAAATACCCAAAAGTTAGAACCACCTTGTACAATAAAGAAATAAAAAACGCGCCGAGTGCATTATTGAGTTATAAAGCACGCGGGAATTTTTAAGAACACGAGAGAAGTGCAGAGAAGCACGAGCCAAAGGCGAGTGCTTCTCGCACTTCTCGAGTGTTCTTAAAAATTCCCAAGTCCTTTATAACTCAATAATGCACGAGGAACAAGTTTTTTTATTTCTTTTATAAAATGAAAACGGTTTTAATGAAGCTTACGTCACGCGCGTGCTTTATCGAGTTATAATGAACTCGGTTTGACCAATCATAGCGCGCGCATTTCCTTGAGCATTTTATAAAGCATAATAAACAGCACCACAGGAAAGTACTGCTCAATAGCTTTCATTTAAATGGCAACACTTTAGGATTTCATTCGCAGACTCAAAAGTTAGAACCACCTTGTACAGCATAATAAACAGCACCACAGGAAAGTACCGCTCAATAGCTTTCATTTGAATGGCCACACTTTAGGATTTCATTCACAAACTTGAACGTTGAATTGGGTGATGATGTGCTTCTGGGACACTGAAACCCTTATCCTATACCAGACGTTTAGTTGCATTATTCTAGACTAGGCATGAAAAATACTTACACCATCGCCCAGTCTCCCTATTTTCCATAATACATCTACATCTACATAAATTTAAAGTCCTACAAAGGGGGATACCCATCACTGCAAGACGTTCAAAATAAACTAATCAATATAAATATTTATGTAGTATTGAAAAATAAATAAATAAATAAATAAATAAATAAATAGAGATAAAAATTTAGAAATTAAAATAAAATACTAATAATTCCTCGTGAAGCGAGGTTAATAAATTTGTCGTGCCTCGGGAGCTAAGCCGCGCGTATTCGAGCGAAAAATATTAAAGAAATAAAAAACGCGTGGAGTGCATTATTGAGTTATATAAGCACGCAGGAATTTTTAAGAACACGAGAGATGTGCAGAGAAGCACGAGCCAAAGGCGAGTGCTTCTCGCACTTCTCGAGTGTTCTTAAAAATTCCCAAGTGATTATATAACTCAACAATGCACGAGGAACAAGTTTTTTATTTCTTTTATAAAATAAAAATGGTTATAATGAACCTTACGTCACGCGCGTGCTTTAACGAGTTATAATGAACTTGGTTTGACCAATCATAGCGCGCGCATTTCCTTGAGCATTTTATAAATTTATATTATATATATACTTGATGGTGTCCTGCAGTTGCCTGGCAACAATGTGGTACTACTTCATGTAAGCCTATATAGGAGCATGGTAAACAAAGATGGCAAACGGTAAACGGTACGCGAACCATCAAAAGGACCTTTTACCAGCGTTTATGGTTGCAAAGAAGATGAAGTGGAATGGCAAAAAGCCTCATATGCAAATCGAGAGTTTCGACTCGCGGTATACCCTTTCCCGAGCTACACGAAGTTCTACGAGACACATATTTCTAGTATTAATATGGTAAATGTCACATGCTTGTTAAAAACTTCAATAATAATAATAATAATAATAATAATAATAATAATAATAATAATAATATGATGATGATGATGATGATGATAAACCCCATCTTTATACCACTGATCAGTTTCCTGATAAATCCTCCCCTACATGTATTCTAGACCAAAACTCTCTGATTTCTATACCCTATCCTAGACTAAACCCAGGAGTTTTTCTTTCTTCTGCTCAAACCGAACGCTTCACAATCGGCCACCAACTGATTGGCGACATATAAATTGTGAAGCGGTTTGTAGTCAAATGGACGAAGGTAAAGTTGTTCTCTTGAGCAAATTTTACAGTGTAAAACCTACATCCGACATTATTTAACACATATCAAATTTATACTGTTGTTGTATATTTTCAGTATTTAGCTACTTTGTCGAATTTTTAAATCTATCGTGCCAGGATTACTGGCTATTAATTATTGCTAGATCGCCGGGAAATAAGCTTATTACAAACAGGCATTGCCAAGAGCCCATTCTCTTTCGACTCAGTCAGTCAGCGCTGTAGCCTCCTACGCAGACGTCCTTAGGGCTCGTCACGCAATCTTTCAAGATTACGTGACGAGCCCTAAGGACGTCTGCGTAGTCGAGGATCAACTAATAGGAACTCGATCGGTTATTCGAGCGTTGGAGGCTAGCTTGTGAACAGACTGAGCTTTTATCTAGTTTTTGAGGACAAATTAAAGGCTCATCCGATTTCCTTTAAGTACAAACGTGCCTCGTACAATACTAACTTAAGCTTATAAACAAGCGAGTAATTCGGTCCACGAGTGAAACTGTGCCAGGCTTTTGTCGCGGTTTTTTTTGTTGTTGTTTATGTTTCGAGAGAAGACTGTTTTATTTAAATGGAAGAATACACATCGTCTTACCTTCAAGCTTTTCTTTGATCCTTCTCAGCCTCCTGTGAAATCTAAGACTGCCAACAGCCGCAAACACTTGAGCACAATGCGTGGCAACGAGCCGAGTGTTGGCGCATGGCGCGGTAGCCGGATAGTCGCGGTTTTGGCGCGAAACTTGCCCACTTTCAGCCCAGACGCCCTGTCCACCGCGGTCAAACGTCCGAGGCGTTTTTCATTTTATTTAGTGGGATTTTATTTAATATTAAATGGAAATATAGCCAAGGATGTATAAAAAAATTAGTTGCCGTTACTATCTTTTAATTTTTCTCAAAATGATGAGTTTTTTTCCCGTTGAAAACTGACCAAAACTCTTTGCGCCTGATCAAAATTATGTTGGCAAACGGGCGCCGACAATTCTGCAGTTCACAGTTTTTAAACGCTTAGAACTTTTTTGTTAAACTTTCAAAACGTTTGGTAAATTGACAGTGTATTGGTAATATATTAAACTTTAAACAGTGAAAATGACAACCTTAACTTTTAAGTACTTTGCTTAACTTTTGCAAATTTCTCTCGTTTGACCGCGGTTAAGACGCCCTCTGGTGACGGATGAGAGCAGAAGGATATCTGATATGACAGCATTCACAAGTATGATGCTATTTTTCTTTGTTTTCCTGTGTTCGTTGTTTATTTCCTTTTCCTTTTTATTTATTTCAGTTTTCGATTTCTTTTTTCATCCCCCCGATCAGGTCAATAAAACCAGTGTTCGCGGCAGTCCATTTCGCGTCCATTTCGCTCTCAGGAGTGAGTATCACGAGATATAACAGAAAACTTTCAGTTTAAAGTACCCTTTCTTTTGCCGCATTTACAATTTTCACCCCGCTATTTGATTATCGAGCAGAGTTTGCAAAAAAAAAAAAAAAAAAAAAAAAAAAACCGGAAAATATGTTTCCCTTGATCACTTCCACTTCCGAAACACCCATCCTCGAACGTGACCGAGTTGCAATACACTTCCGGCGAATTCCTGATTGTAAACGAGGCTAGTGTCACAGACCGCTGAAATTTACACTAAGTGGCCGAGACATGAACACAATTTTGATCCGCTTCGGATCAATCGTCGTGTAAATGTCCGTGTTCTATTTCAGGCTTACAGGGAACGTGTATTTCTAATGTCGACACAACGATCGTAAAGGAATTCCTGCGTATTTCCTTGACTCTTGGCAAATCTAATCCCACCTTCGCTTCCGGAACATTACGCACCAATTTCTGTCACACCACTTAAGGCTCACTGTGAATGAAACACAAGACGTAGCAGCACGTTTTTTATCGTTGCTCGTTTTATAACAGATCGTTGAAACGCGTGAGTTTGGTGGGTAAATTGTTATGGAAATTTCGATTCGTCGCACCAGTTGACATGTCCGAAAGAATCGTGCGTGGAAGGCACGAGATAAAGCTTTAGTGGAATATTTATATGACTACCGTCCACGCATTGCATATCTGTATACGTAATCTATCAGTTATTAGCTAATAACTGTCGCCCGGGTTTTGCTGTTGACCTGGCATTTATGTCATCCATGGAGGAGACAGAATTGCACGTCGATTCATCTGATGGTAGAAAAAGTACAAATAGTGAATACTTCTGTGAATTGTGCAGCCTGGATTTTACGACCCAAAATGTAAGTGCATTAGTAGTTCTATTAAAGATCGCCGTTTTGATTCCAAATTATCTAGTCCTGTTATGGTCCGCGCCGGTTTATCAAATTAATTGTTGATTCAAAGCAACTTGCATTTTGTAGTAAGCTTTGTGAAGTGTAAGATTTCTATTTCCAAGCTGAATCATCCGGGATGGATTTTGTTAATGTTTTGTTTTGTCAATTGTTTAGCTTTAGCTTAATACATGCATGTTTACAAACTTTAAAGAATTGGTTGTTTCGTCGTCGGATTTTAGTTTCTTACATAGTAAAATTCTCGGTTGCCGGCATGAATATAAAGTTGTCAGAAATGTTTTTTTAACAATAGTATTTCGTTACCAAATACATGTAGTTGCACTGTACATGTACAATTTTGAAATAACCTGAGATGTTCAATATGATTTGAAACCATGATGCATGCTGTTGGCAGTTCTTTTATATTTGTAAAGCCTGTTTCACACTAGGATCATAATAACATATCAGCAAGGTCACATGAATGCAAAACAAACACCTTAATGTTGATGCTTTGTCACAAGTGACAGATCATCTACAGCCTGTAACATGGGATGCTAAATGTTCTAACATTGTTGAACAACAAAACTTTGTACAGCAATGTTAGAATGTTTAGCCGAGGCTTTAGGCTCAGTTTCTGCTGCTGGCTCAGTCATGATTTGAGATATTGAGTGTTTACCATTAACATGTGAAAACTGGTTTGTGCAAATGGTAAGCGAAACTTTGGAATTATGGGAATAAGATTGGCATGTACCACGACCGCCGGACATGAGCTTAGTAGGCCATGCTTACGGATCAAAACTGGTGCAGGGCCTGTATCTGGTAGATAAAAGCAGTTATTATACTTTGTAGTCACTATCTGTCTTCTCACTGGCTAAGACCTCACAGTTAATTCTGGAAATCAGTTCACCCTACGGAGCAGATTAGTGAATAATCTGAAGGGTGTATGCACAAAGCATGATTTCCATGAGCAATGTCAAGTTCACAGGTGGTGAGTGGCAGCTTTGCACACAGCCAAGTAAAAACATGGCTTGCGATTTGCTTCTTCAATTGAGCAAGAAATTGGGAAATTGCTTGACGATAAAGACTTGGAAAACACAAAGAGATTGATAAATGACAAATGCTCAAGTTCTTGCTAGTAAATAATAAACTGTGTTCCGTGCAATGGTGCATTTGTCGTTATTCTGTTTAAAGCAATGTATAATAAAACAGTTTATTAAAATTAATTTGTTTTTGTGATATCCGGAATAATCAAGGTCTCAGTGAGTGTTATCACCTTCAGCCTTCAGTTTCAGCTGATAACCCCTGCCTTGACCTTGATTATTGTAGATATCACAAAAACCTCATCCAATAATTGTTTAAAATTACTATCTGGATATTCCAGTTGGTAATTTTTCACTACCTTTTCAAGATGTCCCATTTATATTGGACAGTTTGTGATTGGGCAATCCAAAATAGCCAACAAATTTACAGTTGTCTGCTTAGTAGCCTGGCCTTTGTGTGGAAATGAGGCTGGAGTTGACCTTGTTTTGATAAAAACCTTTTTCATATGTAAATCATGTTGTTATGCTAAATAACATGATTTACATATGAAAAGCAGGAAGGTTTGGATCAAAACAAAGTCAACTCCAGCCTCACTTTCACTCAAAGGCCAGGATACTAAGCTCACAACTGTAAAATGGTATATTCTGCCAAACTGTTATTAAAATGTACCAAATATTAAAATTTCTAATACTGAACATTATGTTTGGCAGGAATTGGAGGAGCACACTTGGTCTATGCTGCACAATACAAATTTAAACAGGAAACAAGGAAGGTAAGGTAACTTGAAAAGTGCAGAAACAGAAAATGTTGTTTGTTGCTTGTTATTCTTATTCTTACAATATTATATATAAACTTTATTTGAAATGAAAATATACATGGATATTTAAATGTGTTGTAAAAAATAAACAGTTAAATTCAATGAAGCTCTGAAGGAAAACTGAGATTTGTTGAGGAACAGAGAAATTGAATGTCCTAAAACAAGTATCTTTGCAGTATTTTAATAAAGCCAAATAAAGGTTCTTCTTATAAAATGTTAGTCTTGAAATGCATTTTTGCTGAAAACTGTATGCCCTGTTTGTGAATGTCACAAGATAGCATTTCTATAGCTTTGCCTTTTCACCAAGCTGTTACTTTAATTATAATGTACAGTTGTACAAGTCATGTAGAATGAGGTGATGTTTTACTTTTCATCACTGAATGAACATTTATCTTTTCACTGCTACTAACAACACCATTCCAGCTTCTTTCAACCCCAGCCTCGTCCTCCCCCATGCGCTGCGTGGACACCCTCTCTTTCTTCTACCCTCTGGTGCCCATGTTAGGGCTATTCTCAGGGTTCTCCTTATCAGGCGGTAACCGGTAAAATTTACCGCTTGAAGCGACACTTATTACCGCCCGTAACCGCTTGCCGCCAGAAAATTTTTAACACACACAGTCTTCTCTTTACCGCTTAGCAAAAATCCCTTACCTGCTAGGCTAAAATTTAGGGAGAACCCTGTATTCTGCAAGAGCTGATGGTTCCATCCATTGTACACATCACAAACAAAGAAAAAAAAGCAACAATTTTAATTTCCGATCTTCGTATAAACAGCTTATTAGGAACATTAATTTTACGGCATTGGATGTCGACTTTTTAGTGTTTTCTGGCACCCCTTTATTAGAGCGGTTTTCAATTGAGTATCGAAAGTAATTTCCCGATTGTTTTGGTTTTACAATGCTACACTTTGTGATTGGCTTAAAAATTTCGCTCCACTTTCTCAACTGATCAGAAGTAAAGCCAAAACCAATCGTGACTTGCTTGCACATGTTTTCCCACGCTTGTCGCTGGCTACATGTATTTGCTTCGAGTTCTGATTGTTTTATTCAGGGGTTCTGACACGGTGTGCGGGTGCGGGACCACACAATTCGGTGAAACCCGCGCAATTCCGTACAATTCCTAAAATTCTGCACAATCCCACACAATACTGAAATATTTGCTTAAAATTTTAATTAAACCAGGTTTTTCTATTGATTACCAAGATTTTTAGTTGTCTTTTTCCAGACATTAGCAGTCTGTTGATATTTTTTCCATCGCTTTCGCTTCCTCTTTCAGTTCAACTTGTCGGGGACCGAAGAAGAAACACCGAAGAAATGAACCGTCGTGCCGAAATGATTGTCACTGTCTGAATTATTTTCGCAAAGAACTGATCAAGTTTGCGAATCGAAAAACAAAGTATTAAAGCGCTGGAACTTCGGATTGATAGGAGAAAATTATTAGTTCTGATCAGAATACTGAATTTGATTTTTTCAATCAAGTGAAAGACATTTTCATTCAGGAAAATACAAAACAAACATGCTATCAAATTACTTTTAGCACACAATTTGCATACATCTTGGGGTTGTGTTTTTGCGGCTAACTTTCGAAGAAATTGTGTGAACCTTAACTGGAAATTATTCACACTACATAAAATGTACAGATTTTTTATAAAGCAACTCAGATTGGAAACATTTTATGTCGAGGTGGTATTTTGGTTTTACCTGATCGAGTTTATCATGTCACGCAAATGTGATTTTGTTGAGACAAATAAACTTTGGTGAAAACAAAAACAGAACACTGGTGATTGAATATTTGGTTGGTCACAGGATTGCGCAATCCCACACAATTTCCCGCACAATCAAAGTTATTTCCCGCACAATTTTATTTTTTTCCCGCACCCTGTCAGAATCCCTGTTTGTGTATCATCAATTTCCTTGCTGTGACATTTTCATTTCTTTTCACAACATACTCTTTTAATGTACACCGTAACTTTGCACATTTTTACCATAAATTTGATTTCTTTTTCTTTACAGAGATTGTGTTCACATCTGCAGTTTGTGTAAGCAGGAGTTTGTTGGATTACTGGAATTTACTGGTCACCTACATGGTGATAGTCACCAAGAAAAGCTACATAACTGGCGAAGGGATCAGCATCGTGAGTGGAGCCCAGATAGAGGACTTAGTGTTAGTCCAAATCAGATGCAGCAATCCAGGACAGCGGCTGACTGGAGTACAGATGATTTTTCTGGTTTTGTAGAATATTTCAGCGATCACAGTGGAGAAGTAAATATGGGAGACAACTGGCGTGGAAACAGAGGTCCACCAAGAGACCCAAGAGACATTCCGAGCTTTCCGGGTCCACCTCCACAGTTTGGGTACCAGCACCAGGAACAGTTTGATAGAAGAAGGAACAACAGGGATCAGTTTCAGGAAAGAGGTTATCCACCACGGAATGGTGGAGGCAGAGGCCAGCCAAGGGAATTTAGAGATGGTACACCCCCCAATCCTGATCCTGAATATCCAGAATTGGATTATATTTCAAGACAGGAAAATGACAGGTACCATTGGAGAAATAACTCTGATGACAGACAAAATGACAGGTATTATGGGGACAGTGGGTATGTGTACCCCAATGATGGATGGAGAGGTTCTTATGATACAAATCCACAATTTAGGTCGAGGCCAAATAGTCAACCTCATCACCATGGCAACAGAAGGCATAACAGTAACTTGCCACACAATGATTCAAGGCCAAAATTTAGAAGTGTAGTTGGTTCAGTTGTCCCTTCTAGAAAACAGGATGAAATAAGGCCTAGCTCTAGAAATACATGTAGAAAGACAGAAGAAACTGCTGATAGTAGGCAGAAAGAAGCACCTCCTGACAAACAGGCCCAAGGGAGAAGCTCGCCAGGTGGAACAAAGAGAAAAGGTTCTGACGACAAGACACCACCAAAATCTAGTCCTTCAGGGAGCCCCAGTGGAAGAAATACTAGGAAAGGACAACCTCGGAAACTTGCTAGACCTGTAGAAGAAAATAAAGGTGAGAGAGATGCAGGTCATGGTGATACAAGTCCAACAAAGGATAAGAAGTCAGAGAAAATGACTAGAAAAGCGCAAGCCGATAATAATAAAATTGAGATCAAAATTAGAGGGAAAGAAAAAGAAAGGGCAGAATCTTCAAAAGAATCTTCAACAGTTTCTCAATCCACTGTCACAGTGACAAAGGACACATCATCTGTAGAATCAAGTGACTCAACAAGCAAAGAGAAAACAGTCACAAAACCTAAATGGCTAACCAAGCTGATGGCCAAAGATGATTCCACTTCACTGACCACACAGAATCCCTCTTTATCAGTCAAAGGGTATTCCTCTGTGACAGTCAAAGGGGATTTCACCTCATCAGCCAAAACAAATTCCATTACAACGGCAAAAGGGGAGTCCTTATCAGCACTCAAGCCACCTTTATCAGTCAAAGGGGATTCCCTCCCAATCCTTGAGAGAGGTCAAAAATCTTTCATGACAGAAAAAGACAAAGAGGACCACACAAAGGACACAAATCAATCAACAGCGCACTCAAAAGGGAACGAAGAACAAAATTCCACAAAGAAAGAAACTTCTGTGCCATCTCTGGATAAGAAAAACTCCAGCAAGACAGTGAACTCATTGCCAGTGTTCAGTGAAAAAGACACGAAAAGCTCCAAATTAGGAGAGGATTCTTCATTATTTACAAGGGAGAAAAGTGAATTGGCTCCAAATCCAAAAGATAAAGATGAGTCATTAAAGACAACAGACAAATTGATTACTTTGTCAGCACCCAATGACAGACAAGGTTCTTCCTGTTTTAACCAAAACTTCAGTTCCTCGATCTCAGAGAACAAAAAAGAGAAAACACTTGATATCAATGTTTCTCGTGAAAATAGACAAAACGCTGATAACCTAGCTCACTCTATCACCACAATCTCGACTATGAGTTCATTGCCATGGGAACAGCGAGAGGAGAAACTCAGGTCTTTACTTGGAATAAAGAAGGAAACAAAGGATACTGAGGTAACTAAAAGCATTAGTGGGGGGGGTTAGGGTTAGGGTTAGGGTTAGGGGGGGGGGTTACACTGTGCACACCCATGCTAGTTAATATGAAAGAATAGTGGCACATCAGGAGAAAACTCCCACCAAGTTTGCTTTTATATTCTCAATACCTTACTGTGTATTTGAAAATGCATTGCTGTTGTGTGGTTCCAGGAAATATCCAGTCGTGTACCTGTACATGTACATGTACATTGAAGGTTATTGGAAATTTCAAGTGGAAGGGGGATCTCAAAAGCCATAGTTTTCAAAGGAAAGTATGAATCAAGCTAAATTTGAATTATCAGAGGGGTTGGGGGGGGGGATTGAAACCAAAAAAACCTTCTGTGGGAGACATACATGTATGGATATTTTCTGGAACAACACATTGTAGGAATAATTTTTATGCGAGAATTATAGTTGTGAACTGTGATATTGCTGAACATCCATCAAAATAATACTTCTTGCATCCACAAACAGTTGTGTCAACAACAACAAAAATTAATGTTGCATTAATGTTGCATACATGTACATGTTGCATGTAGTTGCATGAAATGTTGCATTGTGTAGTAAGTGGTGAAATGATTAATTGAATTCTCGATTAATTGCGATTATGACCATTCGGTTCAATTCACAATTCTTTGCTTTCACGTTTCGATTTTGGTTCGATTTTTGCATACCTTTTCCTGGGTGCCCTCAATGAGTTATTATATTGTGAAATCAGAATTCAGAACTCTTTAAAATCTGTGTTTTTGATTGACGAACAAAGGCGTTTGCAGTTGCAGTTGCAGTAACATTTGCAGTTGCAGCAGTTGCAGGCCGCGTTTTGTGTTGCCTGGTAAAATTGCTGCCCTTCTACCACATTCTCAAACATGGCGACGAACGACCAAGCAATCGTGAACTTGCCTGTATATTTTAGATCAGCTGTGTGGAAATATTATCATGGTTTTCCAGCTAAAGACGGCTAAAGAAGTCTGAAACTATCTGCAAGAAACATTTTCATAATCGAATCAAAATATTCGAAATCGAAAGGCAATAATCGAAATCGAATCGAATCGCAAGGAATGTGAATCGTTACACCCCTATTGTGTAGCTGTACCATGAAAAATTTCATGTGATGTCACCTATAATGTTGCACCATGTGTCCGGTCCTTTAAGCCCTAATATCAAAATTTGAATTCTCATTCTTGTCCCTATATATTTCCTATAGAAGTAGTGGGGAGAAATTGTGTGATCATGTCCTCAATCTTCATGACCTTTTTGATTGATAAGGCATTGACAAGACAAGGAGAAATTTGATTCTGATCACTCTTAGGGCTTTGAGAGTTAACCCTTCAACTCCCAAGAGTGCCAAAAAGCAAAATACATGAAAAACCCTTAATTTCATTTTGTAAAATATTGCAAAACAAATTGGCAAAAGCACTGCCAAAGAGGTTTCATTTGAATGGTCACAGCATAAGATTTCGTCAACAGACTCAAAAGTTATAACAAATGGTACCATGCAAAAGTACTGCTGAAGAGGTTTCATTTGAATGGTCACACTATAGGATTTCGTCCACAGACTCAAAAGTTAGAACAAATGGTACCATGCAAAAGTACTGCTGAAGAGGTTTCATTTGAATGGTCACAGCATAAGATTTCGTCAACAGACTCAAAAGTTATAACTACATGCACACTGTATGTCTCCATAATTTAATTTTCATCGAATTAAATATCTGGGAGTGAAAGGGTTAATCACCCTCTCCGTTTCTGTCACCTTGGCAATCCCATTTCTGGTCTTCCTGCTACATGTGTATCTTTTCTCCCATCTTCTGTTGTGTTACAGTGTATCTTCCTCTTTTTTCCTGGATTCCCAGCCTCTATTCCTCCTTCTCCCACTAAGCTTTGCTTATTTCCATGTTACAGTCAAATTAATCTTCAAATGGTATAAAAAAATTTTGTTGTTTTCCTTCAGAGCCAAGAAGACTCGATCCCATGTCCAGTGTCCAAAGACAAAAAAGTGACAACAGAAAGTGAGACACACCCTCCTGTTTGTAGCAGCATTTTGTCCACAGTGACGACTGCCTTGTCTGTTGGATCTGTTAAGCCTGTTTCCTCACGATACATTCCAGGCTTCTCCCAGTTGTCATTGTCCCGTCCGCAGTGTAGTTTTGTTCACATTGATGGAGTGCAGTGTGGTTCGGTCACTTGGAACAAGTAAGTGAATAGCGAAACAATTTTTAAAGCCTCGCCCCTCCCAATTCTGAGATGCAAAACTACTTTCTGATACCAAGAGGGATTGTACATGTAAATGGTTTGAACTCAGGAGTATCAGAAGTCTGTCGAGTGTGATCGGGTTAGTGTACATGTAGTTCTGAAAAGAACTGTTGACTGACGTTTCGACAATCTGAACGGAAGTCATCTTCAGAGTTATGTGAATTGCGAATGGTCAGTTGATGGTATATACATCTGGCTATTGCTTTCATTGGCAGAGGGATTGTCCAATACACTTGATCTGAATCATGTAGTACTGACCCAACTCTCAGTTTGTGAGGAACTGGATATGTAAGGTCACTTTTTGTTTTCACATTTCACCCTGGGGCCCCTTTTTCACCCCCACTCCCCCCCCCCGTTTCACTCTGGGCCCCCTCTACATGTATTTTACCCTGGGGCCCCTTTTTCACTCCCCCCCCCCCCGTTTCACTCTGGGGTCCCTCCTTTTCACCCCCTCATTTATTATCTGTATGCATTTAGCCAATAAGAAATAAATGATATTGCCTGTAATGTTTAACAATGTGAAAAAGTGTCGGAGAGACTGTAATTTACATTTCCTCATTTACAGGTACTGTTCGTATCATCAGCGAGTATTCAAAAACGACGAAGGCAGTTCGCTAGAGCAGAGTGGCACCTCAAAAGCTAGTCACATAATGAGAGACGAAACTCATGATCGTGAATCATCACCGAGATCTCTGAATAGCCGACCTGGAGGAACACAAATCTTTAGACCGACCACACCTACTTACAAACCCCCTGAGCGTTTGGGTATGGTTTCAGGTTTGGAAGAAGAGATTGATCATCGACTCTCTTACTCCGACAAATATGAAAAGGAAAAAGGAAAGAAAGAACTCAGTGACGCTAGCAATAGCAGTGTGAAGACTTGTGGCAAGATCGATCTCAACTCTACTTCAACTTACACAGCGTTAAGAGCTGCTACAGATGCCTCTTCTGGAAACATCGATCTTAGTACCACACTTCCAGGGGCTTCAAGGGGCTTGCACTTGCGGGGTTCTTCGACGGATATCAATAGTGATCGCAGCATTGGTGCTAGCACTGGTACCAATACTGCTACTAGCGTTGGTACCAGCATTGGTGACAGCATTGATTTAAGTGAAACAGTACCAAGACCAAGGAGAATATTGGCCATTCATGATACCAGCCTGGAAAGTGACAGTGGCGGTCCTGGAATTGATTTAAGTGGCACAGTGCCCAACCTTGAAGGTCTTTTAGCGCTGCATGGCTCATCGACTGTAGAAGTGAAAGGCAGTTCACAAATTGATCTCAGTAAAACGGTGCTAAAACACGGACGATCATGGAAACATCAGGGGTTATCAGGGGATAGTGGGTCAAATATTGACCAGGGTTCAACGATATCGAATCGCGGTTCATCAGTAAGCAGTGGTAGTGGTCCTAATATCGATCTGAGTGAGACAGTCCCACAACCCGGAAGATCTCGGACGCCGCATGAGTTCACTCATTTTGACCTCAAAGAAGCACATCTGCCAAACGTAAACCCACAGGCTACCGCTAGCTCTGCGACATCTCGCTTAAAAAGTGATGTTGTTCATCCACAGAAGCATCTGGTGAAGACTGAACCTGAAGAAAGAGCAAGGCCCTCTGCTATTCAAAACACAGAAATGATCGATTTGAACTTCAGCACAAAGCTGCTTGGTGTTCCACATTCAGTAGTCGCCCCCTTTAACGCCAACAACCCTTCGCCTAAGAAACCCTTCAGAGAAAAGACCAAATCACCGTCTGAATTTTCCACCAAATCGTCAGTTCTTTCTTCTCCACGAAGCTTTGCTGCATCCCCGCCTCAAAGCCCGTTATCGTCTCGAAGAGTTTCCACTACAACGCATTTACCAGTGGATCGATCTCCCGAGTCTAACATTTCACTGCCCAGTCTCTCCCTTGATCTATCGCGATTTAACCTTCCCCCTGAGGTGAGAAAAGCCTTGGCAGAACGTTACAGTGGGAAAAAAGTGACAAGTTCAACAAGCGATCATCCAGTTAAACCCATCGAAGGCCGCAGATCACAGCCCCTTTTCTCGGAACACAAGACTGAAGGGTCGTTTGAGCCGGGAAAGAAAGCCTCCCCCTTACCTGCGAGGCTGCGTGGTCGCGGTCAGCGGAGTATCAGTTTAGACTCACCCATAGTAAGGAGAGAGAATCTGCACGCGGAGGGGTCATCGAGGTTGGGACTGCTTGAACGAGGAAATATGTTCGATGTAAATCAGTTTCTTGGTAGACAGACGAACAAAGAGGAGATTCAACAGACAGGTTTACGCGTTGGGGACAATATTCCAGCGAGTTTAACCACGGGATTGACTACTGTGCCGCCTTCCACGAGAATACCACCCCTCAGTGTACCTCCTAAAGATAGTGTACCCACTAAAGACAACTCCGAAGAGCTCCAAAGCCGAGGACTTATCGATTTAAGCTCAACTTCATACCTTGAGGGAATGTCAGCACCCTCAGCTAGCCAGGGTAGAATGGCTGAAGGTTTACGATTGACTATTGATAATTTACGATCCCCTCCGAGACCATCTGTGCTTCAAAGTCAAGGCTTGATCGATTTGAATAGCAGTACGGAATACGGTGCTCGAGATATTGCTATGGAAAGTCCCGAGCCGCTGCCTGTGATAAAACGCAAACGACTGAACACCTCTGAAGATTCGGAGAGTGTTTCGAGTTTAGGTGCTGAAAAAAATGTGAAAAGGTCAAAACAGGAAGATACCGATCCTCGAGCAGACAAACCAGTTACTTACCGATCGGGAATAAACGTGCAGGAGTTGTTATCCATTGAACGCGATGAACAAAATCAGTTACAGAATCTTCACGCAGTGCAGTCCAGATTAAAATCTGTCCGCTCACAGATTCAGAAATTGTGTACCGAACTGGACTCCCTGAGTAGCGAAGAACAGAGGATTACACTCAGAATGGGGGAATTGCGGAATTTGCGACTCAGTATTCTTGAAAACGCTTGCTACGAAAGACAAATGTCGCCTTTGCCAGCTAGAATAGAAACTTCGACAAGAGAAACTAGAACATCTGTTACACAAGTTGGTAGAGACGATAGCAAAACGTTAACAACGTCGTCTGAGCTTGACAAACTGGGAAACGTGCTCGAGAAGACAGATGCTCACGTGATTTACTCTTCTCGGGATAATACTTCATGTTCAAATGACACGAAGAGTCTGCCCAGTAATAATCGCGAGAGTAATATGGGCACGAAGCAAATAACCTCCGAGGCAGAGCTCAGTGTTGAATCTTCTGTTTGTTCAACTGCAGAGTCATTAATGAATTCGAGCAGATCTTGCGACCCTCCTCAATCAGAAGAACAGTTTTCCTCAGTTGGCACAGCTACAAAGTTTGTTTCGAGGGAAGAAGCATCGCAGAACAGCCAACCTCGAGAGAAAGTTCTAGAAAGGCTTATCCAGGCATCTAAACGTGCAGCGAAGGAACGCAAGTCATCCAGCGAGGTAGAATTGAACCGAGGAGCAAATATCTCTGAACAGACGTCATGTGACCTTCCTGTGGATATCTCTAGTCAACAACAAGGTGTTGTTGCGAACAGGTTAGATGCAGACTCAGGGCCAAGTGTTCTTGGTGTCCCTGTGATCCTTGAAGATCCAGCTTCTCTGAAATCTAGCGAATCTGAATCCAGCCAATCAGGGGCTAAACAAGAGCTTCACAACAAGGTTGCCAGTGCGCAAACTAACGAGCCATGCAGGAAAGATCTCATGAAAAAAGCCAAACATTTTCATACATCAGAAAAAGGTTTGTTGAGGAAAAAGAGCTTCTCTGATATCAACGTTTCCAAGACTATTGAAGCGAGCAGGAAGAAGATACAGTCTGCGAGAGAAAACATGAAGCGCTGGAAACAACAAGAAGACGGCATTGATTTGCATGGATCACACGAGGAGAAAATAAGTAAAAACAGCGATAATTCTCCATCTTTTTCCAATACAGGTAGCGCTGAAAATGTTTCGGAGGCGCCCTGCAAAGACAATCAAGGCTCTTTGCCACTTAAAATCGTAGTTCGAGACAGCCCTTCTCCTAGAAAAACTACAAAAGAGCTTAAAAAATCTAGCCTCTTTAACTCTGGGAAGAAGAACACTAAGGAATGGCGAAAGAATAAGATGGACAAAAGAGAAAAAAGGTTTAAAGATTTGGACGCGATTCCTTCTAAGAGACGAAAGATCGGCGACACGTCGTGTACTGATACACAGCGTAGTGCACCATTCAAGGAGAAGACATCATCAAAAGGAAGGAATCAAGTTGTTAGTGCCGCGGCTCACACCACCACAGCTGACCTTGAGGGATCTGGAACCGAGGAAAGGGCCAATACCGAGGATGAGATCCCTACACGAGATGTGGTTAGTATTTATCGTATTATAGCGCCCTTAAAGCGGAAGTTACTTCTCTTATAGTTAGCATAAAACGGTCACACTGCAGCGTTTCATCTTCAAATCCACCACTTAGAAGCGTCCTGTACAGCAAAATAAACAACACCACAGGAAAGTACCGCGCAACAGCTTTCATTTGAATGGTCACACTTTAGGATTAATTTTCATCCACAGACACAAGAATTAGATCAACCTTTAAAGTTTAATGCATGTAATTATAAGCAGCACCACAGGAAAGTACTACTCGATAGTTTTCATTTGAATGGTCGCACTTTAGGATTTCATCGACAGACTCAAAAGTTAGAACCACCTTGTACAGCATAATGAACAGCACCACAGAAAAGTACTACTCAATAGCTTTCATTTGAATTTCATTTGAATGGTCACACTTCAGGATTTCATTCACAGACTCGAACGTTAGAACCACCTTGTACAGCATAATAAACAGTACCACAGGAAAGTACTGCTCAATAGCTTTCATTTGAATGGTCACACTTCAGGATTTCATTCACAGACTCAAACGTTAGAACCACCTTGTACAGCATAATAAACAGCACCACAGGAAACTTCTGCTCAGTGGCTTTCATTTGTATGGTCACACACAAAGTTCATCTACAGAATTAAAAAAAGTTAGAACCGCCCTAGACTTTCTTTTGTCAGTAATGGGTGATAGTCTTGTACATATTATGTTTACAGGATAGCCAATCCGATGACAAGTCAAGTAGTGTTCGTTCCCGTGCGAGTCATCTTCAAATGCCGTCCTCAACTGTGGAGTCTCTGAAGAAAACCTTTCAGTACTCTAAAGGTAGAGAGACACTCCGTAATATACAATGTTCACTGTATAATTTCATGTACCTGATGACCTGTTTACACATGTAATGTTTGATCCAATTTTTGTCGCTCTCTCCAATGCAAATTTTGTCGCAAGTGTAAACTAGCGGCGATTCGGGTGCGACATGCACTACGATTTGCTGGGATTTCCCAAAAATCGCCACCAAGTCGAACTGATTCGCCGCTAGCTTACACACGCGATTTGAAGATGCACCTTGCGCGCAACAAAAATTGAACAAAAAGTCGCCTGTGTAAACGGCCCTAAAGAGTGTTTAATCACGGAAGATCTAATTATATCTGGCTCTATTCCTCAACTGGGGGAAAGGAACTAAGCTACCTGGTTAAATTACTCGCTTTAATCAATGCCCCTCTCCCTATTTTGTGCATTAACTCGCGTTTGTTTCTGTTGTGTTGACTTTCTTAAAAGGCAAAAAACACCGCGGATCATCATCAGCGAGCAAGTTCGAGGGTCACACAGGAGCTGTGTGTGGTTTGAAGGTATGTGGTATCACAGGCTAACCATCCTCTGTTTGTGTGGTATCCTGTGCATCTGTAATGGCCGTATCGGTTTATACATCAAAACTAGCGTCACTAAAGGCGAAATTAAGGGCTCTAAAAAGTGATGAAACTCTTAAAATCACTGCCATGTTGTTTAACTTTGTTTTTCTGTGTTCATTTTGCCGATTTGAGGTTCGAGAAAGCGGTATTTTCAAAATTACGGTTCGACTCGCTGAAGAGCAGAGAAAGAGAGCGAAAATGTCGCTTTACAAAGGAGAAATATTGAGCAGTTGTTGTGCATGTAACAGGTGTTTGGTTAAATAAAAGTATTGTGAATTTGTATTGTAATATTTTCAGGTGCACAATGGTCATTTGTTCACATGTTCAGCAGACAAAACCACAAGATCATTTAATATTCAGGTTAGTGACTGATGCATCTCCCATAATCCTTTAACCCCTAAGGGTGCCAAATCTCAAAATTCAAGAAAAATCCCAAATTTCATTTTGTAAAATACTGAAAATCAAATGGTACCATGTAAAAGTACTGTTGTAGAGGATTCATTTGAATGGTCACACCATAGGATTTCGTCCACAGACTCAAAAGTTAGAACAAATGGTACCATGCAAAAGTACTGCTGAAGAGGTTTCATTTGAATGGTCACACCATAGGATTTCATCCACAGACTCAAAAGTTATAACAAATGGTACCATGCAAAAGTACTGCTAAAGAGGTTTCGTTTGAATGGTCACACCATAGGATTTCATCAACAGACTCAAAAGTTAGAACTACACCACATGTCTCCATAATTGATTTTTATTTGTTTTCATTATACTTGTAACCAATGTATACTTGAAAGTGTGCAAAGAGAGTAATGTCGACCACTTTTGGTGTTGAAGTTTTTGTTTCTTACTCACTCTGTAGACAGGAGAGTGTGTAAAAGTCTACCATGGTCATCACCAAGCAGTCAACTGCATTGAGGTTTGTACTAAACTCTTTCTCTTGAAAGAGCACCAAAATATCCTTATTACTCATGCGCAGAGCGGCATGCGTTTAAGGTGCGTTTTTTTGGGGACATTTTCTGGAGCGGGGTCGTAGCTGTCCAAACGATGTCCGTGATTGGCGAATGATACAACTGATATGTCACTTGAACAATGCCCCTATCCCTAATCCCTATCCCAGCGGGACAAATCTATTGTTTTCTTAGCGAATCACAGACATCGTTTGGACAAGTGCAGGACTAACTATTTTCTATCCATTCCAAAAACAGATATCTCTGATTATTGCACCTATTCCTCTCGTAAAATACGGAAAGAAGTCACTACTTTGACTATGTGTACCTGAAAAAATTTTGGCTTGCGAGAATGTAAACAACATAGTTTTGTTAACGTTTTCTGATTTCAGAATGACCAGAATATGTTCCAGAAAAACGCGCCCTCCGTTTTGCCCTCCGTTTTTCGTTTTCTTTTTATTTGTGTCACGATGGTGCACTTCCGGTTCATAGCTTTGCCATATACACTTCCGAGTTTTTTCTTCCGGCTACTCTCTTTTCCGGTTGTAAACAATAACCTTAGCAAAATAGCGTTACTGAAGTGTCACGACACCGTCTCCAACAGCCCTTCTTATATTGCTAATGTTCATAACATACAGAAGAATCACTGGTTTCCCTGTGGTACAGCCTTCATTTGTAAAACATTCAATAGTAACAACGTGGTTTGCAGGAACGATGAATGAAAGGAGTAACTCTTTTCCCTGTTGGACATCTTCTTATATCTTGTTTAAGTAATGCTCCACATA
Organism: Cladopsammia gracilis; assembly: GCA_022457155.1. Classification (NCBI taxonomy): domain Eukaryota; kingdom Metazoa; phylum Cnidaria; class Anthozoa; order Scleractinia; family Dendrophylliidae; genus Cladopsammia; species Cladopsammia gracilis. The sequence continues at coordinate 588,103 of JAJGOT010000211.1, read as the reverse complement.
AGAACTATAGTAAACTTCATTGTTCTGCGGCATTGGCTCTTTCCCACATAGAATATCTTTGATTTCAAGAATAGGGGAAGAGCTGATGGCTCATAATTATATTTCATTATAAAAATAAAGAAAATCCATTTGCGTCAAATAAATTTTAGGAAATGTTCGTGCTTAACCAATCAGTATAGCAGAAGACAATAGCTAATAATTTTGCTTCTTTGATGAAGTTCCACAAATAAATATCTTTTAAAACTTGCATGTTGTGCGATTGGGTCTCGAATTACTTGAAATCTTAAAAAAAACATTGGACAAAATGCACCTTGAACGTTAACTTTTTAGCAGTTTTTGAGTCTAGGCCAATGAGATCACTAGTTGTTACAATGAAAAAAGTTGACATTCCATCGTGCATTGCCATTCAGCACTATCCTTCTTATGCGGATCATTACTTAAAATATACCAAAAAAACCTTTTTACGCATGCGCATGAGTATAGGCTACTTGGAGCCCCTTGTTTCACATGTAAATGAGCAGCAAACATCAGTGTATGAAAGAACTGCTGTAACTTTTATTTGAATTGTCAAGCTTTAGAAATTCATTCCTAGACGTACTATATCAAACACGATGAAGAGTGTTTCATCGGGATATCCAAACACTGAGAAATTTTTTGAAAAAACTAGGCGAAAAAAAACTTAAGTAGACTACGAGCAGTCTCTCTTTCCCTGCTTAGTCCGTCGAGCGAAAAACGAAAAAACATTAGCGAAAGGATAATGGCCGCGCGAGGCCATTATCCGTTCGCTAATGTTTTTTTCGTTTCTCGCTCGACGGACTAAGCTGGGAAAGAGAGACTGCTCGTAGTCTAAAACTTAAGCGACTTGGCGGTGTTAAGATACCTGATAAAACACTCATAGCTTGTCATTAAATACAGAGAAAACGAAGGAATAAATGAAAAAAAAGGTATGGTAGCCCTCTGTTATTGATAGAATATTTTCGTGTCCAACTCTTCTTTCTCCCACCAAAATAGTTCCCGACAAAAGTCGCTCCACCAAAACGTTGCTCAACTATTGAGATCCCGCAAGACCTAGTTCCTTTTTCTTCCTTCTCCCTCCCCTGCCCCTCCCCTCACCCTCCCCTCCCCCTCCCCTCCCGTGCCCTCCCCTCCCCTCCCCTCCCCTCCCCTCCCCTCTCCCGTTCCCCTGCCCCTCCCCCTTAAGAAAACATCAATTTATGTACATGTTATTTGAATTTCTCTTATTCTTTATGTTAACAACAGATGTCCGAGGATAAAGACAGACTTTTTACAGGCTCCAATGACCAAACCGTTCGAAGTTACAACATAAAGGTAACAACTAACCTCGCGTATTTCCCTCGTTTTGATGACCAGACGTGCGTTTCTCAAAAGTCCCGAAAACATTTTCGAGCCCAAAATGCTATGTTATGTTTAGAATGTTAACGACAAATATTCAGTGTTTGTTAATTTTGAAAGCTAGGCAATAAAATCGTACGTTTACTGCACAAGCTGGGCTGGATTGCGGGCTACAAAATTCAATGCTATTCTTTAGAAAATGAATTTAAAAAATACCCTTCGGCCGCGAAATATCTTCTGACGATTATGAGAAACGTACGTCGCCTGGGCGCATTTTATTGTAGACCTCCACTCAGTTTTGAGTGCAGCGCAAATAACACGCAAAACGTTTACAGATATGTCATCTTACTGTCACTTTTCATTTCTAGAGTGGCGTTTGTACCCACAAGTTCACGTTTGATGGACGTGTCATGTGTCTTCACTTAGCCTTCGGTCTTCTGTTTGTTGGACTCAACACTGGTATAGTGGCCTCTATAGATTTAATGGTAAGTGCTGCGCGAATGTGTTGTGACTGCGAGTAGCATATCGGACACAATTGTTGAAACACTTCTTTCGATCCTTCTCCCCAATGTTGATAGTAATGACCTGCAATGTTAAAAGCAGTTTGACTCAACATTGAGGAGGAGGGAAAACCGCGTACATTGGATGGCGAATTCTCACCTTGAGCCAAGTTTTTCAAGTAATTGTGTCTTACAATGTTGTAGTCTCCTACGCATGCGTTATTTGGGTCGTAACGCAACCTTCCTGGGGGAGGAGTGTTAGGAAACCTTAGATCGGACTACGAGTACGAGATGGAGTGCGAGTACGACTTTTCAAACCTTGTTCGCGTGCTCTAGATACCAATGTATCACACCAATTTTATACCTAGAGTTTCCTTATCTTCTGCTCAACAACAGTAAGAAGCGAGAGTTCTGGGCGCAAGTCGTACTTGTAGTCAATCTCGCACTCGTTCTCAAATCTAAAGCTCCGTAATGGCTGACTAGTGTGTTGCGTGCGCGGTTGGAACGCGGCCATTCTGTTGACTTTCGGACCCTAAATTAAAATTTAAAAAAATGTTCGAAAAAGCAGGGATTGACTCTTACTGAAAACGATTTCTAAATCTCAGACTCCGTGCACCTGAAATTTCCATTTCCAAGGCTAAGAAACGGTTTCATGAGGTGGAGGGGGAGGGGGGGAAGGGGGAGGAGGGGGGGGGATCAGGTAAAGTAATGGCTGGAGTAAACGGGTGCTTAAAGACTAGCGTGCAACTATGTCTCTTCCGTCGTGGATTCCAAACGTTTCTATGAAGAATTTGGAGAATTATGCGAGCCGCCCGATTTTGTAAGCGCCGTAGGTTGCCATTTCCACCGGCAGACAGCTCGCCCCAAACAGTGTCTATGAGGATACATTTGGGATGCGGGACACGAGACATAAATATAAATGTTTGTAAACTTATGCGAGCTTTCTCATATGTTGAACAAAAACACATCTCGATCCGCGGGTTGTCGCGAAACGAATGATAAGCACATGGAATGAATGAACACATGACCAATGCATGGGCAATAGAGGGGTTACGACAATGATCAGTAACTCCTCCTAACTATCCCAAGATTCTTGTACTGAATTATATAGTAAAAACAAAAATAAGTCAGATAAAAGACATGAAAAATTCTATTTGCAGGCAAATATTTTATTTGCAAGACGATTTCTCATTCCTTGTAACACTTTGTGTAACCCCAGATACTTCAAGTTGGACGGTTGTTGATTTGGTGATACAATTCCAAACGTGTATGAAAACTATATGTGAAAAACTCTCCTTATTTACAAATCGAATCAAACTACAGTCAGTTTCTCCAGGTAAACGCATTCTCCGTTACTCTCAACGAAGTAATACGGGGACCATAATTTGGAACCGCACCGCTGCGCACGCAAACCGTCAGCGGTTGCAAGCAGTAAACTCTGCCTCAGGCCTTTGCGGTCACCTCCGTTCAAAGGAGTGACGTCAGACTCAGAAGATGGCATTGCAATTTCTTCCGCTTCGTGATATTTGGCGAGTGGTACCCAGTTTAGAAGAAACATTATGGCCGCGGAAAGTATGGTCACCGCTCCCGTAAAGTAAAACGACATGCTATAGTCATTAGTCGCGTCAAAAAGCGATCCCGCTATGGGCGGACCAAGCGTTTTTGGAAACGCCATTAAACAATAAAGTGTGCCTATCGCGCGCGCGACTTTACGCGGACCCACAAGATCACGCGTGATCACGGGCACAAGCATCTCATATCCGCCATCGAGGACTCCGAATGCAAACGCGTACACACAAATCCACTCGTACTTCGTTGCCATGGTGACAACGCTGGATGAGATTGCGATTGAGAGGAGACTGAGCTGACAAATCTTAAGGCGGTTAAATCGTGGAAGATCGCATACAACTCCAAATACCAAACTTCCCAAGAGTACTCCAAAAGCTAAGTAACCCGACAGAAAAGAGGCTTGGGTTCTGTTCACTCCTTTGTCCTCAGCAAAACGCACCTGAAAAAAGATCAAAAGTAGACAGTTTCAAGAATCCAGTGTTGACAATCCAGGCGCCGATTGCTCCTCCAAAATGGGTGTTTCTTGGTGTTGCAGAAACTGTTGTTGGTTAGCTTTTGTGTTGAGTTGTGGATATTGTTTGTTGTCTTTTGAATATTTTGTTACTCGTGCGTATAGCGCGCATGAGGTAAGGTCCCGGCTTCGTTTTTCTTCGTCATTTTTTTTGTGACATTTGTGCATGCAAATTTATGCACGCATATATTATTACGAACCGGGTCGTCAGGTTACATACAAATTCTACAAAAATGGCTGCCGCGCTTGGCATGTGCTTGGTTTTCAAAACCATAGTTTTGTCTTATCGGAGTAATAACACACATTAAAATATTCAAAATGGAAAGAGAAGGCTTTAAAGAATACTCAGAAGCCGCTGTAGTGGAGAAAAAGGATAACTTTAAGCGACGAAATCTTGCTTCGGGGAACTTCATACATTTATGTATATGGATAAACAACCTCGTTCCCAGGGTCTCTCATCTTCCCGCCCCCCTGGAGCGAGAAGATAAGAGACCCTGGGAACGAGGTTGGTGAAATCATTCAAATGAAAGTTCGAGAATGGAACCTGGTCGCTCGTGTTTAGTTTTTATTGACTTACCAAATGAACAAAAGGCACCAGAAATACCAACATGAAAGTGCAGAGTGCCACAACCCAGATCACGTAAGCTTTGTTCCTAAATATTTCACAGTCACACGTCCTGTGGCTTTTAATTTGAGTTTCTTCGCCTTCCACGGGACGAAATGTCAAAGCACATAAAAACATTAGAATCTGAAAACCTGCAAGAATCCGGAACGTCACTGCAATGCCGTAATTGGACGCAAGAGTTTGTATCAAGGGGCCATACACGAGCCCACCAATCGCAGCGCCTGCTAGTGCTATCCCGGATGCAAGGGCCAGACGCTTTCTGAAGTACTTTGTTAAAATCACAAGCGAGGGGAATAAGCCGAGACTTGATCCCAGTCCCCAAATCACACCATATGTCACGTACAGAGGTTGCAGTGTTGTTGCAAAGGAGCTGGCGAGGAGTCCTGAAGCCGAGATAAATGAGCCTGCAATCACCACCATTCGGCTTCCATAACGTTCAGCGAGGGCGGTGCCAACGGCGGCGAACAAGTACATCATGCTAGAAGCCAGTGAAGCCACCCAAGCTATAAAATAAATAGAGGTTATTCAGCGCGAAGTTGTGTAATACGGCTGAGTATTCAGTTTAAGGCAGGAAAAAAAGGGTAAAAATGCCCAAAAATTACGGTATATGAAAGGGTAAGGGTTTGGACCTTGGGGGAGCATCCCCGTACAAAACTTTGTTGTGTACCCTCTCCCCCCACCCCCAAATTAGAAGAGCGACAAAGTGGGAGGGCTGGATGGGAAAATATTCGACTCAAGTTCATGGCGTGCACCATGACCGAGAGCCAAATGTTTGCCATCCGGCCTGACCTAACTTAGTCAAAAAGTATTTTATCGTATGACCAATTTTGGAGACAAAATTGCTTGAAATTGTAACTCGCGAGGCCATACGCTTTTGTAGTAGGGCTGTACGGCTTTTTCCGCCCCGCTCGCGCAAATACGTACTGCCCTCATACGGGACTTTAGTTAATGGTTTTGCAAACAGGCTCGGAGGGCCGTACGTACGGGTCTATTTACCGACACTGAAGTGAAATTATAATTCATCACATGGCTACACTGCCTAAATATGGTCATAATATTCACTTTGCCTTCAGCGAATGAGGCAAAGGTCAAAGTTTTTGCAAGAATTGCCAAAGGCGTCTGTCCTTTGTAATTCTGATCGATCCGATGTTTAACAGGGAAGACTGTTGAACAGTCAAAAAAGGTTTTTTCTACAAAATAAAGTGCCGGTTTTTTAAAGGAATCTGAGGCGCGGTTTAATCCTCTCACGTCTCTCACTCCAAATTCAATTCTGAAAACATAGTGTAGTTCTAACTTTTCAGTCCGTCGACGAAATCGTATGATGTGACCATTCAAATATAACCTCTTTGGCAGCACTTTTGCATACCGTATCGCGCGTATGGTGCCAAGCGGATGGGGCCAAGTGTATGGGGCCAAGCTGCTCATTCACAATTGAACAAAATTCTCCTTTTACAAAAACGAGCCCTCCGCTTAATGCATTTCTCAAGTAATCGAGCACATGCTATTCCTTTATTTATTCCCTCTAATATTCTGCCACTGAATATGCTCTACTTTAAATCGATTTCTGTACTAATGCATGATGTTGCAAACCATTCTGTTCCATCTAATATTTCTGACCTTTTTATTCGTTCAGACCAGATTCACACTCACGACACCAGATTCTCAGCCGCTGGCAACTTTTACGTCAAAAATTCTAGAATTAACCAACAATTACACACCTTTTCTAGAACTGGAACTAGAATTTGGAATAATATACCTATCAATTTACGTAAACAAAGCAAAACGTGCTTTAAGTCCAAATTAAACAGATTACTAATGGAGGTTTTGGAGAGTGAGGATATCTATGTTGATGTCGAATTTCTTTGTACCAGTCTTCGTAATTATAAAACACTTAATTGACTTTAAACTGCATTTTATTACCCCTTCTCCTTAATTTATATATATTATATATAATTTATATATATATATATATATATATATATATATATATATATATATATTTCATATTCATTTTTATTTCTATTATTGATTGATTTATTTGTTGTTGTTACAGTAACTAATCATAAATTATCCATTCCTTATTTTCGTATTTATTGTTATCTGTCAATTATTTTATAGTGAGCTCCTGTAATTGTTTAGTGTGTAGCAACCCGCCACGATTAACTTTAGTTATTTGCGGGTTGCTAATATAATTTGTTTTATTATTATTTGTAAATGAATTGTTGTTGTTGTTGTTGTTGTTGTTGTAGTACCATTTGTTTTTTAATATTACCAAAACCACAGTCTGTCTAAACCAATTGAATTGCATTTGGATAAAAACTCATTTCGATATGAAAGGTTGTGCACCTAGCCTCGCTTTGACAACGAGACATAACGTAACTCGGAAATGGCCTATCGGATATGTATAGGTTGTTCACTGTAAACATTGTCAAGATAAAAGACGTATAGCAGACTCAAGTTTATTAATTAATTATCTCGTAAAAACCGCCGTCCAACTTAATAACGTTGTTTACTTTAAACATGGTCAAGAAGGCATATGGACGAACCTATCACAGACTATAATAATAATAATCAGTGTGATGAGTTATATCCTCTGCACTTGTGAACAGACATGGAGGTCCATTAATTTATTAAACCGAGGTCTAAGTAAGAATTCGTTTAAATAACCGGCCCAAAATGTTCTCTCACCTGTTTCTCCTCTTTGCGTGGAGAATTCGTTCAGTAGCGCCGAGTACACAACTCCAGACGAGTTTTGTTGTCCGACCGTCAGAAAATTCACCATGAGAGCGCCCAAGCAAACAACCCAACCCCACCCTCCATCAGGCGGATTTTTGTTATGACCTTGGCTCCCGTCATCACGTTTTTTTTCGTCTTTTGCGACGGGATCTTCTCGTGTCGGCTTTGAACTGGCTTCCGTCATCTTGGAGTCCTATTCTTGTTCTGCGAATCCGAAAAGTGGCTCTTATACTCGTTATCTATCCACGTCTTACATGATCTTCACGTGAAAAACCCTGTTAATAAAAATAAAAATGCACTAAAACAAGGAATCACAATGCACGTTTTCCTGTTAGATGGCTATGATTTCAGCTCACACCTTTGTGGCTGTGCAAGGGGGATACTCGAACTCGCGAAGAATACAAGGTATTCATCACCGGAAGGAGATTGCCGTCAGTATAAAATTACTGGTCAGTATTAAATGAAATTATTTTCTTGGGAAATAAGATTAAAATGCGATAGGTCTGAAGAAGACATCACACCATGACTTTCTCAAAGTCGTTCGCTTCTCGTTTCCGGTTTTAAGACCCCGGTGCGAGCTCTCGCGCTTCGCGCTCGCTTTCGCGCTTCGCGCTGAGCTCGACTTGTAGGCAAGTCTACATCACACCATGTACCATAATTATCATTAAAACTTTTCACATATTACAGCCAAACATTGCTTGAAGGAATACATGGAATGAAAAAGATAGCTCACTGTCCCCGTTTAGGAGAAAAAACAGAACTCTTATTTATGTGGCGAACTTAGCTCACGGCTTCAAAGGAAACTTTCTTTGCGCGCGCAGATGATGCAAGAAATTATGCACAGTGGTCATGGCAATGCAATCACCTTATAGACAAACTTCTACCTTTAATGTTCTGTGGGATTCTTTGTGTTTTTTTTTGTGTGTGGTAATTATGCGTCCCTTATCGGTATGCAGAGTTACTAAGTTACAGAGAACTGAAGCTCAGTGGTTAGTTGATCACCGGATCATTAGCCTGTTCCAGGCGTTCAGATAGTGGGGAAAGCGCGAATAGTTGGGGGAAGGCGCGAAGAAAAGCGAGCGAAAAACTTGCGGGAGGCGAGGCGAGGGAACGCCTGTAAACATTCTTAAGAAAATGTCCTTCCGCCCACTTTTAGACCGCCAACTCAGTTGTCAATCATATGTCAATTAAAATAGGATTAGATTTCCTGGGATTAGATTTGGTGTAATAAAGGGTGACAGGCCTACACGAATCCCTCGCGAATGTTTTAGCCATTTTATATTTAAGCTCGCAAAATGATGCTTCATGTATTTGTAGCGGGTATATGGAGAATTCGAGGTGACTGAATTAAAAAGCCTTCTAAACTCGCAAAATGATACAGACTATAGTCTCGAGGTCATTTGTGTTTTTAAGCTGTCTGCTAGTTTTGACCTCTTTGTCGCGGCGTCTGTTTCATAGCGATGTTCTTTAATATGCCATCGTGGCATTTGTTAGAATAGCTCTGCAGTAAAACCTTTAACATTGCATGTAGGCTTAGAGCAAGCTTCGATTTGGAGGTCATTTTGAAATTATGCTGTATTCTCGGCGGTTTTCTTCAACTCTGGTTTCTTCAACTCGGCGGCTTTCTTCAGTTCTGGAGCTCTGTTCAATCGGCGGCTTTCTTTAGTTTTGTTTGACCCCTTGCTGTGCTCATGTAGCCATTTTCTAGTAGAAGTTAACCAACAATGTAAGGTTTTTCACTCTCTCTGAATCTCTTAGGTAGTTGGATCTATTAGTTTGAATTATCGACCGTCAATGGTTTCTTGCAATTAGTTGCAAATATGTTGGTCCGAATTTTCAGAGATAATTGCAGCTTTTTATAAAGCTATGTAATGTTTCATAAAGAGTATAAATCAAGCGTATTTCAGTCACTGCTCCGCTTTGTAGTTGAGAATTGACGGTTTTTCCGGAGCTCTAATCTGTTTTTCTCCATTGTCATTTGTGCAGTCGGTTCTTCTCACTGCATTGTAATGAGTTTCACAGTCTAGCGACTGTTTTGTTACCCTGGGTGCCAGAGTTTTTTCTTGCGCGGTTTCCGGTGTCGGTTATGTCTCTATTGTGACCCGCGCGAAAAACCTCTGGAGCAGAGCGCTATTTCTTTGATAGCGCCGAGCCAATGACAAGCCTGTTTAAATCGATCTCGTCCAGAATTTGGACGAGACAGCCGATTGGCTCCTAACGACTTCCCATGGGCTTTCTGATGTAACCGACTCTGTGATTGGTTTACAAGAATAGAGTACACTGCGAGAAAGAAGCCCGTGGAATGAGAAATTATTTCTTTGTGATGAGGTGTTGAAATGTCGGTTGTTCTTGAGATACTGCACTAAAAGATTTGAGAAGGCTCTGGAGGAAGTCATAACAAAGGTTCTTGAAACCTTCGACGGTTTCGATACGTTAAGCACCGAGCAAACGGATGGGATTTGCAATTGTATATGCCGCAAGAATGTTTATTTTAAGTATCTCGCCAGAACGGGTATCGCTAGCCGACGAACAAGAATTGTACTTCTTTACTCCTTTACCAGGCGAGCTGGAACATCGCATTGATCGCGTGCTATCCACTTCAGTTTTCCAGCGGGCCACATTTCCCTTGCAATGTTCATTCAAGTGGTTAGTTCTTCGATAGTCGCTTCGCATTTTTCAATTCGGCGGTAGCACTTTTTGCATAACACATGCGGCCCGACAGAGAGATTGTCTTCTTGGGAGTCGAAAATCACCGTAATACATCCGAAAAAGTTCAGTTTTTTTGCGTTTTCGTTAATTAGGCTGTAGTAGCCCCCACTGGAAATGACATTCACTTCGTATAAACGGCACGACAGCGAAAACTTTGAGTTTGGAACAGTTTTCACGGGAGTCGGAATTTGAAAGCCGTAAACAAACCCGTCATTTGGCAGGCCATTTGACACCTTGTAATTAGCCGCCTGTCAAAGCTGTCATATCTTCACGTGCCAGCACGTGTCAGTGCATGTGAACACAGTGGGAGGTCTTCGCTGTGATTGGTTTAGATATAATTAGATGAAAACGATCAAAGTTCACTGAGAATGGTAAATCAAACCGCTTTGGGCCAGAGGTTTTCTCGCGGCTTCGCCACTCGTTGATCGGCCTTCGGCTGACAAGTCACGAAGCTCGCCGCGAGAATACCTCTGGTACCCAGGGTACTGTTTTGTTTATGCCTCGATGAAAGCTGTCTTTCCTCCGCCATATCACATTTCTCATCAGCACTCAAGTGTTGACAAAGTGTCATAATTGACCAATCAGAGGGTATACCGGATCCCGGTATACCGGAACAACCTTTTGTTAAGAATGTTTACAGGCGTTCTTTCGCCTCCTCTCCCCAGCCTCCCCGCAATTTTTTCGCTCGCTTTTCTTCGCGCCTTCCCCAACTATTCGCGCTTTCCCCACTATCTGAACGCCTGGAACAGGCTACCGGATCATGTTCGCAAAGGTCATATCATCAGTGCGAATCCCCTTGAATTGATGAGGCTCCAATTGCAACTCCTTCCGTTGCTGCATACCTGCGATGATCTCTTTCCCTTGAATAGACAATGTACAGTGAACTCTCTCGTAAGCGGACACCCTCGGGAATTGAAAAAAGTGTCCGTTAGTAGAGTTGTCCGCTTACGAGATTTATTCGGCATAAGCGGACAACAAAGAAAAATAGGGTGGATGTCCGCTTATGGGAGAGTTATGCGGAGTTATGCGGTTGTTGTTGTTGTAAGGCCTAAGTTAGAAGATTGCCGTCTTGAAACCACTGCCAAGGAAAACGCTAACACAGTTACTGGATTAGATGAGATACTTGGTCACATTCCTTTGAGGATGGCTGCATTTGTCACCACGCTTTTAAAGCGCGGAACAAACAAATGTAAAGCCATCATAATGGGTAAAGGTGTCAACAGAGGAGCTGGTACGGCAAGGAAGTTCCTTGTGAATACTTTTTTTCAATGGTGATCTTCAAGCATTTACCATGGTTCATGTCCAAGTTTGAGTATCTGAGATACAGTGTTCGGGAAAGTCAGTGATTGAAAACAGAAACAAGAAAGAAAATAGACCATGACGAACGTGGCCACAACGTGACACTACAAATATTACGTCAGACTCTTGTTAATGTCAAACTAACGGACAGCTTGCTTTCCCGCCGACAAATGGAGATTTGACAAAAGCGATCCCCACTATGCATTGTTCTGTTTCTCTGTCAAAGGTCATATTTTTGTTTATTTATGGCAAATTAAAGACAAATTTCATTGCCAAGAGTCAATTATTAGACATGGGGTGCCCGCTTACGAGAGAGCTTAAACAAAAGAAAAGTCCAATTTTCATTTTCAAGTGTCCGCGTCCGCTTACGAGAGAGCGTCCGCTTATGGGAATGTGTAAATACAAAGTTGACTGAGAGCTAAAACGGGGATTTGAAAACGCGTCCGTAAGTAGAGCTGTCCGCTTACGAGAGTGTCCGTTAGCAGAGAGTTGACTGTATTCGTATTCACGGTATTGAACTGGAACTAGCTTGCAGTCGAGGCTGATGCGGGGGAATCTTTTCACATGCAAATTTTTACAACCTCGTTCCATATACGAGGGCGCTGGTGTCATTCAAATAACGGCTCACTTGTTAAACTGTTGGTTGTTTATTTTGTTGAGAAGATATAGAGGTTACTTCACGGTTGGTGAGCGCGTACGATTTTTATTCACGAGTTGGGAAGAATCACAAACGAACGAGCGAGGCTTTGCGAGCGAGTGAGTTTGTGATTCTTTCCAACGAGTGAATAAAAATCGTACAAGCGAACGAACCGTGAAGTAATTTGTTTATTATATGCATACTGAGATTACAACAACAGAAAAACAAGACGAAACGATTAAATTATCAACACTTTAGTAGAAGGGTTCTTGGTTTATTGTCAGGCTCAACTTTCAAGTGGAAAAATTCACCGAATTCACACTTCTAACAAAAATAACCACGACAATAATTGTTTTCAAAACTATAACAAGACTATAAATAATAAGACACTTTACGACAAAAACAAAGTAGTTTGCGTACCTGTGTTTTGAAGTTTTTGCCGCTTTGATAACAACAATTGGCGAGAGTTCAAACTTGCTTGCACGTTTGGCGATTTAATTGCTTTTTTTAGCTTCTTTTAGCCTTATTCTTTCTCCTGTTAAACGTATATTTTCCCTTTCAGCAAAATCTGTTAAAGTTCTTTTCTTTAGGTCCTTAGAAATCCGCATTTTTCATTGAAGTGATGGAACTTTAAACCCTTTTGTCGCTCAACCTCGTTCCCAGGGTCTCTCTTCTTCCCGCCTCCTGGAGCGAGAGAGAGAGAGACCCTGGTTGGGTCTGGTCACGTATCTGGTGGACAATTATAATCCTAAGGAGGGGTAGACAGTATTTGTAACGTTGTCTTGTTTTCTGTTAGCCTGCGAGCAGGCTCACTTGTTTGGGGTATCGCGCGAGTATCTTGGCGGCGGAGCTGTGAGCCGGCGAAGCCGGCGAGAAGAATGGGGCGAGGAAAAACGTATTAAATTCGCAGCTTCATGATCATCGCTCGCATAGCACTCGCGCGCGAAATCCAAATAGTAGAGCCTGCTCGCAGGCTAGTTTTCTGTACAGTGGCTAGGCTCGTGCTGTGCGCGACTGTTATTGTTTCAGCTGTGGCTGTGAAATAAATATGTTCCATGTTCCATAACCTCTTGTTGAAAATAGGAATCTGTATTGCAAGATATATATAAAAGACGTAAACAATTCTCTGTGATTATAGCAAGACCCGGAATAAAACAGATAAAACATCCCAGGCTTATCGTCAACCGAATAGGGATGTTATGAAATCTCTTTGGCCGTAGAAAGTGCTTCACTTTTGCTGTTTATGTTATGCCTGCCGTTTATAACTGAATAAATAGGGACAAAAGATCTTGACAGCTTATAATTTTTGAACTGAACATAATATGAACAAAGCCCTAAAATTGAAATAACGAAACGGTTCAGTCATACGATTCAAACAAAAGCGAATAAACAATGCGCAAGGATAAAATTGTTGCTCAAAAATTCACAAGTATATAAATGAACAATGTACAGACATTCAAACGGCTGGAACTGGTGAACATTGAACTAAACAACATGCCTCACAGGAAGAATAAAAGCTATCATTGTCTTCTATCGATCGTTTCCTGTTATAAAAGTGTACTGTTGATCAGCGTGGCAAACATTGGTTCTGTGGCGGCCGCTTCTCAGTTCTTGCTTTGCCATCGCCCGAGAACAGACGGCAGCACTTTAATGGGCCTTTCGAATGAAGCTTGAAGATCGCCTGTTAAGCAGTATGTAGCGATAATTCATCCCAGTCCGGAACAATGCCATAAATCAAGAGCGCGAGCTTAGCGGCGTCAAGTAATAAAATTGGATTGCATTCCGCAGCAAGTTCAAAATTAGCTTTACTGCGGTAAATCTTCAAGCGCCGTGACAATTCCTCTGATCCTAAAGCAACTTACACTTTCAGAACCAGACCATGTGGATATGTTTTCGAAGTCTACGGATGACCGCCGCTTCACATTTGTGGCATTTGTCGCGAGCCGCCGAACGCTTTTGCATTTGTTTCGCAATGCCCAGCTAGAGCAGACAAATTTCACACTTTGCCGCCCCTCCCCCGTGTCCTTTAATTGGAATCTCCCAGATTCTGGGAGACACGTGACCAGACCCAACCAGGGTCTCTCTCTCTCTCTCGCTCCAGGGGGCGGGAAGAAGAGAGACCCTGGGAACGAGGTTGTTTGTCGCCATGAATGAATTTCATTGAGGCCTTCAAGGAGGGCGAAGGCACACTGAATGGCGGGAATTCCCGCGTACGATTTTTGTCACGAGTGAAAAATGTCGTATCGCGATTCTGATTGGTCATACGATATTCTTCACTAGTTAGGAAAATCGTATGACCAATAGGATGGCTTGTCATACGTGAAGGGACGATTTTTATCTCATAGTTTTCTGGTGTGTAAATCTCAGTATGTATATAATAAAAAGGCCTATTCAAAGGAAACATATAAAGTCACTGAATTTCTCTAATCCGAGACAATTTCTTTTAAAGCAAGAACGATACAGTTGAAACACAAATGGACTGTTTTAATTTGTCGTCGGCGAAAAAGGTAACCTTTTTACCTCTCGTTTATCCGATCATAACAGTATAAACGCATTCATACGCGACGCGAGAATGATGCTATTTCTTAATTCGTTCAGAAGTGTCGTGAATCATTCGCATTCAATCATTTTGGGGATAACAGGTAAATCCACTGTTTTCTTTTAGCCTATCGCTTTGCCTGCAGTTTGCTTTTTAAAAGAGCCAAGTTTAACATGGATGAATTGTAATTCAATTTTCACTATCAAACCAGAAACCCATAAGTGGGTTGAAACGTGTAACGCGCATTCACAGCTTCCGAAATTCATTTTTTGCTTAGTACCATATTTGGAAACCCATTGGCCCCTCGAGATTGGAAGCAAGTTGTTCTAACGAATTGATTGGTTGATATTTTATCTTGATTTTCCAAATATGGCTGTAATAACTTCTTAGGAAATCGAATAATCGGAAGCTTGTTTTGAAGCGTACAAGAGACAGTTGCACGTTTCAACCCACTGGGTCTTGACAAACTGCGAGCCAGCGAGCCATGTGAGTCACGCGAGTCATGCGAGTCATGCGAGGCAACTATTAGTTCCCAGTCCCTTTCATACATTAGTTCCTTCACCCTTTGGCAGTTCGCTCAGTTCGCACGAGTTTTCGCTTTCCTTCGATTATCCTATTCTTATCATAGCAGGAAATAGCAAGGGTGACAGGCCGCACAATCTCTACCAGTGTGAAACATATGAGAACCTTTTACATTTTTGCTCTAACGAGTGTATCTTTTAAAGATTTTCCTTTAAAAATATAATATATAATATAATAGATATCATAGGTTGTTCTTTAAACATTTGCCGTAAAAGTGGTTGGTTTTGTATATGGTGCCATTTTCTCATTGAAACTTGTTTGATGTTTGGCACTGATGGTTGGTATTGTGTTACAAAAGGCAAAATGTCTTTTCGAGTTTGTTTGTCTTGTTTACTAAGCACCGATTCCCTTTCTGTGAATTTTATTTTTGATAGGATTTTTTCTACCAGGTTATTTGGGTAGCCTCTAGTCAGCAAGCGTTTTTCAAATTTTGAAATATTTTCCTGAAAAGTGGTTTTTGAAGAATTAGTTCGTAGGAGTCTCAGGGCTTCGCCCTTCACGAATCCTATTTTAACACTTGGCAGGTGACAAGAGGTAAAATGTGTATATTGAAACGTTTCCGTTGGCTAAAAATGTGTTTTTATATCAAGGAATTAGATTGTTCCTTGAATCTTTCGCCTTTGTATATAACTGTATCCAGAAATGCAGTTTCAATGTCTGAGATTTCAGCCGTATTGTAGGGTGATGTGAGTTGGCTTGTTCGATCAATTGTACAATATCTGGTTTGCTGATGTCCCATAGTGAGAAAATATCGTCAATGTAACGTTTCCAAACTGTGGGTTCTCAAAATTCTCAAAACTAGTACTATATGTTCAGAGACCGGAAGGAGAATTTGTAGTGTTCGCATTAGTTGGCATCAGGGCTTTATGTAAAAAGATCAACCATCCAGCCACAAGGAAACCGACAACTGCTTAGTATTTTTATAACTTCGAAGAGTGCGGCAATCTTTAGAATAGTTATATTAAAATTTAAAAAAAAGTTATTTTATACTGGCTCGCGTGGCTCGCGTGGCTCGCAGTTGACTCGCATGGCTCGCTTGTTGACTCGCATGACTCGCTGGCTCGCATATTATACACACTCAACCCACTTATGGGTTTCTGATCAAACTACAGAGCTGGTTGCTGGTGTAATAAAATTGTCAAAATTACTGAACTAGAATTGTAATGAATTCTGGCCATTTTTTCGAGCAAAGTTATGTTGCAGGAAAGTTCGATTGTATTAAGAATATTGGACGCATTTTCGTGGACGCGCCTGTTCGCGGATCGACAACCCGACGTACTATTGCGCCTGCTTTGGAACCCACACACAGAGATAATAGATTTCAAACACCATTAACGTCAAAATTCGAAGATGCGCAAAGAGTTTGTTTTCACTGTGTTTTTCAGACCGACAACTAAAACCGTTTTTCGTGTCATTGATATTCAGTAGGATTTAGATAAGACGACTGAAAGAATTACTTTCATCTGGAAAGCACTATTACTCCAATGCCACTGTAAACGTTGCTTACAGAGCAATAACCAATCTCGTCAATAACATGAACTAACCTCCTTCGAATGAACTTAAAAGGGCATTGTCACGCAGATTTTACTGTGTTTTGGTCAAAATACACTAAATACATGACAAAGTACCTTTGCTCAAACATAAACTGAATTGCTTCTAGAACACCAAGAAGATAATATCAAGTGGTTTCTTCAAGGAAGAACAAACCATAATAAGTTTTTCCGCGATTTTTCCACGACTCTTGGGAGGAACTTGAAAAAATTGGCCAATTTTTTAAAGTTGCAATCCATTTCCATCCTGGCCATCCGCAGCCAAAGATAACTAATACCAGTTTCTGTGCACTGATAGAGTATTTGTTAACAAAACTGGACCATTATTTTCAGGTTTCCATTCAAACAAATATGTTTTTTTGGCTTTTCAAAGTGATACTAAAAGTAGGTGACAGTGTCCCTTAGGATCATGGGAAATGTGGTCTTGCACAATTTTGGCAAAATTCAACGCGTAGAAACGATCGATTTGTCTATAGTTTGGCCTTCAGAAGCCTCTATTGTGTATAGTAGCCGAACCAAAGGAATTTAGAATGAAATGTATATCATCAGTATATTCTGGAACTAGATACACTCAAGCCGCAGTGTTTGAGAAGAGAGAAAAAAGATATGATGCACCACGGTTGATCGATGTGTTTCGGCATTTCCCGCGAACCGCGAACGTCAGGAAGTCACGTGACTAGTGCCTTGCCGTCAGGTTTGCGGTTTGAGGTTCACGTTTGTACGGCTAGACCACGCTCTAGAGGTAAGTGATTTACCGCAAGGTTTTTTCACCCTAAAACATCACAATCCCACGTTTGAGAGGAAATGCGACTTTTTAGAACTCTTTCGCTTATTAATTATCGAATTCTTTTTCATAGAAACGTAATTTTGAAGACGATTTCTCAGCTAAAATAGAAGTGAACGAATGAATAAAAACAAACATGGCAGCTGGCGATTTGTTGTTGGAACTGTTTTGCCAGTCGGATTACTTTGTGGTTAAACTACGATAAATAACGTAAAACAAAAGCCAGTTTCTGATGATATGTGAATGCATGAATGTATAATTTGTTTCCAAGATGGCTCCGTTCAGATGGCCAAGCATACAAAATAATAGTTCATCAGTGCTACCACCCGCGAATCTTTAGTCCCAAATATGGGCAGATGGCTAACGTGAAACCGCTAACCGGTTTGCCGTTTGCGGTAAGATGGCCAAACCTCGATCTCAAGGTCTCTATTTTCCTCTACTTAAACTCATTAATTGAAGCCAGGAAAGTACTTTCCATGATCCTTATTTTCATAGGCTCGCTCTGTGTTTAACGGAATCCAGCGATATACAGCATCGTTAGACTGGCACACTGTACAGTCAAACCTGTATATAACGGTCACCCTTGGGAAATGGCCAGGTGACCGTTATATACAGGGTGACCGCTATATACAGGTTCCCATTGAACTCCACTGGAAGTTAATGAATAACGTTTTTGCGTCGACGAAGGAGACGCTTCCTAATCTTGTCTGCTAGGCGGAACGAATCGAGAAAAGTGTCGGTACCAAATCTGCGCCATCTTGAAACGTCACAATAGTATCCAGCATGCTTAGCGCGTCGTCTAGGCGGAACGAATCGAGAAAAGTGTCGGTACCAAATCTGCGCCATTTTGAAACGTCACAATATAATAGTATCCAGCACTGTCCCAGCGCGTGGAAATCAGGCATTATCCTGGGAAGCTGGGGTTCCGAAATGTCACATGTGAATAATCTATTTGTCTTGATTTAGTTTCGGATATTTTCCCGATTTTGGAATCGTACGGCTCAATATTTCAATGCCTACTAAAAGTACGCAGTGGAAAAATTGGACAAAGGTTCTTCTCCGGACCATGTAAGTTGTTGGGTCTCTTTGGAATCAAGCAAGAAGTTATCAGAATTTCCTCGCTACCGTTCTGGTATGTTTTAAATGTTCTATCTTGATTTTGCTGTGGTTCTCTGCCTGATTTGGGAAGCTTTCACCTAAATACCGACGTCGTTCTGCACGATGTTCTACGGTACGGTGCAATTCGCTGTATGTCTTGTGGCAATAATTCACTGACCGGCCGTGCCAGGCGAACGCAGATTTCGCAGTCTTGTGACTAAAATTTTTCTAGTTAATAAAGGAATTATATTCAACAGTCTTGTGTCTTACTTGCAACTGGTAGTTGTAATTTTATCCGAAAAATCCTGCGAAATTCACGTTGAATATTGCGTGACTTAATCGTCGATTTCATGCTCCATTAGCGTGGTGTCCAAGAAGTTTGTCACGGGAGCACTTTTTCTACCCTGGGTACCAGAGGTATTCTCGCGGTGAGCTTCGTGACTTGCCGGCCTAAGGCCGATCAACGAGCGGGTCACTGAAATGTCCGTGGAAGAAAATAAAAATAATATAGAAATAAAATGTCTGATAGAAGAGGAATTTGACGCGGAGCACTATCATGGTCTATAAAACAACAGCTGTCAATTTGACAAGTACAGTGTAATAATCAAGGAACTACGCAGAATTCGAAAGTGAATATAGTTTGGTACGGAAAATACGGGTGTTAGGTCGAAGAAAGAAACTACCGTATTGTTTGAAAGCGATATGACCCGCTTCCGAGAGCAGAACATCGGCACTTTTTTGCTATCTGTCGCAACCATGTGTCGGACGCAGTCGATGACATGTATTTGACATGTATTTGTAGTTGTATTTCGTATAATATTTGTATTTGTGTGCGACCCCTGCCCTGGTAGCTACAATTTAATGAGGCGTTGAATAAAGCTTGCCATGATTGGCTAATGGTTTGATCGTAATTCAATTTGGTGATCGTTATGTACAGGTAAAAAATAATGAAATTGTGGATTCGGGAAGTCTAAAGGGTGACCGCGTCCGTTATATACAGGTGACTGCTATATACAGGCAAACTTTACAGTAAATATAGGGCACGATTTTCGGGAAGTTGTTTGGTGACCGTTATATACAGGGTGACCGCTATATTCAGGGCCGTTATATACAGGTTTGACTGTAGTACAATACCGTGATACACTATGATCAATTATGATGTATAAATAACAAAGTATCCGCTTAATCTATTGTCAGGTTATAGTCGACGAGAGTATCCAATTAAAAATAATTCAGTCATCATTTATCCTCAGTAAAAGATCGCTGTTATTTATAGTCGATAAACAAAGATCAAAGAATATGATCACATTTGTTTACGAGACAAATGTACTGACAAATCTAATTCACATTTGGCTATCCAGCAAAGGCGACAAATTTAAACAGATATGTTATCATATTAATCCAAGAAAAATGTAAGACATGCAATTCAAATATGTCGGTCAAATTTTCACTTCGACAAATTCGTTTTAAAAGAGGACAAATGTGCAGATGGAAAAAAAATAGTAAAACAAGAGAATAGTTTTAAATAATCATGCTTAACTTGATGGTCCGTGGAGTTTGCTAACTTGGGTTTGATGCCCAGCATCGATCCTGTTTTAGATTGATAGTTCAGGCTGATCCACTTGCAACTGCTCTGTGGTAGTAGCCAACTCGAAAGCTTGGCTCCTTTGGCTGCTACACACTCTTCTTTTGTTATGTTTAATTCAATGTATAGTTAGCTCTGTTCTTACTTTTTTTTTATTTCCTTAATGTTGGTATATTGTAATTGAATAAGTGTGAATAAAATGAACTTGAACTTGAACTTGACCCTGCGTGATTAATAATGGCGCAGGTAATTCACTAATCAATTAATTCCCAAGAGTGCCAGATATCAAAATTTAAGAAAAATCCCAAATTTCATTTTGTAAAATATTGAAAAACAAATGGTACCATACAAAA
The DNA here is from genome assembly GCA_022457155.1 of Cladopsammia gracilis. Lineage (NCBI taxonomy): Eukaryota > Metazoa > Cnidaria > Anthozoa > Scleractinia > Dendrophylliidae > Cladopsammia > Cladopsammia gracilis. The sequence continues at coordinate 567,673 of JAJGOT010000211.1, read as the reverse complement.
GTACTGCTGAAGAGGTTTCATTTGAATGGTCACACCATAGGATTTCATCGACAGACTCAAAAGTTAGAACTACACCACATGTCTCCATAACTGGCTCTGGGAGTGAAATGGTTATCAAAGGGACACCGAAATACAAAATTTCCCTTACCTTATTTTCACGTTATATCACCAAATGCCACCAAATATACAACTTAATTAAACAAAAAAGATTCTATAGAACAAACCAGAAGCAATAGTTTGGAGATAAAGTGCAGGATTACAAGGATGGAAGTGGATTACCGTTCATCAAATTTGATTTCTTGACCGCCTGTCAAAAAAATCAAAATTGTCATTCTTGTGGAATTTTGACCTTTTTAGCCGTTGTTTTGTCTCCTTAGTTAATATTTCTTTGCTGTCATCACTTTTGGCGATATTTTCTTCCTATTTCAAGATAATGAAGCAAGCTTAAAGCAAGCTCCTGGCCATAATTATGGAAACATGATATATTAGCCGGGACAGTGTCCCTGAGGGTATTAAACAAAGTTTTGTACGGGGATGCTCCGCCCCAAGGTCCAAACCCTTACCCTTTCATATTCCGTTTTTGACAAAAAAGGTACCCCTTTCATATACCGTTTTTGGCAAAAAAAAAGGTACCCTTTTCATATACCGTTTTTGATAGAAAAGGAACTCCTTTCATATACCGTTTTTGACAAAAAAAAAAGGTACCTTATACCGTTTTTGACAAAAAAAGGTACCCCTTTCATATACCGTTTTTGACAGAAAAGGTGCCCCTTTCATATACCTTTCATTGAAAATGGTACCCCTTTCATATAGCCTTTACTTGCGTCTGTTAGATATGTTTTGAAAGGGCCTTTTTATAATATTTAAATGGAAGTTTTCCCTACCCTTTTTTATACTTCAACTCGTGTTTTCCCTACCCTTTCCTATACTTCGTGAAATCCCTACCCTTTCATATACTTCAACTCGTGAAATCCCTACCCTTTCATATACCTCCAGCCTAAAAAGGTACCCCTTTCGGGCGGAGCATCCCCGTATAGCCCATTATAGGGAGTATTCCCCCCCCCTCCCGGGGGGACAGTGTCCTTTTGATCATGGTATCAAAACTGATTCACTAAAATCCCGAAATTAGACCTGTTCGCTACTGAAGGTCTAATTTTACGCTAGAATAGTATCATATGTATTCAGTAAGCGCAATCATCAGACTTCTTGCAAAAGAGCTGTATCACGAACATGCTGAGGTTACTTAGCATCTAGCGTGAACAAAACCTCGAAAAATCATCGTGCAAAGTAAGAACTGACGACAAAAAGTGACAAACGCAATACAGGACCGGTATCGATATCTAGAGTGAAGGCGCCCATCGATCATTGTGCTCCGTTTACAGTATTATTGACCCTATACTTCGCTGACTAAACTTTGACATAAGGTAAAATTTAGTCTTATGAATTGTCTAAAATGATAAAAAATGGTATTAAAACCCACCAAGACGCGCGTCCCCTCGAGATTCCAGGGAAGAATGAAAAAATAGCTTGCGGGCGATGACTTGGCAAGCGCACAATACTTGGTCACGGAAAGGAGAAATCGTTCGCTCTTTGTTGTTGCTTTTTTTAATCACTTTATTTAAGTGTCAAAAGCATTTAGCAGGCGAGTACTAATTGGGGACACTTTCCAGATCTAATTGGAATTTGGAAGTGTTGGTTTTCGAAGCAAGGAGAGAACCAACTCTTCCGAGTTCCTGATATCCTTTTATTCATTCTTTCTTTTTCCTTTTCAGACAAACAAATTACGTGAGCGTTTTCACTGTCACGAGCCTCGTGGAGTGAGTTGCTTGACTTCTGCCACTGAAGGAGAACGAAAGCTCCTGTGTTGCGGTTCTTTTGACTCAACTATCACCATCAGGGACTACAAGGTCAATATACATATTTTTTTTTATTCTAGAAGTTTTGATATCCAACTTGGGGAGTGGGGGATGGGAGATATTCGTCTTTCATTGCGTTCCTACGCGACGCCGATATCAATAAAGGCTACTTGTTTGAAGTAGCTTGCCCTCGAGGTTGGAGGACTTCCACATGGATTTTACGGAGATTCGTTAAGGGCCGTAAATTATGGATTTTGGTATCACTTAGGATGTTCGGGAAGGAACGACGATATTTTTAGCCATCGAGGGGTCGTTTAGGGTGGCACGCGAAGAATTAAAAAAAAAAACATCATACTGTGTTGGTGGCCGCTCTTATTACCGGAGATCACTATAACTTGTCTGTCTGCCAGTTTTTAGAATGATATCTTTTGAGGGTCAAATAAAGCTTAAGTTACGCCCAGGTTGGTCTCATTTTGTGTTTTACGACGAGCATCCGGTCCTCGTACCTTTTAAATGGGAACCCACAACCCCGCCGCCCCCCAATCCCGGGAGCTCGTTCGACCAAGCTAACAGCGAAGTATCAGCGGGGATGATGTGTCACTTAGAGGGGCTATGTCACATAATTTTAGTAACTTTAGTATACACTTTCTTCTGTTAAAATTATTTTGTCCTCTGATATGAAACAGGACTTCAATCGCGACAGATGTTTCACGTACACAATTACTTCACTGCGTATGCTCTTTCTCAAGCAAAAAAACATCTCAGAAAAGTATTAGGTTTGCGGGTGGCAGTAAAGAAATACAAAGTGAAGATTCTGGCACCTTTTTATGTGCTGAAGCGTACTATATTTATAAGACGAACCTTCATACATGACATTCCATGCTCAACTGATTTCTACCGCAACTCGTGAGGTAGAGTCTAAATGCTATAGCTCAGGAGGAGGTCGGACACCTTAGTGAGCATATATAATGTAAAAACCAGATTAACTACCCATAACCCTAACCCTGACTGGTTAGCTTTTAATTAGGGTTAGGGTTAGCAGGTAATATAGTTCAATTTAAATCGAACTGACGCAAACAGCTCGATAGTGTTATGGTCGTGTATACTCTCTAACAATCTAGATACTGCCTGAGGTCACAGGTTCGAGCCTTGGTGGGAACTTTAGACTTTCTTTTTTACAGCTAAAAATTTATTGAAGATAAAATTCCAAGTGTTGACATTACGTCATATAACTCTCAATAAGGTGTCCGATCTCCTTCTGAGCTATAGCAGGTACCTTAGACTCTACCTACTCGTAGACCAGAATTGGCCGAAGAAACCGGGCCAAATTCAAGACAAATAGATAGTTAATACATATCTAAAAAATCTGAAACCCTTTGGTCTTTACAGCACCGCGAATGGATTGTCTGTTTCAACCTGATGATGGCGAAAAAGATTGTTGGCTTGCGTGACACCTGGTGTAGCTTGCGTGACACGTGGTGACATTTAGCTTGCGTGACACATGGTGATATATAGGTTACGTGACACCTGGTGACAAAAGCCCCTTAGATCATCCAATGAAGCTTCTTCGACTATTGTTTTTAGAATCACTTTTTCAGTGGCTTTTGAATACTTATTTAAACTTCTTTACTTTTTCCCTCAACCTAGACTGGTCTTCTTATTCGAACGTTTAGCCATCACAGCATGACGGTTTTATGCCTGCAGGTATGCTATAAAGCTACTTTATCTACATAGAAATTCCCCTTTCCGGATTTAGTTAGTGAAAATCGATTCTCGACCTATGTGGTTGATCATGTGGTGATCAGATTGCAAGGAGAAAATAGATCCTGATCACCACAGAAACCTAAAGCTTAAAATACTCCTTCTGCCTCGTTAGTTCAGTTGATAGAGCACCGGTCTGCAGAGCGGGAGGTCGCGGGTTCGAATCCCGGCCGGACCAACCCTCAGGGTCTTAAAATAACTGAGGGTGAAGGTGCTGCCTTTGCTATGGCATCAGTAAATGGTTAGAATTTCACGTGGCTCGGATGACCACGTGGAAATGGCAGTCCCGTCTCCGATGGGGACGTAAAAGAACCACTGAGGACGTAACAAAACCCTGGCTGTAACCACCCTCAGTGCCATCCATTGTTCATGGGTGGGGTGGGGGAGATGTGATCAACAATGGACCGATAGCGGCTGCCTGAGGCGCCTTCATAAGCTGACGTCCGATTTCATTCTCATAAGTGTATGTAATATGTGATATGTGCGCTATATAAATCATTCATTCATTCATCCTGTCTCAACTGTTTCCTAAACAGACCTTTTAGGAATAAAATCCGCCATTTTGAAATTGGGGAACATAGTATTTGTATGCGAAACTGAAACCGGAAACCGGCGTCTAATGAGCTCCGTCAAGTTTCATATCTGAAAAATTTATGAATGGTACACTTGAGATATTAGGTATTACACAATATTCTTAATTCTCTGCGCATTCTGATGGTCATTAGCTATGATCTATTAGAGTACAGACGCACAGCTGTGACGTCATGGAAAATTTGTTTTATCTGTTTCGTCCAACTTGGCGGACAGTTTTGAAAATGTGGACGACATTTCGGAAAGGGCATCGAAAAAATGTTTAGCAGAAGCTATTGACAATCAAGAATTTTGACGAAACCGAAACGAAAAGTAGTTTTGTTGACTTGGAAAATGCTGAAATTAGACAAAAAAATCGAGCAGTCATGACCACAGTCGAGTGCTACGCGGCTAATTTTCCTTCCCTGTTATGGTATAAAACAAATAGATTCCATTTTGCCGTCCGTCTGTTCAGTTATAAATTACAAAAGACGTCAAAATGTTGTAAGAACATCAGTGACCAACTCGCCTAAGGCTCCTTGACGTTATCTGTGATTGATAACAGAACAGACACACGACAAAATGGAATCTATTTGTTAAATAGATTTTTCTGTTAAACCCTGTCGGATGTGCCTGGGCTAAAATGCGTGACGTTACATGAAAACAGCTACAAATTGCACAGATTACTAAGTTTGGCAAGTTCTTTTAACTTTTGAAGTCAATTCGTATTTGACACGGTGCCTTCTCTACGTACATTGGTATGCTATGACGTCAGCAAATATTTTCACCTGTACAGCTATATGCTGATGACGAAACTCTTTGTCATGTTTGCCTTTTGCTGTAGGTCGTGGATCATATTTTGTACAGTGGATCCGCTGACATGAAAGTGCAGGCTCATAATTTGAACGTAAGTTCGTTTCGAGCGTAACACTGAACAGTGTGCTGAAGTCGCACACGGATAATAATATTACAGGAGTTATATTCGATTTGTTTCCTCGACAGACTGGAGAATTGTTACGAAGCTTCCATGGCCATACCATGAGTGTCAGCGGTCTTCAAATTGTTGGTAGAGTGCTAGTGACGTCATGTTTGGACAAACTGATTCGCTGCTATGACTTAACGGTTGGTAATTTTCTGTTTTTTAATTTTTTTTTTGGTTTGCCACAGCTTCTGCCAAAATGCCGAAATTTCGCTTACCCTCTTTCCATATTATATCGCCAAATGCCAGCAAATTTACAACTTTATTGGATTAAAAGTCATAATTATATGTTTCTTATACATAAAGACGGGACCACACCCATAAAGACTAGTTGTTAGACCAGCAGCAAGCACCTTTTCCTCTTAAGAAAATAGGAACGTATTTAAAAGCCTACATAGCCTAAATTCTCAGTCGACACCAAATATATAAGCACCCTTATTAAACTAACTTGAAAAAAAAAATCTATGTTCTTATGTGATGGTTTTTACAGTATTTCATCGTTATGTTTGCCCTTACAGACAGGCGATCTTCTCCAAGTGTACGGAGGCCAAATAGACATGATCTTCTCAGTTCTTGTGAGCAATGGAAGAGTAAGTCTTCAACTAGTTTTTCTTGGGGTGTGTGGCGTGGTTCTTAAAACCCTAAGCAATTTCCATGACTGCAATGTGTGATTTTTCTCTACCCGTTTTCAGATTTTACTCTTCAAATTTCCCCCTTTTCCAAGCCAAAATGGAAAACGGGAATAATATCTGTACATAATTTTCACTAGAAGGACCTAACGTACCCATTTATCAAGATCTCTTCCGAACTCCTTTGTCGCCTTACAGAATTTCTATTCATTGACTCCTCCATTTCGAAAGAAATGTTGTTTTGATTACGGAAAAAGACCAGCTACGTCTGTAATTTGGAATAAGATTCCTTCTCCTAAAATTTCCTAATCATTCAGCTGAAGAATCCGAATGTATTAACTAACTTTGTTATTTGACATAAATTACACGCACCTTCAAAGACAGAATACCGATATGGAAAACAAAGAAACGACTATCTAATTATTTTGCTTTAATTTTCTCGTTGAATTGAGTTTTAGCACCTTTTGCTTTCTTTTTTTTTCAGATTTACAGTGGTGGACGAGATGGGTTTGTTGGGGCAACCAAACTGGATTTACGGGTTTATCATCCTTGCAAGGTGAAGAATACTGTCTTGGTTGACGGGGTTTTAGCTTTCATACAGAATTTTTCTTTTCGAATAGAAGCAATATGTAGCCTACACTGTCTAAAATTCTGCTCAGTAGCTTTCATTTGAATGGTCATACATTAGGATTTCATCCAATAGTTAGAGCCACCTTGTACAGCAGAATAAACAGTACCACAGGGGAAAGAACTTCTCAATAGCTTTCATTTGCGGAATGGTCACACTTTATGATTTCATCCACAGACTCAAAAGCGATAGAACCACCTTTTACAGCATAATAAACAGCACCACAGGAAAGTACTGCTCAATAGCTTTTATTTGGTGTTCTCAAACCCATTAATATAATTCATGAAAAAAATATAAAGGAAATTAATGCCGTTTAATGAGTGTGTTTGGAAATCAGATGAAACACTGTCTCATGTTTGATATGTTACGTCAAGCTTAAGGATTTCATCCACAGACTCAAAAGCTAGAACCACCTTTTACAGCATAATAAACAGCACCACAGGAACGTACTGCTCTGTGACTTTCATATGAATTGTCACACTTTATGGTTTCATCCTTGGGCTCAAAAGCTAGATGTATACCCCATTCACACCAACGGTTAAACATGTTTAAATGTTATTTAGTTTAAAACAGGTTTAGAAATATACCTTCTAACATTCCGTAATATTTGGAGTGAAAATATTCACTAAAAGAAACTTTACTGACTTTTATTGCCATTCCAAGGTAGTTTGAGTCATATGCATTTAAAAACGTTCAACATAGAGACTAAAAACGCAGTATCTTGTTAAACTAAACAACATTTAAACATGTTTAACCGCTGGTGTGAATGGGGCTGTAGTAGTGACGGGGTAATGAAAAGTTAGGGCGGCACATGTAGTTTCAAGTATGATGTATAAAGGAGCCTTGATTCTTAAAGCCTAACATACCTTTTGACTTCCGTTCTTTCTTTCAGTGGGAAAACTGCGAGCTTAACTTTGGCGTAGTGTCGCACCTCAAGAACCATATACGAGGTAGTAATAAGCAGACTTAGAATCTTTTGGCATATTAATATGATAATGAGTTTTGTAACATGCGGTGACTTGTATTAAAATGACGAATACCAACGCTGCAATTTGAATTGAACTATTATTTACTCAACTAAATCATTCGTTTTATTATTTTGACAACTTTTCACATTTGTTTCGCCTCTGTTAACCTTGACCTTAACAATCTCGAGAAAATAAATTACAAACCGGCCACTCATGAATTTAAAGAAACGGGTAGTTTCTTGGTGTTGCGGATGGTGTGATCACCAAATGACGTAAAACAAAAGATTCAAAAGACACTGAATAATACCCTCACCACAACTCAAAAGCTAACCAACAATGGCTTCCGCAACACCAAGAAACACCCAAGAAACGTCACGGACAGTGCACACGAGTGAACTTTGAGCAGTGATGTATGATTTTATACCGTCCGACCAGAATTTCATTTTATAGCGTGCACGTGATAAAAAGTTGGTTTAGGTAGTGTTACATAAAACGATGGTTTCAGGTTATAACATGATGTAATTGTGCAAAGAAAGTACAAACGAAGATTCTAGATGTTTGTCACGCAGTTCATTTTAAGCTGGATGGTTGTAATTATTTTCACGAGATTGTGTTTGAGAAGTTTTAACGTTTGCAAAAGGCGAAAAAATGATAAAACTTGTGATTTGATTGAGTAAAAAATGGTTAAACACAAACTGAAGCGTTGGTATTCGTTACTTTAATACAAGTCATTGCATAAGAATGTTAAAAGCTCATTAGCATGTTACGGAATCATTATGTTACGGGTTACGGGCAAACGTTTTATTGTCCCGGGTAATTAAAATGGAGCAAATTGAATCTTCTCTTACCTCGTACACTATATAGTACTGCCTATTGTGTACCAATCCCGGGTCCAATCCGGTAAGATTTCCGTATAAACCGTCGTGTGTTTGTCAGTGACGACACAGAGATATATATATTTTTTTAGCAACTACTGTGATTTGCAGTCTGTCCATTTGAATGTATGTATTTATGCGCTGTTGTTTTGCTTTAGGAGTTCTATTGTTTTGGCTTTTGTTTCAGTTTAAGAATATGCATAATTAATGTATGTGATTATACGGAAATCTTTCTTACTGTTTGCATGCAGTGAATATTGATTAAAAACAATGGCTGCGGCCGCACTAGAGTAGTTAACCCGGTTATTTGCAATTAATTAATTAAAATTAACTGGTTTAACAAAATTCCTCTGCTCGGACGTTTTTCTGTTCAATACCCATGCTCCAATAGCGTCAGCAATACTATGCGTTGCTAGTTGTGACGTAAGCGTTTTTGAAAAGCTCCGTTTTTGCCGTCCACACTAAAACGATAGACCTGCGTTTTCAAAAGTCTCCACTTTGAAAAGCGTTTTCGAAAACCTCCGTTTTCATCGATTTCATTCTTCGTTTTTTTTTATCGTTTTAGTGTGGACGATCGGTAAAAACGCATAAAAAAGTATGCGTTTTTCATACGAACACGCATTAGTGTGGACGGGGCCTAGTATTCGTTATCTTTGGCTGCGGATGGCCAGGATGGAAATGGTTGCAACTTGAAAAAATTGGCCAATTTTTTCAAGTTCCTCGCAAGAGTCGTGGAAAAATCGCAGAAAAACTTATTATGGTTTGTTCTTCTTTGAAGAAATTACTCGATCTTATCTTCTTGGTGTTCTAAAAGCAATTTGATGTTTGATCAAAGGTGCTTTGTCATATATTTAGTGTATTTTGACCAAAACACAGCAAAATCTGCGTGAAAATGTGGTGGAGGTGGTTGCTTAGGGGAGGTGGTTGCTTAGGGGAGGTGGTTGCTTAGAAGAGGTGGTCGCTTAGAAGAGGTGGTCGCTTAGGGGAGGTGGTTGCTTAGGAGAGGTGGTCGCTTAGAAGAAGTGGTCGCTTAGAAGAGGTGTTCGCACACGGAGGTTCGACTGCATGTGTCCAAAGACTTAGGTCCATACACAATATATTTTTTTGGTTAAGCAAACGTTCAAGTCTTATTTCAGAGCCTATTGTATGGTCACCCAATGCCTTGTTTAGCTTTGTCTTATCTCATAACGTCATGTTTTAGAATATCACGTGATGGAGAAAGGCACGGTGGAAGCATGTCATTGGTTCCAGTGTGGTCACCAGTTCTCCGCGGATGATGACATAGCAGTGAGTTTTTCTTTCATTTTATTCCATTCTATTTTCTTTATTTTTTCTTTTCCTTTTCTTTTCCTTTTTTGTACCATTCTTAAAAAAGGTCTGATTTAGATTAAATTTTAGAAATATTGCTTAAAACAAAAATTACGATGCTAAATGACAGTTATTGTAGCTGACAGTTAAAGAGTTAGGCTCTTACTTAGCGCTCTGTTAGTAGAGGCACAACTGCCCAGTGCTTCCAAGCCTATTTTGGATGATACACTTGTCAAATGAAGTCGTATAGTTACTCTCATCTCAGATATCTCTCATTTTCCAGAGATTCGGGGGGGTTTGTGGGCAATCAAGTCGAGTCCCCTCGGACTGTAATAGCACACAAAACTTCACGGTCCTCCATACAAGTCTTGATCTCTGCCATGGTATTAAGACCCGTGTCCCTCCGGAGCGGATCTATTTATGTTAGAGACTGTCCCCCCGGTTTGGTTCCCACAGGAGCAAGTCACTAGCAAGCAGCTTATGGTGTCCTATACAGAGGAAGGCGTGGGGGGGGGGGGGGCTGCGGTCTAAAATGTTTGGAATGAAAGAAACCATGCAAGTGTACCTTCGGGGATTGGGGCGGGAATCTAAGATATCCGGGATGAGAAAAACTCTGCAATTCAATTTGGCAAGTTTATCTTCCAGGCATTGAGGGTGGACTGTTCACAGTCCACTATTTTCCCGTATGTTCGTCGAGTTTGATCCTTCATTTAGCCGCCATCTTGTATGTCACGACGCGATAAAGACTTTCAGCTTTCACTCGCTATGAAAAACAAAAATGGCGGCTGACGCAAACTTGCGATCAATCTCGACTGATCACACGGAAAAATAGGGGGACTGAGGGTAGGAGGGGGGAGTGAGGGGGAAAGTATCGCTGCTACTTGTTTGATCAGAAGTCCAAAGCTTTGTTATGAACATTCTACAGAGTGAATTGTAACGTTGGAGTGAGGGGGGGGGGGGGGGGAAGTACCATTGCTACTTGTTTCATCAGAAGTCCAAAGCTTTGTTATGAACATTCTGCAGAATGAATTGTAACGTTGGAGTGAGGAGGGGGGGGGGGGGGGACGGGAGAGTACCATTGCTACTTGTTTAATCAGAAGTCCAAAGCTTTGTTATGAACATTCTACAGAATGAATTGTAACGTTTTTCCTGCAGTCATTTTATTCCCTGTGGAAGTCAGGCCGTGCCTGACGAAATATTGGACAGAATACATAATCCCAGTTGTACAGTCAGCCTTGCTTGATTAGTTATTTCCTATTTATATAAAATTTGCTGACTAGATCCACCAGGATTCGGGTTGCTAATATAATTTGTTTTATTATTATTTGTAAATAAATTGTTGTTGTTGTTGTTGTTGTACGCCTTTGCATTGTCCGTTGGCCCTTCCAGATATTTCCAAAGTGTTCATTCTGCAGAAACCGGAAAAACATGTTTGCGGTGACAACGTTTTATTTATTGCCTTTTTTTTTCTGTTCACTTCAGGCTGTCCTCAAGCACGTGTTAGGTCACGTGGTCACAAGAACAGCAGGGAAATCCGTCAGCTGATTTCAACGTTTTTTGGGTTTTGTTTTCTATGAATCGAGGGCCGTGTTCTATTGGGATCAACCATTTTCGGTTGGTTGGATTGTTTTCGTGTTCTATTGGGAAAAAACCGTTTTCGGTTGGTTTGGTTGATCAACCATTTCAACCAGCTCTGAACCTGGTTGAAATGGTTGAAACCGAAAATGGTTGAAAAGTGTTCTATTGGGACACCTCAACCAAATCAACCAAAACCGGTTTAGGTTGAAACGGTTGATCCCAATAGAACACGACCGAAATATATTTTTTCCAGAATGATTGTAAAAAAGAAAACATACACACACAAAGAAAAATGCCATTGCATCAGAAAATGCAAAAAAATCCTTCTGAAAGTAGTGGAAGTTTTAGCTCGTTCGGTTTTTAGCTCGAAGTCATTCAGAAAATAATAATAAAAATAAACGCACTTTATTTGCCGAGGAATGGTTTCGAAGTCATTCCCCTCTCGTCTTCGGCGCTTCGCTGCTTTTTATCGTGCGATAAAGAATACAAATCGTTTATGGTAGCAATTTCTTTCATTGACATTTTACCTCTGGTTTGTGGTTTAGTTTAAACTGAAAAAGGAAGTATAGCTGAGAAGCTTTATGTGAACAGAGGGACTGACTCGCAGCGCATGCAGGATGATAAACAGTACCACAGGAAATTATTACTAAGTAGCTTTAGCCTTCGCCTGAATGATTTTATCCACGGACTCAGAAATTAGAACCACCTTGTACCGCAAAATAAACAGCACCACAGGAAGGAAATGCTCAATAGCTTTCATTTGAATGGTCACACTTTAGGATTTCATCCACAGACTCAAAAGTTAGAATCACCTTGTGCCGCATTATAAACAGCACCACATAGTACAGGAAAGTACTGCTGAATTATTCACACTTGAGAATATTATGCACAGACTCAAAAGTTAGAATTCCACCTTGTATAACACTGCACAATAAGCGGTCACACTTTAGGATTTCATCCACACATTAAATATTTAAACACTCACTTTACGTGACTTGAGGTTCACTATCAGGGAGGGAAAAGAAAACCGAGAAGTGCGCTGTCGATTACAGATACGTGTAAGCTGACCAATATCTCAGTTTAAAAAAAATGCAAATTTTAAGCCTTTTGAAGCAAGCTATTTTGCACGAAAAGCGTTGAACAGACGAAGTTGATTGACAGCATAATCAGGGCATAATTTAGAACCTTTTCGTTCAATTTGGAAACCGTTTTTGTTGTATATTGTTGGACTGTGTGTCTTCAGATTGTAAATAAAATCGACACTATGTGCTTATATTTATATACGCCGTGTGTTGTTCCTTTATTAATACATTTAACTACACATTTCATGCCATTTTGATCGTCCTTTTTGTACTTGCTGTCTCTCTATATATATTTCATAATTATTTTTTACATCACTGTAAATGTTTTTTGCATTTATTTCGTTCTAAACGCTGCTTCACGTACATTCGTACCTTTTATGGTTCAATACTTGAACGTGTAATTCGAGTTCACGGTTAGTGTATTACATGTCTTATTTACTGAATATTTATACCTCGCTGCCGTTTTTCTCATCGCTTTACCTGAGGCAAATTAAACTGACTCAACGACGTTCGCATTAGGTCAACAATTGACCATTTCATTAACTTTAAGTTTAATTTATTTCCTATATAGGCTCAGAAATACGGCTAGACTCGTAAAAATATATCAAACAGAGTTTATAACGCATTTCGCACATTATAAATGAAACAATAAACATACATGAGGGTTTGTTACTCTTATTTCAACGAGAGTTTTGAAGCTAATTTGTTTTTAGCTAGTTGGGAACAGCCTTGGTTATTAATTAATGTTGATTATGCTGTCCGTTAAAATCAAATGACTTATTGCCACCAGCAAAGTGGTAAAATTTGCATGTAAGATGTTTTCATCACGCAGTGGAAAAAACTGAAATGTGTTATTGTAAAGTTATGAACATTGAAAGTATACTTGTTAGTTTTGCGGTGATTAACACAACACTGGGTCGTACTGTTTATTCAACTCGAATTATTTTCTCTTTTTTTATCCATTTGTTGTTTTCTTTTGGTTAAGCTAAGTGCACTGCACGCAGGGTAAACCTTTGTAAATATAATTGTTGAGAGGCAGCTGAATTCGAAATAATATTTTACGGCAAAAAACAAGGCGACAGGTTTATAATACTTGTGAAATAAGTGCAGATAAAAGCATTAAATTGTTTATTTCTAATTTCTTACCTCAAGTTTTCAAGCTTTAAAAGGCCTGCTCACGTCGGCTTGGTTCATAGTCATAACATCCCTTACGAGTCACCTTGTTAAGTTATGCAAGTACTTCGATCTCTCCTTATTGGTTGTTTCTAGGATACAAGTTTTACCAGAAAAACTTGATCCATTTAGCGACGAAGAGTCAGACCTTTAAGGTGATGTTACACAGGACGATTCGCAACGACGATTTTTAGCGCAACATGTGAGCGCGGACGATTTTCTTCGCAATTTTTGCATTGCGAAGTTTTTCAATCATCTTCAAAAACTTGCAACGCAAAAACACGAATTTAACTCAAGTTGTTTCGTGTAACATACCTGTCGTTAAAAATCGTCGTTGCGAATCGAACCGTGTAACATCACCTTTAAGGCCCGGACACGGTGCAACTTTTCTTGCTATACATTGCGCGGAACAAGATTTTTTGGAAGTGTCGCACGAGTGATGCAATTTGTTGCGCGCAACGTCGAAGAAGTAGAACTCGATTCTACTTCTGCAGCTGTTCCGCGCAACAGTGCAAAAAAACGTTGCACCGTAACGATCCGGGCCTTTAGGTAGCCGGAGTGTTTTTAGCCCAAGGGCAGGCTTCTTTTAGGAGATATCAGGTTAACCATTTTACTCCAAGAGCCAATTATGGAGACATGCTGTGTAGTTCTAAATTTAGAGTCTGTGGACGAAATCCTATGGTCTGACCATTCAAATGAAACCTCTTCAGCAGTACTTTTGCATGGTACCATTTGTTCTAACTTTTGAGTCTGTTAATGAAATCCTATCGTGTGACCATTCAAATGAAACCTCTTCAGCGGTACTTTTGCATGGTACCATTTGTTCTAACTTTAGAGTCTGTGGACGAAATCCTTTGGTGTGACCATTCAAATGAAACCTCTTGAGCAGTACTTTTGCATGGTACCATTTGTTCTAACTTTTGAGTCTGTTGATGAAATCCTATGGTGTGACCATTCAAATGAAACCTCTTCAGCAGTACTTTTGCAAGGTTCCATTTGTTCTAACTTTTGAGTCTGTGGACGAAATCCTATGGTGTGACCATTCAAATGAAACCTCTTCAGCAGTACTTTAGCATGGTACCATTTGTTCTAACTTTTGAATCTGTTGACGAAATCCTATGGTGTGACCATTCAAATGAAACCTCTTCAGCAGTACTTTTGCATGGTACCATTTGTTCTAACTTTTGAGTCTGTTGATGAAATCCTATGGTGTGACCATTCAAACGAAACCTCTTCAGCAGTACTTTTGCATGGTACCATTTGTGCTAACTTTTGAGTCCGAACGAAATCCTATGGTGTGACCATTCAAATGAAACCTCTTCAGCAGTACTTTTGCATGGTACCATTTGTTCTAACTTTTGAGTCTGGACGAAATCCTTTGGTGTGACCATTCAAATGAAACCTCTTCAGCGGTACTTTTGCAAGGTTCTATTTGTTCTAACTTTTGAGTCTGTGGACGAAATCCTATGGTGTGACCATTCAAATGAAACCTCTTCAGCAGTACTTTAGCATGGTACCATTTGTTCTAACTTTTGAATCTGTTGACGAAATCCTATGGTGTGACCATTCAAATGAAACCTCTTCAGCAGTACTTTTGCATGGTGCCATTTGTTCTAACTTTTGAATCTGTTGACGAAATCCTGTGGTGTGACCATTCAAATGAAACCTTTTCAGCAGTGCTTTTGCTTGGTACCATTTGTTTGTCAATATTTTACAAAATAAAATTTGGCATTTTTCGTGAATTTTGATTTTTGGCACTTTAAAGGGTTAAAAGAAATAGGAGAGCGGAGTGAACCAAGTACGTCTGGAGAGAGAAAGGAGGAGAGCTAAATATTCACTAAAATGAGACTGTTGACAGGATAGAGGGTTTGTGGATGTGCGTTTTGTTACATTTTTGCACATGTCATTTAATGGGACAAGGGACACTGTCCCGGCTGAAATATGGTGTTTTAATCATTATGGGCAGGAGCTGGGTTTAAGCTTAGTTTATTATCTAGAAATTGGCCAAGAAACCATCGCCAAAAGTGATAGAAGCAAAGAAATATAAACTAAACAGACGAAACGACGGCTAGAAAAGTCAAAATTTCACAAGAATAGCAAGTTTGATTTCTTGACCGCCTATAACTAAATCAAATTTCATGAACTGTAATCCACTTCAATCCTTGTAATCCTGCACGTTATCTCCAAACTAATGCTTTTGTTGTGAATCCAACTAAGTGATCGAATATATGTTATCTAACTAAGTTGCATATTCGGTGGCATTTGGCGATATAACGTGGAAATAAGCTAAGCGAAAATTTGCTATTTCGGCCGGACAGTGCCCCTTTAAATATAAACATTATTTGAGGGGCTGGAGGATGTACGTGTGTACTCGACTCATCGAATATTGCGAAACGTTTTCCCGCGAAAATCTAGCGAGAAAAAAATGCCAGAATAACTTCCAGGCTGTTTTGAACGTTTTTGTGCATCAGGTAATGCGCAATTTACGCCGAGAATACATGTGTATATGATCTAATGCGCTGAAAAAAAAACATCTTAATAAATGCCTTGATTCCGAAAATACGCTTCTTCTTAACAGACGTAAAAATAGACTCCCTCGTTTCCAGAGGAAAATGCGTGTATGCGGGGCTGAGTAGTCGATCGCGCTTTTTGAAATCATTCTTGTGAAATTTTACGGCCGTTTTTCTTTTTACCACTAAAGAAGGAGGAAAGTAAAATTTTCGGATTCAATTTGAATCTCGAAATATTTCGAAAATTCGAAACCATTCCGAGAGATTCGGAACCATTACGAATCTCGGAACTATTTTTTGCTCCGGCCTGTAGACTGTTTCTTCGTGTGTGTGCGTGTGTGTGTCTATGTATTATGGCCCGCCATTCGTAAAACAATTCCGATCTTCGTAATGGTTCCGAATCTCGTAATGGTTACGAATTTCGGAATAGTAATATATTTTCACTGGGATCCCCGGCAAACAATGCCCGGGCTGTGATAAGATATGGGGAGAATCAGCCTGTTGGCGATTACTCCCCTAGTAACTCTAGTTGGGGACCATTACCCCTATTCAGACTGGGGGAGGGGGGAGGGGGGCGCTTTTCGAAACCCCCCTCCAGTAAAATTGTGATAACTCTTACACCGAAATAGCTATGAGACTGAAATTTTCTGACTTTTCCTAGAGTTTATGTAGGGACATTTTGGTATCCATAACATGTCAGTATGATTAACCATGTTGCCATGGCAACCGGTTTTTGACACATAGGTTTTCAAAATACTAAAATATGGTGAATTTTTTATTTTAAGATCTCGTTCTTTGACTTATAGTGCATTTTCTTGCTAGAATAGTTTTTTCTTGGGACTAGTTCTTGAAAGACATCAAAAATTTTTAACGTCAAATATTTGGGGGGGAGGGGTAGGTAAATTTTTGCTCTCTTTTACTTCTGGACAAACATTTTGTACTATTCACACTGCATACATTAAAGTAACGCATATAAGATTAGTACATATGAATAAATTATCACTTTGGCTCAACTGCAGTGCGGCGTGGTTGTGCGCTGACGCGTCGAAGGATTTCTTTTGCCTCTTCGTTCCCCTCTTCTATTTTCTGATAGCAGACGTATAATATCCAGTACCTGGACGAGGAGGTCAAGAAGTTCAACATGCAGTGGGACAAGCAATTCAGGAGTTCAGCCAGCCGCGGAACAAGGAGCTCGAGGAATTCAACCAGCCGTAGGACATGCGACTCAGGTTGTTCAACCAGCCGTGAGACAGAGACCTCAAAGAGTTCTACCAGCCGCCGCGGAACAAGGAATTCAAGGAGTTCATCCTGCTGCGAGAAATGCAGCTCAGAGAGTTCAACCAGACGCGGGACAAGGAGTTCAACCAGCATCGGGACAAGGAGTCCAACATGCAGCAGGACAAGCTTAACAGGGAGAGCTAGAGATAAAGTATATCTGTTTTCTCTTTTAAAGATATGTGTAGATATGAACTGTGCGCGGGGGAAAGGGCTGCAACCCTCCTTTTCTGTGTGTTTTACTTTGCTTAGCGTTGTACAAGTTTACTTGTTTTGGTTCCACGCTTCATTTGTTTTGCATTTCAGTCAATGTGTTAGCTTATTAATTCATCGGGTAGCTCCGGCGTGTTACGAGCCTTTCTGCACGAGCGGTCTACATTCTATACCGTCTGGAATACTTATTTAAATGTTCACGTAATGTTCGGCGGTGTAGACATTGTTAGCTGCCTTTTATCATCGCAAGGCACCTCTGTCAGTTGTAGGTTTGGTATGTGTAGTTAACATGGATGGAATACGTCATAATGTTGCGAATACAATGGATGAATGTGTCAACAAGCAGCTCAGCGACTCTGCGTGGCTATTTGTTTTTGGAGTTAGGAGTAGAGTGGAACAGGTGAGTTCACCGCAGCTATGTGTTTTACACCACTAAGCAGAGTGTAGTCAAAACAAATCAAATAAAATGGGGTGAGAGTTCACCGAAAAAAAAATAGGGTGAGAGGTCACAAAAGGAAAGAAAAAAATGGGGTGAGAGGTCACCAAAGAAAAGAGAGAAAAAATGGGGTGAGAGGTCACCAAAGAAAACAGGGAAAAAATGGGGTGAGAGGTCACCAAGAAAAAGAAAAAAAATGGGTGAGTTCACCAAAGAAAAGAAAAAAAATGGGTGAGAGTTTTCCAAAAAAAAGACAAAAAGAAATGGGTGAGAGTTGCCAAAGAAAAGGGGGAAAAATGTGTGAGAGTTCACCAAAGAAAAGAAAAAAAATGGGTGAGAGTTCACCAAAGAAAAGGGAAAAATGGGTGAGAGTTCACCAAAGAAAAGGGAAAAATGGGTGAGAGTTCACCAAAGAAAAGAAAAAAAATGGGGTGAGAGTTCACCAAAGAAAAGGAAAAAATGGGGTGAGAGTTCACCAAAGAAAAGGGGAAAAATGGGGTGAGAGTTCACCAAAGAAAAGGAAAAAAAATGGGATGAGAGTTCACCAAAGAAAAGAAAAAAAAATGGGCGAGAGTTCATCAAAGAAAAGGGAAAAAAATGGGCGAGAGTTCACCAAAGAAAAGAAAAAAATGGGTAAGAGTTCACCAAAGAAAAGAAAAAAAAATGGGTGAGAGTTAACCAAAGAAAAAAAAAAAAATAGGGTGAGAGTTCACCAAAAAAAAGAAGAAAAAATGGGTGAGAGTTCACCAAAGAAAAAAATGGGGCGAGAGTTCACCAAAGAAAAGAAAATGGGGCGAGAGTTCACCAAAGAAAAGAAAAATGGGCGAGTTCAGCAAAGAAAAGAAAAAAAAATGGGGTGAGAGTTCACCAAACAAAAGAAAAAATGGGGTGAGAGTTCAACAAAGAAAAGAAAAAAAATGGGTGAGAGTTCACCAAAGAAAAGAAAACAAAAGAAATGGGGTGAGACGTCACCAAGGAAACAAAAAAATGGGACGAGAGGTTACCAAAGAAAAGAAGAAAAAATGGGTGAGAGTTCACCAAAGAAAAGGGAAAAAAATGGGTGAGAGTTCACCAAAGAAAATTAAAAAATGGGGTGAAAGTTCACCAAAGAAAAGGAAAAAAATGGGGTGAGAGTTCACCAAAGAAAAGGGGAAAAATGGGGTGAGAGTTCACCAAAGAAAAGAAAAAAAATGGGTGAGAGTTCACCAAAGAAAAGAAAAAAAAATGGGCGAGAGTTCATCAAAGAAAAGGGAAAAAAATGGGTGAGAGTTCACCAAAGAAAAGAAAAAAATGGGTAACTGAGTTCACCAAAGAAAAGAAAAAAAATGGGTGAGAGTTAACCAAAGAAAAGAAAAAAAATAGGGTGAGAGTTCACCAAAAAAAAAGAAGAAAAAATGGGTGAGAGTTAACCAAAGAAAAGAAAAAAAAATAGGGTGAGAGTTCACCAAAAAAAAAAAGAAGAAAAAATGGGTGAGAGTTCACCAAAGAAAAAAAATGGGGCGAGAGTTCACCAAAGAAAAGAAAATGGGGCGAGAGTTCACCAAAGAAAAGAAAAATGGGCGAGTTCAGCAAAGAAAAGAAAAAAAAATGGGGTGAGAGTTCACCAAACAAAAGAAAAAATGGGGTGAGAGTTCAACAAAGAAAAGAAAAAAAATGGGTGAGAGTTCACCAAAGAAAAGAAAAGAAAAAAGAAATGGGGTGAGAGGTCACCAAGGAAAAGAGAAAAAATGTTTGAGATCTCACCGATGTGTCTCACGGTTGTGCCTAAAGAATACCGTTTGGAGGGACGTCGGACACCTTATTAAGACTTATATACCGTAATGTCGACACTTAGAATTTTATTTTCAATAAATTTTTAAGTGTAAAAAAGAAAATCTAACATCCCCCACTCAGGATTGAACCTGTGATCTCAGCTAGGCTTAGGCTTAGATAGCCTCCTACGCAGACGTCCTTAGGCTCGTCACGCAATCTTTCCTCCCCGGAAAGATTGCGTGACGAGCCCTAAGGACGTCTGCGTAGGAGGCTAAGGCTTAGATAGCCTACCGTACCACTGTACCACTGTACCACCTAGCTTCTCGGGTTGTTCAGGCCTAAATTTAACTATATAAACTGCTACCCATAACATCAACTGAAAGCTAACCAGTTACTCAGTTATATAAGTTTCAATAAGGTGTCCGACGTCCTTCTGAACGGTATTCTTTAGGCTTAACCATCTCAAGTTCCAGGATGTTGCAAGCGGAATGGCACGACTCCATTAGTCGCGGGTTTTTATCTCGGGACGATCAGGATGAGAAACGCGAATTTTACCGCCCGGTCAAATAGCGAGTGGGAAACTGGACCTCCCGAGAGCAGGCTTGGGACAATAAGTGGATGAGACTCCAGAATTAAGTAGATGTAAGGACCGGTGTTGTCACATGAGAAATATTTTTCTTTCACGATTGTATAAGTGCAATAAACGCGGAGCGTTAGAATGGGTTGTTTGTTGACATACTGGGGTGTTAAAGGGGCGGATCTAGAATAAGCGAAGCAAAATGGGGGAACCAGTACAGTAAATATATGGCGAAAGGGTGACGTAAATATTTAAAATGCTTATATATTTCCTCAGATCCACCCCCCATGCTCTCCCTTTGATCCGCGAGAGCTGTAAGTTTTCTTTTTCCCTATTGTACTTTCTGCCTGTAGTCACAGGGAGTCGACAGTCTCTGAAACCAGGGTACCTCAAAACCCTCCCGGTCATACTGGGTCAAGACTGTCCTCTCTCTGCTGACTTCTGCGGGGTTTTTTCACACACGTATTTCGCCTTTTTTGTCTTTGTTTTTCGTTTCTGGCGATACACTGGTCATGGGAAAAGCATGACGATTTAATACCTCCATCAATAATGCCGGTGATTGCACAAATGCAACTCAGTGGGTCAATACCGGGGGAAGCCCGTATGGGTCAGCGGTAAGAGGGCAGGAAATGACCGGCTTGAAAATGGCTCGACTAGTAGAAAAAGGGAGAGGCTATTGCACAGCTTGATGAATTAATGTTCCGGGATCCGGACCATTTTTGTCGCAGAGGAACTCCCCATAGAAAGGCAGTTAATTGGGCAGAAATAGCGAAGTTGGCACCCTTATTGAACCAGGAGAATGTGCTATCTTCGATAGCGGCATAATGCGTTAATATTTCCATACTTTAGACACTTTAGGGGGACGTTCAAGGGGGAACGTTGCGATTCCGACCGGCCAACCCCCTTAATACTCACTGAGGAGTAACGCATCGTGTAAATAATTTGGAGAATTTGTCCGCAAAATGCTTTTAAATCGCCTGCAAACCGGTGCGATCTCGCTCGTGGGTAAGGTTGGTCATGCGAAACCACCTCATTTAGTACTACCCGTAACGGCTGAGACCACCAAGCCGAGAGTGTGTCACGATGCACGGTACTTGTGGATACTGAAGAAACCTTTTCTCGTTGGACACGGTGACGGATTTGGGGAGTTACGACTAGGTTGTAACGATGGCCTCCTTAGTTAGTTATTAGTATTGGGGAGGAGTCCATCGTTGATATGGTAACAGGACACTGGATGACACAAAGGGACGAGAGCCAAATTTATCCCCATATCTTATTGCGGTTCGACAATGGATGCAGTGTTGGATAGTTTACTATTTATTAAATAACGCTTCTAAGTTCATTGTTTGGATAATAGACATTAGTTTGATACGTGTTTGATACATTCTGATCCTTTTCTCATTTAGATATTTTTTAAATTTTAATTTAAACAAAACAAAAAGAAAATCCAAGATGGCGGATCCAAGATGGCGGACAATAATTTCAAAATTATAGTTTTATCGCTTTTTATTGCTTTTTCTCGCTTTACAACAACCTCGTTCCCAGGGTCTCTCATCTTCCCGCCCCCTGGAGCTCGCTCCAGGGGGCGGGAAGATGAGGATAATAAGATATTAGACAATCCCTTCGAGGAATTGGAAGCTTCGCAAAAAGGTTACCCACGGAAACATACAGAATACAAAAATGCGGAGTCAGTGAGGTGCAGGATTGCAGAAAATTTTTTTTTCGAACGAAACGTGATGGGGATGTATTGTTATTCAATGAGATAGAAATATGATTTGTATCTCATTAAACTAGTTTTCTGCAATCCCTCACCCTAGTGAAAATGCGGCTCGACAAACTCACTGTAACAAAGAAATGTTCAAAGTCAAACAACAAACAATTTCAGCTACAAGACAACTCGCGCCCTTTAGCAGACAAATTAAGTAAGACAAACTTGCTACAACTACAACAAAATTATTCAGCAAGACAACTGACGCCCTGCAACAAACAATAACTTTCTGCAACAACTAGATTCGGCGTGACATACACACTGAGCTGTAACAAACAAATATAGTAAGACGAACTTTTGCTACAACAACAAAATTTGGCAATGAGGAAAACTCACGCGTAGCAACAAACAAATTTAGCAAGACGAACCTGATGTAACAAAAATTTGCCAGACAAACTCGCGCGTTGCAACAAAGAAATTTAGCAAGACAAACTTGGTACAACAACAAAATTCGGCGATCCAAACTCGCGCGTTGCAACAAACTAATTTGGCAAGCCAAACTTGCCACAACAACAAAATTCGGCGAGACAAACTCACGCGTTGTAGCAAAGTAATCTAGCAAGACAAACTTGCTACAACAACAAAATTCCGCGAGACAAACTCGCGTGTTCAACAAGAAAAATCAGCAAGACAAACCTAGTACAACAAAATTCGGCGGAACAAACTCGCGCCTCAGTTGCAAAAAGGAATTTTGAAAGACAAACTTGGCACAACAACAAAATTCGGCGAGACGCACCCGCTATCACAGTCGGCGAGACAAACTCGCAATAGCGAATTCCGCGAGGCACACTCGCTATCACATCGCGAGGCACACTCGCAATTGCCAATTTTGGCGAGACACACTTACTATCACATGTAAATTCCGCGAGAGAAACTCGCAATCGCCGGCAATACCGCGAGACACACGCGCTATCAAATGTTAACCGAACGTTGACTTTGCGAGACACAAATAACGACAGAAACCGATAAAGTAAATTGCAACTGTGGACAGCGGTTTCGCTCTTATTGAAGCTCATCAGCAAGGTGTAGCAAACTAAAGACGACTGCAAGAATGCAGCCGTGAATAGATTACAAAACTACAAGTAGTACAAGGAGCCACAGGCAAACCAAAAATTAGTGTGCTGCTCGCCTGGGGGCTCGCAGCAATGACCGTTTACCATATCAAGTTCCGTACCTTGGAACTAACTTTTCACCCGACTCACGCGTTTCCACATCACTTGCTCCCGGGGAACAAGGAGTCCCAAAATGTCGCAATGGTGTCTCGCAAAAATGAAAAATGTGCATGTACAAGCCCGGCCAATGTAAGCATTCAAACGCATGGACAAAACCATGCTAAAAGAAAACACAGCATATCGGATCTGTAAAGACCTACGGTCCCAAAATATATATAGAAATAGACGTAAAATCTGCAAAAGACCGCAAACGATAATGCTGCTAACAATCACCGTAGGATCTACGAAAGACCTAATCAGCCAAAAAAATGAACAAACAATAAACTGAAAGGCTGATCTTACTACGTAAAAAAGTTGACTTTGCGAGGTACCAATACGACAGAAACCGATAAAGTAGGGTTGCAACCGTGGACAGCTGTTTCGTTCATGTGAAGGCCTCTGTCAGCACTACGGCGTAGCAAACTGTAAAGACGGGTCATTGTGTTATCTATTTACGGCTGTATTCTTGCAGTCCACGGTTGCAACCCTACTTTATCGGTTCCTGTCGTATCGGTGTCTCGCAAAGTCAACTTTTTTACGTAGTCAGTTCAGCCTTGCAGTATATTTTTATGTTTGATAAACTCGAACCCAGTCTGCGCGCGTCCAAAAACTATTTCAAGCCACAAAACTAATATCTGTTGAACTTCCTCAGTCAAATCTCGGGAATTCGAAAAATTTCGTAACGAGAGCTAGTCGATCGCTTACGAAAGCTTTAACATATTTTCAAGCATCGTGATAGAGATGAGCCGATTGAAAACACGCCGCGTAACAGAGGTGCTTAGTGATTCGGCGGATAAAACACTTTATTGAGGGGGGTGAATAGGGACATACAAATCCGCCCATCCGTTATTCTTTGATAGCCGTGTCCGTGCCCAAATCTCAATCCATAATTTATTTGTGAAGTTTTGAGATGCAACAAAAATGTCCTGACTTGAATCCTTGCAATTATGCTGTGATGGGATTTTTTTTTTGTAAAAGAAAAGGTCTTCTTGAGTTTTCTCGCGCATTGCACGTCGTAAACAGATCCTAAATATACGGTAAGAATTGCAAAGGCGAAAATGAAGACCCATAAAATGGAAAAATCCGTAATCCGCTCGTTGGAAGGATCCACAAATCAGTCTAAAATGTTTCTTTTAATCCGAAATCCAGGCAAATTTATTTACAAAATCCGTAGACCTATTCACCCCTCCCGGCCTTATTCATGAAACGCACGCGAGGGGATAAGCTCTCGCGCTCCACACTTGCCCTGAAAAACAGAGACAGTAAATAGACTGAATAGCCTTACGCTTAACAAGACAACTGGAGTCCTAAACTCCTTTCATTCAGTAGTGCATGAAATAAATGGTTTGAATTCATCTCGTGACCTGAGTGATCCGATTTCAAATTTCACAATCAGTTTATGTGTATGTCGCAATCTCTTATGTGACATGGCATCACCAGTGAACCAGGGTGGAGTGGCACGGTTGGTAGTTGCGCTACTCCAAGGAAATAATTCAAGAGTTTTAATTCGAAGTCCAATACAGATGATAAAACCACAGATAAGTCCTTAAAGTTTTTTTACTCATCATCCACCCGTGAAAAAGTCATCAATTTAAGCTGTTTTTCACATTTGTATCGTTGTGGTACACCCCCCCCCCAACCCCCCCCCCCCCCCCCTCCGCTAAGGTCACGCTTGACCTGTATGCCATCAATCCGGTTAGACGTGTATTCACCCTCAGGTCGGCACAAATCAGGCTAAAACCAGAATTTTTTTTCAAAGTACATGTGTATTAGGTAATCACATTTTACTCGATGTTTCAGAACCAATTTCTTCATTGACGAAGCATCGAAACTGGCAAGGAGATTGATGATATTGCCAAGAAAGCTTCACCCGAAGCGCTTTATATTGTGACGTGACCCGAGGGATTGTAACAACAGACTTACAAAGGTATTTACTAAAGTGATCATCACAAAGTAAAACTCAGGAGCTGATGTTGGGAGATTTCATCAGATTTCTGGATTTCTGAGGCAGGGGTGCGGGGGGGGGGGGGGGTGGGGGGGGGGGGGAGAGACGGGAGGGGATTTTGAAAAAAAAATACCTGCAAGAAAACTAGCTGAACTAGCAACTCATTTGAAAAAAATATCCTGCAACCGCGAAAGCTTGACTTTAGGCTTTGTTCTTCAGCAAAAAAAAAATAAAAACCCTAATTTATGATTGAGACAAAGAAATAGTGACTGATGGGCACTAATATACGACATACAAAGGAGAAAGAGGTTACGTAATACTGCTAAAGATCTAAACTATACAGAAAATTAAACGCTTACAAAACAATTACGATATGAGAGGAAAATTAACAAATAAGTAAGAAATGTACTAAATGTATAATGAATCCAACATTCAGTACAAACTCCCTATCGAGGGCCCCCGAATAATAATATAGGTCCCTGTCGGAATGACAGGACCAACACGTCAGTTCCAAGTTCCCTGACAGAACGTCAATCATAAATGGTCATAGATTAGTTTTCTTTTTTCTCATATCAGTCCTGATTGTGTCAAGCATTAAAATTTTCCTTGCGATTTATTTTTTCGTTGTGTTACGGAACCTCGGGTAGGAGACCTGGACCCGGTTGTTCGAAAGCCGGTTAATTGTTAACGCCAGTTAACGCTAACCCAGGATTAAAACTTAACCGAGGATTTAATTTCTCCTGTTAGAAGTGTTTTCAAAAGCTAATTATAAGTTATATGCGAAATACTTTGGAAAAATCTCCATTGATTGATTATTCGGCAACTGGAATCAAAATTGATGCTAACCCTGGGTTAGCTTAACCGCGCTTTGAACAACCAGACCCTGAAGTATTGAAATATAAACAATCAAAGCAGGCAAAAGAAACATTTCAGCCTTAATTCATTTTATTTTCATATGCTCTTAATGACCGACCACTAAACAGGTAACGTTATTTTAGTTTGTTAATTATGCAATTAGCAAAGACTACATTCAATGCTATTTTCGCTGACAACCTTGATCACGGTTTAAAATGCTTCCCACTTGAGCTCATCCTAAAATGAAAAAGAAAGAAAAAAGTTTATAACAAATATAAAGCAGGAATTCCGGCAACAGCAGTAATACAACCAGTGCAACATAGAGCTTGTGACAAATACAAATCAGCAATCTTGTGAATTGACAGCTGGTGTTGCTAAACACTACGGTATTTTCAAGCTTTCAAAAACAAAACAGTAACAACAACAACAAAAACAGCAAAATGGCAGCAGCAGCAACAATAACATCAACATTATGAACAACAATAGCAGCAGCAGCAACAACAACGATTTCTGTGCGATCTGGGTGCGATATTGGCTTCGATTTCCCACAAATCACCGCCAAGTTGCATCAGTTTTCGAACATGTTAGCAACGTCTGCGATATCACAACAAATAACGTTCAAATCGCACTGAAATCGCCGCTAATTTACCCGACAAATTAAGTTGCACAAAAAATCGCATGTGTAAACAACTACAAAGACAGTGTTTTGTGTATGCTTATATACTGTCTTTATATATGTATGCTTATATACTGTGGACAGTATTGGGACCGATACTGGATCACAAGGTATGAAGGCCAAAGGGCGTTAAGTTAAATATAGGACTGCTTACTACAGACAATATATGATAATAAAATAATAAATAAACGAGACATTCAAAAGACAACTAGATCGACTTACGAACGGGCGAATGATTGTAGTCTACCAAAAAAGATCTTTCAGGCTAGTATCCATAACTCTTAGATTTGTAATGCACGTTGATTTTGTCCTGTCTTCGCATATCTATTATTCTGCAGTCAAGCACAGGCTTACCATCCCAATTTTGTGTGGTGTGCTGTTCATTTGTAATGGCCGAATCGCGGTTTATAAAACTAGCCTCACTGAAGGCGAAATTTAGTGCTCTTAAAACTGAGGAAAATAAAAATAAAACTCTTAAAATCACTGTCATGTTGTCGTGTTTATTTTGGTGACTCGTGACTCGTGACTCGCGAAAACGATATTTTCAAAATAACGGGTTTGAGAAATATCGCTTTTGCGAGCCACAAATCGCCAAAATTACAGACGCAGAAAAACCAAGTCAAACAACATGGCAGTACGTGATTTTGAGAGATTTTATTTCATTTTCATCAGTTTTAATTAAGAACATTAACTGATTTCGCCTTTAGTGAGGCTAGTTTTATTTTACAAATGAACAGCACACCAAACAAACATGGCAACCTGGGGTGTTACGAAAACGAAGACCCTCGAAAACGAAGACCTAAGACCTAAGACCGGTCTTCGTTTTCGTACTACGAAAACGAAGACCCCGTAAAACAGAAAAACATTGAAATTACAAGTTAAAATCAGCAAGGCTTAGTAATATTATACGACATTACACTTCACGCGTTCCTTCCCCATTTATTACGGCAACTACTTGTGCCGCGTCTGCTCTGGCTGCTATGTTTCGCTATGCGAGATAACTTGATTTGGTAGCGACATGGTGGGATAAACTTACCAAAATCCGGATATTCTTACGTTTGAATAACGTTAAGTAAGCTGAATTAGGGTCTTCGTTTTCGTACTACGAAAACGAAGACCCGTCCTTAGCAAAGAGAACTGCTTACTTTTTAACGAGAATTTCACAGCTGACTTGCCTTACTGACTGTTTGAATCTTTTTCGCTAGATACACTAGACAAAAATTATTTATTTGCAGAAACCCAGGATCATTTCCTGTACAGAGCGCGTTCATACTGTCACGCAATCCTGGCTTATCAAAGGCATGCAGCAAGCGTTCGATTAATGCCTGCCGATCCTGGATCCTTACTCTAGCGTAAGAATATCCGGATTTTGGTAAGTTTATCCCACCATGTCGCTACCAAATCAAGTTATCTCGCATAGCGAAACATAGCAGCCAGAGCAGACGCGGCACAAGTAGTTGCCGTAATAAATGGGGAAGGAACGCGTGAAGTGTAATGTCGTATAATATTACTAAGCCTTCCTGATTTTAACTTGTAATTTCAATGTTTTTCTGTTTTACGGGGTCTTCGTTTTCGTAGTACGAAAACGAAGACCGGTCTTAGGTCTTAGGTCTTCGTTTTCGAGGGTCTTCGTTTTCGTAACACCCTGGCAACCTGCGGTTGAAGACAGTGGTTAACAAATAAGTGTTTCACACGTACCTACGGTCGTGCGTAGACGTACATGCAAACAAAACCGCAACCGTTAGAGCAACATTTCATTAATTCAGGATCTGGACAGTCACGGTTTGGGCCTTCGACCCAGGGGTTGCAATCCATAATACAAACGCCAGGGCCAGTAGGTTTCGGGCATTGCCCTGGAGCAACTTCTAAATCGATATCGATACCCCCAAAACGTTTCTCCAAAGGAGTCGGATGTTCTGGCGGTCCAAAATATTCAGTATCAGTATGAATAAGTAAATAAATAAATAAATAAATAAATACTGCAAATAAAATTGATGTGTTATCTATATATCTTAAACTTCTTGCAGATCGACTTACATCAAATACAGTTTTTCCTGCCTTAATTGCTATAATTAATCAAAAACTTCTATGAGACAAATCGTGAATATGAAACGCCCTATATAAGACTTTTCATAGCGGTAAGACGTTGTCGCATGTTTAAGGTTGTTATTTACGGCCATGAGGTCCTTGTTGAGAAAATTTGTGCCAGTGGTTTTATTGAGTATTTTTATTGTGTATAGAAATAATTTTCTGTAAAGAAATATAAATAAGTTACACTCACGCTTTCTCTTCAGATAAGCTGACAACACCTGGTCCTGAAAAGAGAAAAAAGAAATTTATATAAAAAGGCCGTGACTAATTGAAGCTCTCTTCCGGTAAACTTATAAAGTCACGGCGGTTTTTATGTTTTTGTCTCAGATGTGCTAGTATTAAAACTGAGCATCTTATTTCAAAAAAGAAATTTTAAATGCTCTTAGAACACCACGAACAAGATATCAAATAAATTCTTGTAAAACGAATAAGCCATAATCAGTTTTAGCAAATATTCTAAAACACGTTGAACAAACTTGAAAAAAAATGGCCAATTTTTTCAAGTTGCAATCCACTTCCCATCCTGGCCATCTGTAGTCAGAGACACTTGTTTATAGTTTCCTTAAAAATCGTAAAGCAATTTTAAACAAAACTGGACCATTATTTTTGCGTTTCCACCATATAAATATGTCTTTTAGCTTTGTAACCTCGGTCGTACACGCAAACTTATGGCCGCCATCTTGGATTTTACTAAAAATTCAAATTTATCGGGAAAATGCGGAAATTGCAAATTGTGATGCTTTTGGTAGCATTTTATATGTTTTTTCACCGAAAAAAGGTGAAAAACACGCATTTTTATTCAAAATTGGCTTGACCTCATGCCGCTTATAACGTTATATCTCGTTACCATTGCAACCGGTGGTCGCCAAACTTTACTAAATGTGTATCAAGGATAAATGAACAGCTACTGAAGACGGCATGTGCTAACTATAAATGGTCATGAAAAATCGGAGGAAAACCTTAAAGGGGGGGGGGTGTTTGCTACCCCCCCCCCCCCACTCCTTGTACGTCCGAGGGTTAAAATGAAACTAAAAATGGTGACATAACCCCTTTAATGCATTAATATCATAAAAAGCCGTGAACGAAAATGCTGCTGGTGTACCTAGGATCTGGAGAAGATATGGAGATAAAATCACAGTACAAAGCAAGGCTAATACTACGTAGAACATTTAACGCGACAACGTCATGATAGAGTCCAAACTGAAATCCAAAATGCAACCGTGGACAGATGTTTCAACCTGGTTGGGTCTCGTCAGCACGGTGTAGCAGCAAAAAGATAGAAAAAACAAGTGCGAACGCCAATTCTCTGCCAAATCGCACGTGAGCTCATCTGTAGTCATCGCCACGTGCGATTTGGTAGAGAATTGGCGTTCGCACTAGTTTTTTTTTATCTTTTTGCTACTACACCGTGCTGACGAGACCCAACCAGTTCGAAACAGTTGTCCACGGTTGCATTTTGGCTTTCATTTTGGGCTGTATCGTGTCGTTGTCGCGTTAAATGTTCTACGTAGTATCAGCCTTGCTTTGTATACTAGCTTATACTGTGATTAATATCATAGTCCCATCCTCAAACAAAAATAGGTGGGATAGCATTAAATGCTAGGAGAGGCCCAATCTCGTCTCCAGAATAATCATAACTTGTAACTTACAGTGAAGAAGGAACAAGCAAAGAACACTACGAAGACAGCGATTATTGCACGGTTCATTCTGAGATCAACCTAGAATCCAGAATAAGAAAATATGGAATAAGTGATAATAAATTAAGAAATTTAGGATTCACAGCAATCTAGCTGCAGTTTAGTTTCATCTAGTCTGAAGGGTCAGCCGTTTTCTTTAGTATTTTTACTTATTGTTATTTTATAAACTGAATGGCTTTCGGACGTATTAAACCAAGAAGGTTGGTTATAGTGCTCACTTACCTTTGACAAACTTCCAATTCAAACTAAAATGTTCTAATTGGATTCTTGGTTGGAAAACGAGCTTTCGTGATAGATTATAGACTTTAAAGTTATGTCAATTTTGGCAAGTACAAATACAGCTGAATTCACTATCAACAACTCAAATTGCAAATTCAATCGCAAAAGAAAACAAAGAAAACTGACTGAACTTCCACTGAAAACTCAAATTACAATTTACCTGTACGTAGAACATTATTGCCTGATTCGCGAACTGGGAAACACAAAGAAGTTGAAGCTAGAAAAGAAAACCAACACAAACACACACAAAAACAACACTAAAGTTATAAGTATTAAACACTTTGTTAATTATGAATAAAGTCCATTATGTAAAGTGATACAGTAATGTTACGATTGATACGAGATGAAGAACAGTAGCGAAACGTTACTTGCGAAAAACGTAGAAAATATAGTTCATGACTTTGCGGTTATCTTAACTTACTTTTATTTTCATGTTATGAACAAGAAAGAAAATAAAATATGACCATTAGAGAAATATGTTTTTAATATCGATCAGCAAATGTTGTCGGTTAAATGTAGCAAATCAATTATTTTATTTGTGTTAATATTTTAATCATTTGCCTCTGAAAATCCCCTTTGGGGACGTGGTGAATAAAGTATGTATGTATACAGCAAAAAGTCACTATTATCAAGTGAACACATGACAAACCGCACGAAAATTCACGTTATGAGCAAGAAATGAAAAATAGACTATAAGAGTAAGACGCTTTGGGATACACCGAATGCAAATATGGCCGTCCAACAAGTTTTTGTTTGCACAGGTTCTCAAGGAAAGAAAAGCAATTGAATAATAATAAAGATCAGGTCAAAATAAATCATTATGTGCAGTTTTAAGGCCATATTCTTATTTTAGAAGAAGTTATAGGCCATCAAATTTTGGGAAAAACATGAAAGTGAGGCTAGTGAGGCTAGAATGTCTTTTTTCATACTTGAATGCTTAAAATTTCAGTGAGCGATAACTTTGCAAGATGATACACTTAGCAGCACTTGTTTAATAGGTGATATCATTAATTTCTCTGAAAACTTGGCCAAACAAAAAATTGTCCGACGGCCATATTTGCATTCGGTGTATGTCGATCAGTAAATACAGCTGATTTCAATCTTATCAACGCATGACAAACTGCATGAAACTTGATTGCCTTTCTTACAGTCTAGTTTATTCACAGGGAGCCCAGGCTCACAACAAGAGTCCTTGACGACAAAAATATAAGGATTTTTATGGGATTTTATTGTGAGTTTGACAACATATCAAAATTATTTATAAACAGCCATTTAATTGTCCATATCTCATTAAAACTGAATATTCAATTTTCAGCGAGAACAAAGAAACTACAACAAAAAAGAGAAAGGCGACTCCGAATCTCGACCTTAGAACTATTCATCATAATTTACAGAGAATTAACCGTGAATCCGCACTCCTAACATTAAAGTTGATAGACAAGTGTCAATCATTCAACAATGAAACGAGGCGATACCGAAGAGTCCAAAGCTTTGATCACCAACGCAAGCGCTGTCGAAGAAGCCCAAAGTACAGTACAAGAGGAAGAGCCGAGCGAGGACAATTCTCTTCTCGAGGGAAGGTGGAGATGGGTTGTTTGTTTGGGTGTTTTTGTGGTGAATTTCTTGACTGTTGGACAACAGAATTCAGCGGGAGTCGTGTACGACGCCATGATGGATGCGTATTCAACACCAAGAGGAGAAACAGGTAAAAGTCTAAATATTTATCTTTAAACATTATGCACTGTACCTAGTCACTACAAAGTTAAGGCAATAATTTATTTAAGTCAACATTTTCCTTTTTCCCTCCCATTCTCTTCCACTAAAGGAACGCGGAGTGAGCGTTGAACTTTTAATCCCAAAATTGATCTCCTCCACGCTCTCGCATGGGAGACTTATGCGCGCAGGTAAATCACTGGACCTGCCTGTCAGTATAATTATTAGTTTAATATGTTTCATTTTTACAAAACTCTATCCTGTGCGCAGATGTCTCTTATTTGTTTCATTTGTCGTCAATTTTCCAAAGAAGGAAGGAAATATAAAGGACACGTCTATGTGCAATACAATACTGGCCAGTCTGGCATTGACACAAACAGTGTTAAAATTTTACTACTTTACTGTTCCATTTTTTATCAGCTTGGGTCACTTCGTTAGCTTCCAGCATGATGTACCTGTTCGCTGCTGTTGCCACCGCCCTCGCTGACCATTATGGAAGCCGAATAGTGGTGATCGTGGG
Source organism: Cladopsammia gracilis (assembly GCA_022457155.1). Taxonomy (NCBI): domain Eukaryota; kingdom Metazoa; phylum Cnidaria; class Anthozoa; order Scleractinia; family Dendrophylliidae; genus Cladopsammia; species Cladopsammia gracilis. The sequence goes on along the minus strand of JAJGOT010000211.1, from coordinate 534,748 downwards.
CTCATTTGTCTCGGCTTCGGGACTCCTCGCCAGCTCCTTCGCAACAACACTGCAACCTCTGTACGCGACATATGGCGTGATTTGGGGAATGGGATCAAGTCTAGGCTTATTCCCCTCGCTTGTGATTCTTACCAAGTATTTTAAAGGACGCTTGAGCCTTGCCTCTGGGATAGCTCTAGCAGGCGCCGCATCAGGAGGTCTTGTTTATGGTCCAGTAATAGAGTTGTTGTCGTCAAACTTTGGGATTTCAACAACGTTTCGTATTCTCGCAGGTCTACAAACTTTGATGTTCTTAAGCGCCTTGACTTTTGCACCCGTAACCATATTAACAGGAACGAATCAGCGACAAAGTCATTCAGGATTTGACTTAAGTGTTTTTAAGAACAAAGCTTTCGTCATTTGGATTGCGGCTCAGTGTATTTATATGGTTGTATTTCTTGTGCCTTTTGTCCATTTGGTGAGTCTTTATTTTCTTTGTCTAGTATGCTACCGTAACGAATAAACTCTTAAAGCCCCAGTAGTGATTATTACCAAATTTCTCCTTGCAATATCAATGCTTAAATCAATCAGAGAGGCTATAAGAATTTAGGATATGATCACCCAAGATGCATTCTTTTGATATCATGATTTTTAACAACCTCTCCCTCTTGCTTTCTACAAAAGCGCATACGGTAAGGGAAAGGAGAATTTATAGTTTGATTGCACGAGAACGCATTAAATACATCTGTGGATGGCTTCCTGGGAAGAAAATTCTGTAATTTTCAATAACACAAAGTTTAAGTAATGATCCGCATAAGAAGGATAGCACTGAACGGCAATGCAAGCACGATGGAATGTCAAGTTTTTTCATTGTTACAATTCAGTAGTGATCTCATTGGCCTAGACTCAAAAACCGCTAAAAAGTTAAGGTTCAAGGTGCATTTTGTCTAATTTTTTTAAGGTTTCAAGTAATTTGAGACCCAATCGCACAACATACAATTTTTAAAAGATATTGTATTTGGGGAACTTCATCAAAGAAGCAAAATTATTAGCTATTGTCTTCTGCTATTCTAATTGGTTAAGCACGAACATTTTCTTAAAATGTATTTGACGCAAATGGATTTTCTTTATTTTTATAATGAAATGTAATTATTAACCATCAGCTCCTCCTTTATTCTTGAAATCAAAGATATTCTATGTGGGAAAGGGCTAATGCCGCAGAACAATGAAGTTTGCTATCGTTCTTATGTGGAACAATACTTAAAAAAGTTATAAAACGCTTTGCGGTCAAACAGGTTAAACAGGTTTGACTGCATATATGTGAGATTTTCTAACGTATTTTCTCTGCCTTCGTTCTCGGTGTTCTCTTGTCCCCCTTCTTTGTAGGCTCAGTCATAAACAATAAAACAATTTGCTCAACGAGTTAACGAAATTTAATTAATTTAACAAACATCACAAATGACGAAAGAATATTTGACAGAAAGGGTTGTTACAGCGGATTTCAATTTAGTCTCAAAAGTAATCTCGTGTTTGCTTTGGTGGATTGCTACGCTTTGTGATTGGCTAAAATATCTCGCACCTCTTTCTCAACCAATCAGAAGTAAAACCAAAACCAATTGTGACTTGCTCGCACGCGTTTTCCCGCCCTTAGTACCGGCTACATGTATCGATCTGCTTCGACCTCTGGTTTAAGACACTCAATCAAAAACTGCTCTTATGGTGAATGGTGATTATTGCAAATTTATTGCGAGACACAAAATTTATTCTCCTCGATTCAAACCTAAAATTTTACCAAATAAAACCGTTTTAAAATCGTTTTATTTAGTAAGATAGCCAATCAGGAGAATCGTTTTACTTTAACATTGGATTTTAAACAACTTTTCGTTTCGTGCAGGTTTGCTTCGCAGAAGATAAAGGAGTCAGCAAATCCAAAGCTTCTCTGTTAACAGGAACCATGTCAGGAGGCGTGTTCGGCAGTTTAACTTTCGGTGTCTTGTGCGATTACCCACAATTCAACCGTCTTAAAGTCTGCCCCACAGCTGTGCTACTAATTGGCATCTTCTCCACTCTTGTTACTATGGCAACAAAGTACGAGTGGATTAGCGTGTATGCGTTCGCCTTTGGACTTTGCGACGGTTGCTACGAAATGCTGATTCCCACTATTACCCGAGATCTTGTCGGCGTAAAAATGGTTGGACACGCCATCGGTGCCCTGTACTGTTTAATGGCGTTTCCGAAAACGTTAGGTCCACCCATGGCCGGGTGGATTTTTGACGCATCCAAAGGCTACAGCGTATCGTTTTACATTACGGGCGGCGTGGCAGTTGTAGCGGCGGTCATTATGTTTGCATTAAACTTCGTTCAGCCTGCTTATCATCCCGAAGAAGAGAGGAAAAAGTTATTGTCATCACCAGAGTTTGAAGGATCGGGATCACGAAAAAGATTGGTATACACATAGCCAGCATAGCAGATAAACAAATAGCCTGTGAAAATTGAACCGCGATTGGTTGCTGATTTTCTTGTAACCCAATTCTCCCTAAAAGGAGCCTGTTCACAGGCTATTAAACAAAATCCATAATGAAAGGATGCGAGATGCGGCACGAACCACCGGGATGAAGCTGCAGCAAACTTCTATTAACCCTTTAACTAACAAGATTATGAAGATCAAAATTCAATGAGAAAAATCCCAAATATCGTTTTGTTAAATTTTGAAAAACAAATGGTATCATGTAAAAGTACTGCTGAAGAGGTTTCATTTGAATGGTCACACCATAGGATTTCGTCCACAGACTCAAAAGTTAGAACAAATGGTACCATGCAAAAGTACTGCTGAAGAGGTTTCATTTGAATGGTCACAGCATAGGATTTCGTCCACAGACTCAAAAGTTAGAACTACATTACATGTCTCTATAAATGACTCGGGGGTGAAAGGGTTAAGGGGCCACCTCCATTAAGCGGACACTTCTCCTGGTCCCGGAAACACGCTCATATCATCTTTGTAATTATCACCTCTATTAAGGGGATGGAGACAGTGTTTGCGAATTCCAAATGACATTTAAACCTCTATGTTCCAACCTCCAACCTCTAAAGGGGCATACGTGACCACCAGTGAAGATTGAGAAGATTGTATTGTACGCTAGCCGCAAGTGATAACAGTATTCAAAGCTTCAGCTCTTATTCTAAATAATAACGGCATACAAATCTAACTTGTTATATAAACAAGAGGCTGCAAGCAGCCTATACTCATGCGCATGCGTAAGAAAGTTTTATATCTATAAGATGTCCGACATGGAGAAGAGTAGCCTGTTCCAGGCTCCGAGATAGTGGGGAACGCACGAAGAAAAAAAAGAAGAAAATCGCGGGGAAACTGGGGTGAGGGCGGTCGGCGGAGCCTGTAAACATTTCTTTAAAAAGCTCTTTCCGGTATACCAGCTCCTGGTATACCCCCTGATTGGTCCGTTTTGACAGGTAATGTCAACACCTCGCTATGCACATTATTCTTGTCAATCGTAACGATGGCGTACGTGATCCTCGCGCGTGATGAAAAGGAATCAAAGTCATGTAATATCTCTGATGTAATATTTTGGACGAATGCCTGCGCGATTTTCCTAATATAGAAGCACTCAGGAAAGGGCAACAAGAATGCCTTGTAAATTTGGCGCATGGTAAAGATGTCTTCGCGATTCTGCCGACCGGTTTCGGGAAAAGCTTGATATTTCAGCTCTTTCTACGCCTGGCGAAAGCAGCTTTGGCGGAGAAATCGACGATAATAGTCGTTTCTCCATTGGTTTCAGTGATGCGAGATCAAGTCGAACAACTGAAAAAGCTCAGGTTTTATAAAAGGTGACAGGCCTAACACAAATCCTGCTCGTCGCTAAAAGCATTTTAGCCCAGCTTTAGAATAAGTCTATCCCAAGTACGTGCCTAAGATATTTTCCCTTTTCGATCAAAATAAAGATATGCTTAGGATCAGTTCATTTGTCAGTCCGTGATTTAATGTGAGCGTAAGTCTGCGGTTAGCATAACTTGCGAGATAGTGTTTCTTCATCACGGCTAAAAGAGTCTAAGCTCCAAGTCTTATGCGATAGTCACGGTCTATATTGGAATAGTGGTATCTTTGCAATTGTTTTTAGTTCCTCAGAGTTTATTCTGCGCTTAAGTTGACGTGTTTCTCGGAGCTAGGCAGTACCTCCATTGAATTTCCAGCATCTCGGTTCCAGAAAACGCCAGCAATTCCTTATTTCTCACTACACTAAGCAAAGAAACTCTTGGCACCTTGGTTTCTCTACATGCTACGTTTCTCCTATAAAATCTGCAGCACTTTGAAGGATGGACTTCGAGATTCGAGGACAGTATTTTCGTCGGTGTACGCCTCTTGCAATACATGCGGATTTCCTCGCGTTCTTGTACGTGCTTTTGCGCGAAATACTCGCGCGAGAAATCCGAGAACTATTTCTGTTAATTGACATTTTGATATTTTGACGACAGAAAATTGGATTATCGCAAAACTTGCCAAAAGAGGGCGGAAGAGCGTCGGTAAAGAAATGTTTACAGGCTCCGCCGACCTCCCTCTCCCAGTTCCCCCGCGATTTTTCCCTTTTCTTTTTACTTCGCGCGTTCCCCACTATCTCGGAGCCTGGAACAGGCTAGGAGAAGAGTTACTCCTTTCATTCAGTCATCGTTCCTGCAAACCACGTTGTTTACTATTGAATGTTTTGTAAATGAAGGCTGTACCACAATGAAGCCAGTGATTCTTCTGACTGTTATATATACCTAACTTGAACATCAGTTATGTGAGTGATATATCTCACCGGGGCTACCAACTAACAATGCCTCAGGATGTAATATTAAGATATGGGATAGGCCAGCCCGAGGCGGTAGTGAGTAGGTAGCTCCCTGGAGCGTGCGTTATCATTGCTGCGGGGAGGAGGGAGGGGCGCACTTAACTAATCCTTCCCGAGCGCCATGAAAGGACTTTTGAGGTTATGAAGGACTGATCGCCTCAGAATAAGATTATATAGCCAACAAAGTGCCGGAGGTTGCGCAACCCATTCCCACGCCACTATCCTTGGGGTTTAAAGTTACGTAATATGTTGAACTTCGCCATTGTTTGAAGGAATCCCCGGTGAGAATAGTGATATATTCTCACCGGGACTACCAACTAACAATGCCTCAGGATGTAATATTAAGATATGGGATAGGCCAGCCCTTCGGCTAAAGCTCCCTGGCAACTCACCGGAAGCAGAGTGTGCTAGGAAAAACCAGAGTGGAAGCACCTAAATGTAGATTTTCCTCCCAAAACTCAGAAATAGGGTAAGCATGAAGCAGAAGATCATGAAGATAATGTGTCCTCCTCCCATAACTCAGAAAATCCTCCCTCCTTGTAGGTAGACTTGCCGCAAACTAAAACCGGCAAAACGGACTTTGAGAAGGTCTATCCTTGTGGTAGCACTGAATTAATGGAAGAGAGCCTTATAATAAGAAAACAGGACAGAAAAATAGTAACCGCGCTGTAAGCCACATTTGAGTACTAACGGCTACCACCGCTACAAGGGCACAGGAAGTAAAGAGAACTGTAACTGTAACTGTAAGGCAACAGCCCTAGTTAGGATAACGTTGTAGAATCTTTTTCCCACCCCTGGATGTCGCAAGTCTGACTGTGAATGTCTGACTACCTCCAAAAACAAAAGAAACAACAAAAAGGTTTTGGTTTCCAAAAAGTACCGTGTTAGCCAAGACCGTAACCAATAACATGGAAACTTGATGTAATGGGGCACCGGGGCCGCCGCGCTTTGGGGTAACCCTACATAATACCAGCAAGCAGACAAAACGTACGCATTGAGGAAAAAACATAAAAAGAAACACCGCTAAGAGATGGGTATAACCCCAAAGCGAAGCAACCCCGAAATACCCCGTCCAGGGACAGAGCAATGAAGGATATTAGACAATCCCTTCGAGGAAGCTTCGCAAAAAAAGGTCACCCAAGGAAACAGACAGAATACAAACTATAGACGGACACTAAAAGATAGCACAGCGTTAGAAAACAGACTAGAATTGAAGTCCACGAAGGTAGGCCTGGAAGAGCTCCCCAGGCAAACGCGTTGCTGGCGGGAAATTCCATATAGCAGCGCAAAACACATGCTCTTGTGGAAACTCCAATTAACAGCTTAAACAAAGCAGCCGTGAAAAATTGCGAAAGGCCGCGCAAATAAAAAATACCTTGCCAAATTATGTAGTGAAAGGGTCCATTCCACAGCGCAAACATATGTGCTAGCGACAAATTCCATGACCAGTGCAAACAAATCCGTTAGTGAAAATGTGCCTTTAACAGCGTAAACACACTAGTTCGCGAGAGCTCCATAGACCCGCGAGACAAATTTGCTAATAAAAAAATACGTTAAACAGCGCAAACATATTCGCTCGTGGACAATCCAATTAGCAAGGAAAGCATATATGTTCTTGGAAATTCGCCTGACCAGCGCAAATAAATTTTTTTAGTGAAAAAGTCCGTAAAACGGCGCAGAACATATTCGCCAAGGGAAAACTTGATACAACCGCGTAAACACATTCGCTTGTGAGAAGAGGTCCATTTACCAGCGCAAACAATGTTGCCAGAGAAAAGTCCATATAACAGCGTAAACAAGAGAAACACATACGCTCGTGAAAACTCCACACGACAGCGGAAATACATACGCTTGTAAAATTTTGGTATATACTTCATGGTGGTTTTAATTTATGCACGTCAAAGAATCCGGCACTTACTTAGGGCTAAAAACTCATTTTAAAATGGTTAGCTTTTATTTACTGTTATGGATATCACTACCCATAACAGTAAATAAAAGCTAACAATTTTAAAATGAGTTTTTAGGATCCCTATATGATAGGATCCCTATATGGTGTGTTACAATGAAGTATATACCAAAATTTTCGTTATACAGCGCGAACACATTCGCTCATGAAAAGTACCATATAACAGCGCGAGCGTATTCGCTAGTGCAAATTCCGTTAAACATCGTAAACATATTAGCTCATGAAAGACCATCTAACAGCGCAAACATATTCGCTCGTGAAAATTCCATTAAACAGCGTAAACGGATTCGCCGGCCCGTGAAAATTCCATCTAACAGCGCAAACATATTCGCTCGTGAAAATTCCATTAAACAGCGTAAACGGATTCGCCGGCCCGTGAAAATTCCATCTAACAACGCAAACATATTCGCTCGTGAAAGTTCCATTAAACATTGTAAACATATTCGCTCGTGATAATTCCATCTAACAGCGCAAACATTCGCACGTGAAAGTTCCATATAACAGCATAAACATACTCGCTCGTGAAAGTTTCATATAACAGCGAAACATATTCGCTCGTGAAAATTCCGTATAACAGCGTAAACATATTCGCTCGTGAAAATTCCATCTAACAGCGAAACATATTCGCTCGTGAAAATTCCATCTAGCAGCGTAAACATATTCGCTTGCGAAAGTTCTAATTAAACAGCGTAAACAAATTCGCTCGTGAAAATTCCATCCAGCAGCGTAAACATATTCGCTCGTGAAAGTTCCATGTAACAGCGTAAACATATTCGCTCGTGGAAATTCCGTATGACAGCGTAAACATATTCGCTCGTGAAAATTCCATCTAACAGCGTAAACATATTCGCTCGTGAAAATTTTATCTAGCAGCGTAAACGTATTCGCTCGAGAAAGTTCCGTACAACAGCGTAAACATATTCGCTCGTGGAAGTTCCGTCTAACAGCGTAAACATATTCGCTCGTGAAAGTTCCATATAACAGCGGAAACATATTCGCTCGTGAAAGTTCCATATAACAGCGCAAACAAATTCACTCGTGGAAGTTCCATCTAACAGCGTAAACATATTCGCTTGCGAAAGTTCTAATTAAACAGCGTAAACAAATTCGCTCGTGAAAATTCCATCCAACAGCGCAAAAATAACCCGGTTAAAATAACTCGGTAAAAAAGTGAAATAACCGAGTTTATTTTTTGAGCGGCCGCACTTCAGAAGGTTGAACTTAAAACGTGAGAGATAATGTTATAATTTGCTAGCGAGAGCTACACAAAACAATACGAATAATGAGCGAAAACAATACCTCTGCACGTGCATTTTTATATTGTTATTGCTAGTAAAAATTCCATTACACAGCGTGAACATATGAGCTAATGAAAAAATTGTACGAAACAAGGCCAAAAGTAAGAAGCTACAGGAATGCGAACGAAAAACTCCAAGCTAGTAACAAACTTAAAGCCACAAGGGAAAGTACAATTCCCGACCTAACATAGAGAAAAGCGAACGGCACACTTACCGGGAATGACTGGGACATGTGCCATGGTGAAAACAAAACAAAAACCGTGGCGCAGCGATGATACAGGACTGAGGGCTTGAACGTACTTAACTAATCCTCCCCGAGCGCCATGAAAGGACTTTTGAGGTTATGAAGGACTGATCGCACCAGAATAAGATTATGTAGCCAACAACGTGCCGGAGGTTGCGCAACCCATTCCCACGCTACTATTCTTGGGGTTTAAAGTTAAGTAATATGTTGAACTTCGCCATTGTTTGAAGGAATCCCCGGTGAGAATAGTAGGGTTGTAGGAGATGCTGTCGTGACACTTCAGTAACGCTGTTTTACCGGAAGTGAGAGTAGCCGGAAGTTACCAAAACAGGAAGTGTAAATGGCAAAGCTATGAACCGGAAAAGCACAATTTAAAATATGCGTGCATACATTTGCATGCAAAATCGTGACACAAAGAAAAACGAAGGGCGAATTTTAACTCATGCCGCTTCGCGCATGAGTAAAAAATGGCAAATGTCATTTTGTTTTGTGCTGTAATTACTTATAATCATCAGTTCGAGGGAGCACCTCGGACCCCTCTGACTCGTTCGCCCCAGTCCTTTTTAACTCGTGAATGCGCGAAATTTTGAACGAGTTATAGCGGACGGGGACAAATATGCAAATTTTCACTCCGTCCATCACTCAGCTGTAAACTTTTCATAGTAATTCCGCTGACCAGAACATAAGGATCACACATTTTTTGTCATCCATTGCTGTCGTCAGTTCATTTAGAAGGCACCCGGTATCATCAACTAATTCGTAATCGAATTAGCTAGCGTAAAAAGCCGCTAAGTACTCGCTGCAACTTAATAACCGAAGGAATAGCCAACTCGAAAGATTACAAAAGGTTTGGACCCCCTTCTGGGTGAAACTACCACGAAGATTACTGGAAACCTCCTTTTCTCTAACCGGGTAGGAGACCAAACAGTTTGATCTCGTCTTGGTTACTGATAAGGAGAAGTCTGGGTGCAGGCTAGTTACTGATCATATGAAAAAGACAACCGGCAAAACAAGCATTTTAGCCGTGGTTTCCGTTTATTTTTATATGCTCTTATATATTTGAACACGTAACAAGCATCCTTACGGTTAGATATACAACTAATAAAAACTACGTCATGTTATTTCGATGACAACCTTGATCACGGCTTTGAGATGCTTCCAACTCGATCTCAAACTAAAAGAAAAAAAAGATAAGTTTGTGACAAGTATGAGTCGGGAATCCTTTACATGCAGCCGGTGCACTGTATAGCGTTAAACACGGCTGTGTGTATTTGAAACTTTCAACAACAAGTCGCCAAAAACAACAAAACCAGTGCAACAGACTGCAACACCAATTTAAACACAGCGACAACAACAACAAGAACGTCAAACAGACACACCACACCACAACAACAATAATAATATCAACAACGATGACAACTGAACTTGGGGAATGCTACACGATGTAGATCACAAGGTATAAACCCTAGTGAATATAAACTTTAGTAAAGTACAAGGATTTCTCTCACTGCGGAAAAATCATATCTTGATGCATGTGAAGATATCTTTTTTATCTTCGTTGTAAAGAGTGAAGATATAAAAATCTTCACATTAGCTACCATGTTTAACTCACGACATGTGAAATGAGTTCAAAAAGTGTGTCGGTCTATGATCGAAACATATTACGATTTTCCTTGGAAGTCTTCGTACATCTTGGGGCAATCTTCAGAATATTTTCGTGAAATGGTCGGAAATGTTCGTACAACCTACACCATGTATACATTTTCGACACTCATTACGTCGGTAAACTGAGTTACTATTTCTCTAACCTTTTTGGTTTTCGTTCTGATATAGAGGCTCGTTATGTTAGGTACAACATCTCAGTTAGAAAATCACCACGTTTGTTCTATTGAGTAGCACTAAACTACATTTAAGAAAAGGTTTATCGGGTAAGTTGTCTGTTTTTCAAAGGGATGAATTTCGATTCGTGCACATTCGTTTTCGAAAAGCAACCACACTTAGACCTTATTCTTTCAAGTGAGCTTATTCAGAATTTCCTGTCGTGAATTACATTGTTTTCCTTTAACCCTATCCAGACCGGGGAGGGAGGGGGGGCTTTTGGAGCCCGCTCTAACTTTGAAGTTGTGTCGTTTCAAAACGGTCAATGCAATGACCACCAAATTTGGTGACTTTTCCTAAAATTTATCTAGAAACATTTCCCCGTTAGCGTCCTTTGTTCACCGACATTGATGTTTCCATAGCAACCGCTTTTTGACACCTTTCAAAGTTTTCGTATTGAATTAATATTTTCCACTTAATTTAGCGATAATTGATCAAATTATGTATATTTATAGTTTATTAACTAAGGTTAATTAACGGTAATTTTAGGAAAATGTGAAATATGAAATGTCAAAATCCAGGATGGCGGATCAAAGTTTTACTAAAGGTCTTTTCTCTCTACAATTTTGTTATTGGTTCATATTTTGGATTGTAAAACATTTGCTCATAATACACTAAGCTTTAGCAGTCCATTTGCTTTATTTTTCGGTGTTAAATAAACACGTTTGGACTAATTCAAGATGGCGGATCCAAGATGGCGCATCCAAGATGGCGGACTATAAAATGGGAAATTTATTTACCTGTCTGTGTAATTTCATTATCTCTAAACATTTATTGTCAAAATATCATAAAAATGTCTTTTTCACTTGACAAAGCTTTTTTGAATTCATTAGTTACATGAAAAGCCATAATTTGCAAAGTTATCTGTTCCAGTTTTTAAGAAAATGTACACATCACTTCTATGACGTCACATGCTGTTACCATGGCAACAAAGTGTACGAATTCATTAACTTTTACTCCTGCATCAATATGTGAAAGTTTGGTATGAACACTACCGTTTGTTTCAGAGATATGCTTTATAGAACGTTTCACTAGTAAAGAAGTATTTTTCGTTTGTCTCACGATGTAGTCACTTCCGATGTGGATCGCGACGTTTCGACTGCATACTGCTAGTCTTCTTCAGGCGATGGGGTCGACTGGTTACGCGTCACCTTATGAAGTACGATGCTCTGCTGTGATTGGTTGGTTTTCAACAGCTGTGACTGGCGCATTTTTTATCCTCGTTGTTTCGGCGAATTGTTCCCTCGGCGGTCCGTAGTCGTACGGCTCTCCTGTTGTTGTGTTTCTTGATCGTGGGCATCCATGCTTCTGGAATTTCTATTCCACTGTCCCTGTTGATGTTGTTAGGGTTAAGTCTTATGTGGATCGCCTCTTTGACCCTGCGTGTGTACCAATGAGGATCACGATCAATAAACTTTACTTCATTCCAAAGCGGGTGGTGTCCGGTGTTGTTGGCGTGCTCTGAAACGGCGGAGGTCTGGGTACGGGCGAATCGGATGTCTCGGTCATGCTCTTTTATTCTGTCTTGCATAGGTCTTCCAGTCTCGCCGATATAAACTTTACCGCATTCACAGGGAATTCTGTAAACCACGCCATCTTGTTTAGTCGGGTCAACAGCGTCTTTAGGCCGTACTAGGTGTGATCTAAGTGTAGTCTCCGACTTGAAAACAGCGCGTACGCCTTGTTGTTGTAGGCAGCGGCGAAGTTGTTCGGACAGACCTTTGACATGAGGTAAAACCGCAGTAGATTTGAACTCGGTCGTGGGCTCAGCACTGGTGTTGGGTTTTCTGGTCTTGGTAAGTTTCTGCAAGAAAGAAAAAGGATAACCATTAGAAACAAGAACAGATGACAGATGTTTTTTTCTCCTTGGAGATAACAGAGGGTTTCGTTACGAGACGTTTGGCGCGCTCGTAAAGACACTTGACAATACCGCGTTTTATTGATTGCGGGTGGTGTGAATCATACGCTAAGTATTGATCAGTGTGTGTAGGCTTCCTGTATACGCTGGTGGTGAGGCGGCCGTCGGATTGTCTTGAAACTGCGGTGTCGAGGAAGGCGAGTTTGTTGTCATTCTCTGTCTCCATGGTGAAACGGATGGAAGGCTGCTGGTCGTTTAGATGCTGTAAGAAGCTATCGACGATGGTGCGATCTAGAATGGTGAAGGTGTCGTCTACGTAGCGTTTCCAGATCCTAGGCTTGTAAGATGATGTAGTTATTGCTTGTTCCTCGAAGCTCTCCATGTAGAGGTTGGCAATAACAGCGGAAACCGGACTCCCCATGGCTGCGCCTTCTTGTTGTTCGTAAATTGATCCGTTATACTGGAAGTATGTGGATCTCAATACGAAAGTCAGGAGGTCAGCGATCTGAGCAGGCGTTAGCGTTGTACGGTCTGCAAGGGTAGGGTCGTTCTCCAGTTTCTGTAGTGTGGCTTGTACGGCGGCTTCGATAGGTACATTGGTAAACAGCGACTCTACGTCGAAAGACACCATGATCTCGTTGTCTAGGATCGTCTCACTGTTGATGGTGGATACGAAGTGAGCTGAATTGGTCACCGTGAACTCTGAGTTACCTGTTAAAGGAGACAAGATATTAGCTAAGTAGGCGGATAAATCATATGCAATGGTGTTAATGCATGACACAATAGGTCTTAAGGGTACGTCGGTTTTGTGGATCTTCGGTAAACCGTAGATTCTAGGCGGCTGTTTGTGTCGAGGTCTGATCTTGTTGTAAACGGCCTCCGATAGATGTCCGCTCCGCTTCAAGGTTAGTAGTTTCTCGGACAACTTCCGAGTCAGACGGTCTGTCGGGTCTTTGTTTAGGAGCTGGTACGGTCCGTTCTCGATCAGGGAAGACATCTTGGTGTGATAGGTGTCGGTATCCATGACCACGCTAGCGCGCCCTTTGTCTGCTGGGAGAACCGTGATGGTCTGGTCCTCTTTTAGGCGTTTCAGCGCGTCTTGCATTTCCTTCGTGATGTTAGGCTCTGGTGGTTCTGCCTGTTGAAGGATGTTGTTAACAGCTCTTCTGACAGTGTCTGCTTGTTCGGGGTTGAGTTGTCTGATGGCTGATTCAACCTTTGCGACGATCTCTGTGGCAGGTATGTTCTCAGGAGTTACGGCAAAATTCAGTCCTTTCTTCAGCAGGGCTATCTCGGCATCGCTTAAGGACCTAGAAGATAAATTAATAACCCAGTTAGTTTTGTCAACATACGTTGTGTCAGTTGGTGACACGGCCGCCTGTTTTTCGCGCAAAAGTTTTTCAAACTTCTGCTGTTGTCTGTCTTTGGTGGTGTTAAAGACTCGTTGGGTGTTGGTCTTGATTTGTTCTAGTATCCTGTTAGCGTCGTCTGTCGAGAGTTTGGATGAAATACTCTGGGCTGTAGACTCCGCTTCCTTCTTTGTATCTCCTTTGGCCTTCTGCGTCAGTCTGATCCGTTCCCTCAGGAATCGCATAGATGTAAGTTCGGCGACTTTCCGCGCGCCCTTTGTGGGAACTGGTGCTCGAACTCGTAGATCTTTCGGGACAACGCGGTTCTTGATGCACCTTGTTAGAAAGGTGAGATGGTTTGTGAAGCGTGCGAGCTTGCTCGAGCAACGCTCATGTCGACGAATCAACCTTAGGGCTGTGCGCCCATATTTCCGGTTAATATCGTAAAAAGGGTTGTTGTTGTTCATCGTGGTGAACACACTAGTAAAGAAACGTCGCGATCCACATCGGAAGTGACTACATCGTGAGACAAACGAAAAATACTTCTTTACTAGTGTGTTCACCACGATGAACAACAACAACCCTTTTTACGATAGAACGTTTCAGTTCGTTATTTCATTGTATATGACGTCATAATGACGTCACTGTTATTGTTAACAACAAAAACAGTGTTAGTAAACATAAGACTTTTATCAAATAGGTAGCTGTTAAAGTATTGTCGCTATATGTTCAAAATTGAGAAAATATTGATGAAAGACTGTAGTGTCTAGAATTCATGACAACATTATCCTGTGTAAATTTGGTGGCCATAGCATAAGCGGTTTCAAAGTTACATAGGGGGGATTCTCGAGCCCCCACCCCCCCGGTCCCAGACGGTCATAAAAAGCCCGGTCTGGATAGGGTTAACGAAGGATAAAATAACTTAATTCTATTTATTCTTGCTTTGGGACATGAGACAACAAATGTTAATGCAACTAGCTTGTTTCCTTTACAGGACGGAAACCATAAATAAACTCTTTGATCTTCCCCACCGAGTTTAAATGAAACATTCGAGTTCTCAGTTATCTTGTGATTCGCTGAATCGTGCTACATAAAAATTATTTATCGAAAGATAACCAAAGACGCCCGTTCTTTTCTAAAAAAATTAACGCCACGTCTTAATGTCGCTTTCAATTCTGTTCCGCCGTAAATTAATCAGTTGGACATTCAGGAAACTGCTCGAATGAATGCATTTACGCATGCAGCTGGCCACAGCAAAGTATTAACTTACGGAAAGAGGAGGGAGATAAAGACATTTGATTTTTAACACATTGATTTGTCAAATCAAATTTTGACGGTTCTAAATGCGAGTCACTTTATAATCGTTTTTAGGTATGAATAGAATGAAAACTAATATGTGAAATTAAATTAGATCCTGGCTGTTATGTGATTTATTTAAAAGGGTAGTGTCATGCAGATCTGACCATTTTTGGTCAAAACCATGCTACCGAGTACATTTACTTATTTAGAAAATAAAACTAAAACACCAAGACAAAGTAATCAACCAATTCTTGAAAGAGGAACAAATCATGGTCTATTGTAGTCTATTTTGCAAAAGAAAATTGGAGAACTTACCTTTTTTTAAGTTCAGTGTAATTCATTCAGACCCAGTCCGTCAGTCAATGACAAGAGACACTTGTCGACAGTTGTGGTGCACTAGAGTGGTAATTTATCTCAAAACTGGAACATCAGTTGTCAGTTTCTGTTTTAAATACAAAAATATATTTTTTCAAATGACACCAAATCCCTCTGACACTGCCTCTTTAAGCAATTGCAAAGAAACGTCAAAACAAAAAATTCGGGCTTGAACGGGACTCGATGTCATAATCTGTTGGTGCATTGCTCTTTCCAACTGATCCTTCAAGCCAATAACGAGAAAGTTGTCTACACTGTTACTAAAGAGTCAAGTTATACGATTTCATCACATCCACTGTAAGGAAAATCATCTGGAGAACTGTTTAAGGCGGGGTAAATTAGCGCCATTCCGCCACCTGGCATGGCTTTAATGGAAATATCTCGTTCACGTTTCAAGCAATCCAAAAACTCTCTGCTCATCTCATGAATCTATGTTATGGGGTGTTTGTAAATTTTTTTACCTTCTTTTATACTGCCACTCAAAAAATCAGACTTTCATAAGCGCGAAAAATGAAATGAAGCTCTTTGATACAACGTCCTCACGTACCTTTTATGAAATTATTAAAGCAAAAAATTTACTTCCGTGAAAAATAAAAATAATCCGAGAAAGCTCTTTAATTTGATTATTTCGTATGTCATATCATGTTCACTTACCAGGCACCGCGGAGGGGGAAGGGCTGGTAAGGCTATAGCCATGATAGCCCTACCATTTTTTTGCAAGGGTTGACAAAAATGTTTTGAGGGCTCACGAAACTGAATAATTGTTTTTTCCTTTTATAGCAAGTGCTACAACGAATCTCGACTTAACCACGGTCGGGATGGGATAAATCCCAATTTTACGATCCCAAAAATATATTTCGTCAAATTATTTTAATACAGGTGAAGTCAAGGTTGCAGTGATAAAAAAGAATGCAATAAATATCAAATAAAATCGATTACCAAGCGTTTCTATCTGCACGCGCAAGTTTTTCTTTTTTTTTTTCTATGGACATGCAACAAAGCCAAAAATGACAAAACATTTTTTACGGAAATTTTCGTCTTTCAAAAGTTTTTCTGGAGGGGGGATATGCTCCCAATTCCCCCTAAAGGCGAGCGCCTTCGGCGCCGCTCGCAAAAAATTCTCAATGCCATTTGATCCTATTAGCCCTACCACTTTAAAATGTTTTCCGCGGTCCCTGCTCACCACAGATTAAATATCTAGTTTAGATCAAAATATATATTACTCTCTGTGCGAGAGCTGAATTTCGGCCAAATGGTTTTTGGCTTATTTTGTTTTAAATATAGGTTACTGAGATTTTACGAATAAAGGATTGCTTTGAATTTGTGTGTAAACTTCTTGAATTGGGTGGAAATCTGCGATGGTCATTAGTCTGACAGTAATATGTTAATTTTTTAATTTTTTTTCTCACGAACATACAACGACGATTAAGAAAGCACAACTGAATAAAAACCTCGGAAATCAATTGTTGTCTTAGGCCCCGTCCACACTTATCCGGATATTTTTGAATCCGCAACTTTTTTGTTACGGATTAGAAAATATTTGCGTCCACACGTAGCGTATTCGAATCGTATTTGCCCGAATTCGCCGGATACGTGTGGACGGAAGGCCAATCCGCAACAAAAAAGTTGCGGATTCAAAAATATCCGGATACGTGTGGACGGGACCTTACTTTTTAGTCGTGGCCTTGCCACATTAAAGTTCCAATATTGATTCGAAAAAAGTTACAAATTCGTTTTTTTTTTTATCAGTTCGATATTTCGTTCATTTTTAATTATTCTATGCGCGATAACTAAAAACAGAACAACATTTTCGCGACTACAAACTCAACGCTTGCAATTATTTACATTTCGAAAAAACTCTTAATCCATATTTAAATCTAGTCCTCGCAAATAAATTCAATAACACCTGAAACATGTCAAATCCAGCCGCATTTAATTTGCCTTTTTTCATTTTCTCCTCCTTGTCAGTCTCTCTCTAGCTCAACGTCTAAACTGTTCCTTTTAGAGCTTGTACGAGTTTTTGCAACGAAATTTTTCTCTTCTCTGATACGAATGTTTACATAGTTTCATTTTCTTTTTTCCTGTCTTCTTGAGGTTATTACGTTACGTTTGTGTTTAGGCAAAGTTATGTAACTTTTGTTCCCGCTTGTTACTATACATACGATGGTCCATTCAGGGAAATGTTTTGAACATTTTTCTCTACATTCTGTTAATGTAGTAGTGATCAAACGAGAGTAGCCGGCACAGTTTGCAGCTGATAAACTGACGAGCCTCCAGACGTTGATCGCGCACGGCGCGAGCACCCCGAGTTCAGTTGTGGGGAATCGGTCTCTCTCTCACCTACGCACAGCGATGCAAGAATGCGACGAGGCAAATTAGTGATGCTTCGAAATATTTCCAACAGTTGGTTGCATGATTTTGCTGCACATTTAGTAAACACCTCGCGAAAATCATCACAAAGCCACGCATACAAAAACGGGTTAATTGCGGTGCTTGCGAAGCAGAGAAAAACGAAAGCGTAGTGAACTTCGTATGGTAACGAGTTCGGTGCACCTGACACATTGACTATGACATTAATTACGTAAGGAAACCAACATATGATGTATACGGCAGCAATCTTAGCTAACGTTTTGGCGGTTTTGAAGAGTGGACTGCGAATTCGCTCGTGCTCTGCCAACACTTGGTGCTTGAGAATCTTGATAGCGTGAATTCGGGCGATTAGGAAAATCAGTCCATAGAATACAAAAACAAGTACCGCTGGTAACAACCAGTTAACGCTCAAAACGAAGAGAAGGAATTCAATCTTCATATAAAACCCGCAAAAGTTTCCTGCAGTACTGGTTGGAACATCACGCCAGCCCATCAACGGTAAGAACGCTGTGATTCCTGAGTAGAGCCAAACCACAGCTATTGCTACCGCAATGTGAATTGGGGTAACACGCTCCGTGAAGAACGAGTACGCGATTGTCAGGTAGCGGTAAACGCTGATCACGAGCAAGTTGAACGCAGAGGAGGTCAAAGTCAAAAAGAGGGTCGTGTATAGCAGTTCGCAAGCGATGACACCGTGGATGAATTCTGATCGAATATGCAATTCCATCTCCAGGGGCATCGATATTCCCGTTAGCACCAGTCCAGAGACCGTCAAGCTCACCAGAAGGCCATTGACTTTTGTTCTCAGGCGGCGGTGCGCGAGGAAGGCTAGCAGTACGGTTAAATTTCCGATGACGCCGACAACGCAAATCGAAACACCGAGAACGGAGAAGAAGATATGAAGGTCAGGATCCATGGCACTGTTCGAGGAAAGAATCGACAAAGGAGGAAAGTGTTGTTTGTCCTTTCAATGCTCAATGTATTTTGATTAGTTTAAGACATTGGATAACTACTAGCTAATCCACGATTGCCTTTCGATGGCGCGAAAGTCTCTGACACTTCGACAAGGTGTTAGTTTTCTGTAGACTGACTAAATGGTCCGCAGCTCAAGCTTCTTAATATTGCACTGGACTCGCCAGGTAACAAGGAAGCAATAAAGATAGTTCCGGGAATAGCTTCAGGTTCGGGACAACTTGTCTCCACATTTAACACAAACCTTTTAAATATTGACGTTTCCTTCACAAATTTAATAAATCAGCTTTTAAAAATACCTTTAGCCTTTTCAGCTTATTAAGTGCAGGAAACGTTGGTTTTTATATTTACTTTATGGTTTAGATGATTTTCACGATTATGTTCAACTAGAATAGGGCGCTGTCCTCAGATGAACTTTTATTAGCGATTTTCTATTACTTGAAGTTAACTTAATTCATATAAGAATCCGTCATTATGTAGCCTGTTATTCTGTTATTTAGGTTATATTAATAATTTGCTGTTAAGTTACTTCGCTCTAAAGGAAAACCTCCGTAAAAGATTTTTAATATTATGTTAATTAACTAGCAAACATTTCGTGATCGGTAAAAGTTGTTTTGAAATATTTGCATGTAATTAAGGTGGTAAAAATATATATAAAGAGTAAGGCTGTAAGGGTAAAGATGATTAGTTGAAAGAAGGTTAGTTGAAAGATGAATTGTTAAAAGAGAGTAGTAGTTGATTGTAATTGTAGTTACAAATCAAAGTGCCCTTTGGGCTATCTCGTGAAAGTTTTTCTCAACATGCAATGCTGTCATATCTGTTTTAATAACCAAAGCAAAGAGAATTATTTCCACTTACCATATTCTAAACCATCACCAAACTATCAGCTTGGGGATAGTGATAGTGATAGAACTGGTGCCTTTATACTGATTTGCATCTCATCAAATAACTTAACAATTATTTGACGATGTACCCAACACTGAAATCAAATCAAGCAAAAATAGGTCAAGTGCGGGTCAAGAGGTCAACTACTCAACCACAACAAACAGACAAAGCGATCAGTCATGCATACCACTTGAAACAAAAGCAAACCACTTTCAATGCATAGACCAAAACAAGCCTGAATCAAATGATATCTAACTGAACGTTAGTATCAGTTGCAATCAAGTAATGATTTCGCTTACCTTTTCTCGCCTTATTGACAAAGGAAAAGAGGTGAAAAAATCGAAAGTTCCACCACGTGCGCTCGCTCTCGAATCCGTTTGATCGATGATTACGCGCGGGGCATAATGGAATACATAATCAACCTCACCCTGCTAAGACTTAGAAGTCTAAGAATAGAACGGAGAGAAGAGAGACAAACTAGTACAACTCATCCCGACCACTGACAATACAATATAGGTAGATATCCGGAGCCCATCCATGTGGCAAACTGGACAGACGAATTTCGTCTCATTTGTTAATCATTGCTGTTGATTTTTATTACGGTATTGCTGCATTTATTCCTACGGTATCATTGTTACGTACCTTCTTGTTATAAAACATCATCTATATACTATAGAATGCAAATAAAATGTTGTTTATTTTTCATTTCGGAAAAAGGAGCTCGCACCAGCTTTATTTAACGGTTCTTGTTCCCCGAAAATCCAAGTGACGACAACCATAAAATATTTTTATTATTATTATTATTATTATTATATATATAAATTTGTCACAAATGAAGACAAACCAATACTTTTTTGTCTGACACCTATATTTCGACCACATTTAGTGGTCTTCTTCAGGGTGACTAAAACACCGTTAACGTATTACAATTCAAAATTGCTGAGGTGTCCGATGTCAAGGAAACGCGTGCGTACCAAAACAACTGACTGTTATTTTGAAACTGTAACGGAAACATATTGCGTTGCATTACAAAAAAGCGACAAAAACTATTCATACGCGTGCGCTCGCGCTTACAAAAAGCTATTCATACTTTGTTCATTTGTTCATTCTTTGTTTAGGAAGAGTTTTTCGTAACAACAAAACTGGCAAAGAATTTATCATAAACTACAACCTTAATTGTAATTCTAGAAATGTGATCTATCTTATCACTTGTAAAAATTGTCAAATTCAATATGTTGGATCCACCACCACTGCGTTTAGGACAAGATTTAACAATCATAAGAGTAGAGTAAATGCGCATGTTAACCTGTCGTCGGAAAATAAGAAGAAGGATGACGTTCTTTACCAGCATTTTCATAGCCAAGGACATTCAGGATTGGAAGACATGAGCGTTCAACTGATAGACTGGGTCAAATGTGAGAGGGAGCTGCGTGACAAGGAAGGACAATGGATGTACAGATTAGGGACTTTGATACCGAATGGGCTTAATGACAATGATGGTTTTTATGCTCAAAACAGGAAGACACGTATAAGCGCGAGCGCACACGTATGAATAGCTTTTTGTAAGCGCGAGCGCACGCGTATGAATAGTTTTTGTCGCTTTTTTGTAATGCAACGCAATATGTTTCCGTTACAGTTTCAAAATAACAGTCAGTTGTTTTGGTACGCACGCGTTTCCTTGACATCGGACACCTCAGCAATTTTGAATTGTAATACGTTAACGGTGTTTTAGTCACCCTGAAGAAGACCACTAAATGTGGTCGAAATATAGGTGTCAGACAAAAAAGTATTGGTTTGTCTTCATTTGTGACAAATTTATATTATTTTTATGAAAGACTGGATAAGTGGATGCTTGTGACAAGTTTATATATATATATAATGTTTCAAAAACATCCTTTGTCTGGATCTTTCTTCCAAAATGTTAATTAATATTCTTCAAAATATGGAAATAAAGACAATAAACTCCTTGCCGATATTTCGTCTTTATTATAAAAGAGCATGCACGAAGTGCGGCGGCTGATACCGAAAATGCGCGAAATATTCACGAATAGGCTCTGTAATGTTTCTACATCAATAATTGCACGTGCAAAGCGCTGTCTGGTAAAATACATTATTTTTCAACGCATTGTTCTTTCTGCATGAAGTGTTAACAATATAGCGGCCCGTGGATTAAAATTAGCAAAATTACCATAAATATATGATTGCATTCGTGTTTGCTCGGGAAGCCTTCGGAAGCGTAAAAACAAACAATTTGGTGTCCAAGAATTCAGCGCGAATAGAGAATTTCATGAGTTGAAACTGCAGGGAGGTAAACTAGGTGTATTGTAGATTGTCATATCTGACTCAAAATTTTTAAATAGGCTTTCAAAGGGAAAATATGAGGCTTCAAATTCTAACATGGACAATTTTACTCCTTTAAAAGCTAATAACTTTTAATTGAAGTTGAAATCAAAAAATCTGAGTCAGATATGACACAATAGACGTTTTGACGGACCAGTGAGTAATGAAATCAACTTGCTTTGTGTTCTTCTCGAGGAGCAAACTTGGACACAAAACCACGTTTTTAAAATTATAACTTTGGTCGCTTACAGCATTGCCGCAAAGCGCGGTCTCTTCAATAAAAAACAATCCTTATGCACTTCCATTATTCGCCAATATCTCTTATAAATTTTAGCGAAATCGGCTTCCAAACGTTCACGATATAACGTTTTTCAAAGTGGCACCCCTGCTACAATTTTGCCTCATGAATTTATTCATGGCAGGTACCCCCCGCGACCTTAAAACGACCTTTTTATTCAGTCTGATGATCGCTACACGAGTCACTGTTTTGTAACATCACATCGTGTGAAAACTGTCTATGCAAGCAATTTAGATTTTTTTATTGCGACCCTAACATAGTATACCATAAAACCTTGCATGCCAGACTTCTCATTATCACCTCTTTTACGAGTACGAGACCTGAAGTATGAACAAACAAAACAGGCGAAACAAACATTTCAGCCTTAATTCATTTTATTTTCATGTGCACTTAGGCATGACCGAACACTAAACAGGGTTACCTTATTTTAGAGTATAATTTTGCAATTAGCAAAGACTACTTTCAACGTTATTTTCGCTGACAACCTTGATCGCGGTTTTAAAATGCTTCCCACTTGATCTTATCCTAAAATGAAAAAGAAAGAGAAAAGTTTAATTTATATCAAATATAAAGCAGGAATTCCGGCAACAGCAGTAATAAAACCAGTGCAACAGAGAGCTTGTAATAAACAGATACAACACAAACAATAACAACAACAACAACAAAAACAATAAAACCAGTGCAACATAGAGCTTGTAACATATAGATACAACACAAACAATAACAACAACAAAAACAATAAAACAAGTGCAACATACAGCTTGTAACATATAAATACAACACAAACAATAACAACAAAAACAATAAAACCAGTGCAACATAGAGCTTGTGAAAAATATAAATCAGAAATCTTATAAATACAACCGGTGTAGCTAAACACTACGGTATCTTCAAGCTTTCAAAAAAAAACAACAACAACAAGAAAAACAAAAGCAGCAAAAATGGCAGCAGCAGCAGCAACAACAACAGCAACAATGGCAGCAACAACAATAACAACAACAACAATGACAGCGGCAACAACAACAGCAAAAAAACAACAGCAACAATATTGGCTTCGATTTCCCACAAATCACCGCCACGTTGCATGAGGTTTCGAACATGTTAGCAAAGCCTGCGATATCACGACAAATAACGTTCAAATCGCACTGAAATCGCCGCTAGTTTACCTGACACAATTACACAAAAAAATCGCATGTGTAGACAACAATTAAAACAATGTTTTATGTAATGCTTGAATTGGGGACAGTATTGGGACCGATACTAGATCACAAGGCATGAACGCCAAAGGACGTTAAGATAAATAAAGGACTGCTTTCTACAGACAATATATGACAATAAAATAATGAATGAACGAGGTATTCAAAACTTACGAACGTGCGAATGATTGTAGTCTAACAAAAGATCTTTCAGGCCAGTAACAGTAACTCTTAGATCCTGTAATGCACGTAGATTTTGTAATGTCTTCGCATATCTATTATTCTGCAGTCGAAACACAGGCTTACCATCCTTCCTCTTAAGTTTGTGTGGTGTGGTGTGCATTTGTAAAACTAGCATTACTTAAGGCGAAATTTAGTGCTCTTAAGACTGATGAAAATAAAATATATAAAACTCTAAAAAACACAGTCATGTTTTCAAACTTTGATTTTTCGTGTTTATTTTGGCGACTTGTGACTCGCGAAAACGATATTATAAAAAACAACGGGTTTGAGCGAGTCGAACTTGAAAATATCGCTTTTGCGAGCCACAAATCGCCAAAACAGACAGACAGTCAAACAACATGGCAGTGATTTTGAGAGGTTTTTATTTTTATTTTTATTGGTTTTAAGACCACTAACTGATTTCGCCATAAGTGAGACTAGTTTTATTTTACAAATGCACAGCACACCAACATGGCAACACAAACATGGCAGGCCTGTGGTCGAAGGCAATGGTTCACAAAAAAGTGTTCCACACTTAGTAGTGGTAGCCTGGTTTGACTGGCGCTGAAACAAAGATATAATGTAATGGCAAACTTTTAACATGGACTTTCATATTCATTGTTCACCTGTAGGTAGCAACGGCTGTTAAATCGAGGCTGGAAGATTGGACTGCAGACTCACATCAAATAAAGTTTTTCCTGCTTCACTTTATTGCAGAATTAATAACCCTTTATAGCACCAACTCATTAAATCAAACAGTTTTGCATTTTCCTTGACGATTCGAGCTAGCGATTGTACTGTAAATGAAAGATCATGCGAACAAACGAAGGAAGAAACGAAAAGCGAAAAAAGAAAGAATTCAAAGTGAGACGTGGCGATAAGATAGCCTTAACTAGTTACTAATTAGTTTACCTGGTGGTCGGCAAAGGCGTGCACAAGCGCTCTCCTGACAGCACTTCAGAGTCCCTTTGCAATCGCCATCTACTTTGCATTCTTCAACACATACCGTAAAAGGAAAGAAGGGCGTAGGACATTGGCCCGGTTTTACTTGCGCTGAAACAAATATATAATGTAATAGCAAAATTTTAACGTGGACCTTCATATTCATTGTTCACTTGTAGGTAGCAACGGCTGTTAAATCGAGGCTGGAAGATTGGACTTCAAAATAGTCGGCTTTTGTCGCTGCTCGCTTGCAAAGGTACGAAGCACCGAAAGCGTCGTACTCGCGCGCGAAACACGCGAGCCTCACACACCCGTACACTCGCTCCAGACCTTTCGTTCAAAGACCCGGCGCGCATTCGAATGACCAACGAAAACAAAACCGACTGTTTTGCAGACAAAATCATTCTATTTTTCTTCGTGGGCCTTGTTGATGTTAGAAATGTTAGTATAAACTGTTTGTTTGGAATTTTTTAGCGATTTGAACACGCTACCACAAGTAGTCAACTGTAGTATATGATGTTGACCGTTACGTTTGTTTGGAATTTTTTAGCCATCTGAGCACGCTACCACAAGGTCTAAGCATGAATTAAATTCGACGTTTGAATAAAAAGACGTAGTTGCCGTGCATGAAGTCGAACCTAATCCGTTGGGAAAGAATGATGCTCTAACTACTGCCGAAATTTAATTGCTATAATTAATTGCTATAATTAATTGCTATAATTAATTAAAGTGAAGACTTACGTCGTAAATAAATAAAAATAAATCAATCAATCAAAAGCTTCTATGAGACAAATCGTGAATATGAAACGCCCTATATAAAAGATTTTTCATAGCGGCAAACCGGGGTTGTCGCATGTGTAAGGTTATGCGTCGATCAACTCGAAACATCAACACCCCCCCCCCCCCCCCCGGTGTAGTGGGACAATTCGTGACCGTAAACATGAAGCAATGCATGCCTGTAACTGGTTAGAAACAGTCGAGAGAGAGCACATGTACTTTGGTTTTGGTTCTACGGCACTCAATTGAAAACCGCTCTAGAAAGAATATTCTACAAAGTAATATAAATAAGTGACACTCACGCGTTCTCTTCGGATAAGCTGACAAAACCTGGTCCTAAAAAAGGAAAAAGAAGTTTATATAAAACTGCCGTGACAAATTGAAGCTCTCTTCCGGTAAACTTATAAAGTTAAATGGCGGATTTTATGCTTTTGTCTCAGACTTTGCTAGAATTAAAACTGTTCATCTTATTTCAAACACGAAATGCTCTTAGAACACCACAAAAAAGATATCAAGTAAATTGTTGTAAAAAGAATAAGCCATAATTAGTTTTAGCAAATTTTCTAAAACACGTTGAACAAACTTGAAAAAATTGGCCAATTTTTTCAAGTTGCATTCCATTTCCATCCTGGCGATCTGTAGTCAGAGACACTTGTTTATAGTTGCATTTTTTTTTTTAAAAAAAAAAAGCAATTTTAAACAAGAAACTGGACCATTATTTTTGCATTTCCACCAATATTACTATGTGTTTTAGCTTTTTAACCTCGAACGTAAACGCAAACTTATCCCCCACCGTGGTACAAGGGGGGCGGGGATTGTTGCGATGTTACAATATTTCGGAAATATTTTATGTCTAATAGATAGCCTGTGATGTGCTCTACAAGACAAGGTAAATATTGTGGCTTGTGGCGCTGCTGGGGGTCCGTGACGTCATTCAAAATGGCCGTCAAGATGGCTGCCATCTTGGATTTTACTAAAAATTCAAATTTATCGGAAAAATGCGGAAATTGCAAATATTTTTTGCTAGAGTTGCAATATAAGTTATAATTTTACATCCGTTCGTGATGCCTTTGGTAACATTTAATATGTTTTTTCACCGAAAAAGGTGAAAAACACGCATTTTTATTCAAAATTGGCTTATGACGTCATTTCCCGTTACCATAGCAACCGGTTGTCGCCAAACTTTACTAAAATGTGTATCAAGGATAAAATTGAAATGACAATAAAAATGGTGACATAGCCCCTTTAATGCATTAATATTAATATTAATATTAATATTAATATTAATATTAATATCAAGCAAAAATAGGTGGGGAGCATAATTAATGCTAGGAGAGGCTTAATCCTAGCCTGTGACAGCCGCTTCCTCCCCTCAGAAAAAAATCGGGGAGAGAAGCGTCTGTGTAACGCCGTCGCTAATCTTGCTCCGGAATAATTTTGCATACATTAAAATTTAGTAATTTCCGTTGACCAAAATAACGGACTCTCGAATTTCAGTTTCAAAATGGCATCGAACGTGTCGGATCACGCAAATTTTCATCGGGCGATTGCAAGTGTTTGCGAGAGTTTCAAGATTCCTTCACTCTATCCAGAACAAGAAGAATGTTTGAAAGCACTTTTGAAGGGAAAAGATGTATATGCAAGTCTCCCTACCGGGTATGGGAAGTCGCTTATCTTTTATGCTGCTCCGATCGTGGCTGATGAAGTCTTCGAACGACCGCTTGGAAGCAGCAAAATTGTCATCATATACCGCTAAAAACGTTGATGGAAGGAGATCAAGTCGCTTATCTTAAATCCTTGGGTTATCCCACTAAAGCTTAATAAACTATCTCTCTCTGCTAACCTTGGATCTACATTTAGTTCACCGTGACATACTCCTGCAACGACAAACAAAAATAGCTGGGCCCAGCGTGATAAAAAATAGCAGGAAACACAATAAACGGTCAACATATCTTTTCAGATGCTATCACTACAAAGAGAGAAAAAACTAGAAATGTTGAACCCTCTGTGTAAAAAATCAACAGAAAACAACCCACTAACCGCAAAAGCAAAAGAAAAGGGACGTTATAAGAGGTTAAATACTTAAAGAAAAAAATCACAGGAAAACATTACAGACATAACACAGTTGACCTCTAGTCCGTTACACGCGACTTTTTCAGTGAACACTAAACTCCTCCAAAACCAAGTAAATGACACCCGTTAAAATACATATATAGGTGGCAAACGGTATTTAACAACATTTTGTAAAAGTCGTACAGGCCTACCACCTCCATTTCACACGAGATATACTCGTTAGAAGAAAATATAAAAGGTTTTCAAATGTTTCACACCGGTAGAGTGTGCTGCCTGTCAACCCTTGCTATTTCTCCTTATTTCGAGCCAGCAAACATTATCGGGAATTTGCTTTACATTTTGCTTCGAATAGCCCGAATAAATTTTCTATCGACGTTTCCTGTGTGTGAATTTTCCCGCAAGTTTCTCGGAAGTCATGCTTAATTCTCAGAAATGACCGATTAACCAATGAAGACACGGTAAATGACCTACGTAATAGGATTACAATAACAACCAATCATGATACGTCCCCAGCATTCCGGGAAAGTCACCCGGAGCGAGGAACAAGATTAGCGACGGCGTTACACAGACGCTTCTCTCCCCGATTTTTTTCTGAGGGGAGGAAGCGGCTGTCACAGGCTAGCTTAATCCCTCTCGTCCCCAGAATAATCATGACTTGTAACTTACAGTGAAGAAGGAGCAAACAAAGAACACCACAATTACAGCAGTTATTGCACGGTTCATTCTGAGATCAACCTAGAATCCAGAATACGAAAAATATGGAATAAGAGATAATAAATTAAGACATTTAGGATTCACAGCAATCTAGCTGCAGTTTAAGTTATGATCCGCATAAGAAGGATAGCGCTGAACGGCAATGCACGATGGAATGTCAACTTTTTTCATTGTTACAACTAGTGATTTCATTGGCTTAGACTCAAAAACCCCTAAAAAGTTAAGGTTCAAGGTGCATTTTGTCTAATTTTTTTAAGGTTTCAAGTAATTTGAGATCCAATCGCACAACATGCAATTTTTAAAAGATATTGTATTTGGGGAACTTCATCAAAGAAGCAAAATTATTAGCTATTGTCTTTTGCTATTCTGATTGGTTAAGCACGAACATTTTCCTAAAATTTATTTGACGCAAATGGATTTTCTTTATTTTTTATAATGAAATATAATTATTAACCATCAGCTCCTCCTCTATTCTTGAAATCAAAGATATTCTATGTGGGAAAGAGCCAATGCCGCAGAACTCAAATTACAATTTTAAATACTTATACGTAGAACATTATTGCAACATTCGCGAATTGGGAAACACTACTAAGTTGAAGCTAGAAAACACAAACACTAAGACAACACTAAAGTTATAAGTATTAAACACTTTTTTAATAATATTTATGAATAAAGTCCATTATGTAAAGCTAATACAGTTTAGATCGATACGATATGAAGAACATTAGCAAAACGTTACTTGCGAAAAACGCAGAAAATATTTACACGTTGCAGGGACAAAACAACTACCGAGACTTTCAATGCGACAAAAGAAAGTTTAACGTACTACAGAAACGAGGGATCTCGCAGTGCAAACAATGAAGACGACCACTGCACGATCACCCAAAACAAAAGCAGAGGAGACAGAAGCAGGAATAAGTAGTTAATATTCTCACTGGTGCCATCACGCACAAACACTCCCAAATCCGCTAGAATTCTATTGTTTCTACACCCGTGCATCCGTGAGCCAGTAGGGGGTGGTGTTATGCATATATTAGGTGGTTTTGCATAAATAGGCCGTCGTTATCCGGTTTATTCCTCTCTTCGTTTTAACGGCCGCCAGACGTCCGCTTGGCGTTTATTTCTTTTTCTAGTCATCGCTGCGCCTTCGTATTTCTAGTCTTTATGCCGGAGCAAGTTACTCAAAACCCTGTTGCGGGCGCTGTTGCTGCAGTCTCTGCAGTTCAAGTTAATCCTTTACAGGCGGCTTCAGCGGCCGAACAAGCAGCACTACCGGTTCCCGGCTCTTCCTGCTCCTGTTGCTCGTAATGTTGCTCCGGACGCTGCTCCCACCGACGCTATAGCAGTTGTGGCTCCAGAGGTTGTTTTTTTTCTCTAGTTGTTTGTATTTCCCCGGTGTGGTTCGGTTTCCCCTTCCAGCTTTTGTGTCCTTTGGTGAGGGGTTTAAATTTGTTAGTTTATTTTACAATTCATGGTTCTCTTAGTCGCCACGTGCGCGGTATGTTTTCCGCTCCGCGTCTATGTTAGTTGGTTTTGGCTTTCTCATTCGGCGTGATCATTTTTCCGTCCGTGTGATTACAAAACTTTTTATCATCAGTCTGTGTGGCGATTTTTCGGTCTGTGTGACCACAAAACCTTCAATTTTCAGTTTGTGTGATTATTTTTCAGTCTGTGTGACTATTATTCACTCTGTGTGACTACAAACTTTCAATTTTCAGTCTGTGTGACTATTTTTCAGTCTGTGTGACTACAAAACTTTTCATTTTCAGTCTGTGTGACTATTATTCAGTCTGTGTGACTACAAAACGTTCAATTTCAGTCTGTGTGACTATTATCCAGTCTGTGTGACTACAAAACGTTCAATTTTCAGTCTGTGTGACTATTTTTCAGTCTGTGTGACTACAAAACTTTTCATTTTCAGTCTGTGTGACTATTATTCAGTCTGTGTGACTACAAAACGTTCAATTTCAGTCTGTGTGACTATTATTCAGTCTGTGTGACTACAAAACGTTCAATTTTCAGTCTGTGTGACTATTTTTCAGTCTGTGTGACTACAAACTTTCAATTTTCAGTCTGTGTGACTATTTTTCAGTCTGTGTGACTACAAACGTTCAATTTTGAGTCTGTGTGACTATTATTCAGTCTGTGTGACTACAAAACGTTCAATTTTCAGTCTGTGTGACTATTTTTCAGTCTGTGTGACTACAAAACTTTTCATTTTCAGTCTGTGTGACTATTATTCAGTCTGTGTGACTACAAAACGTTCAATTTCAGTCTGTGTGACTATTATTCAGTCTGTGTGACTACAAAACGTTCAATTTTCAGTCTGTGTGACTATTTTTCAGTCTGTGTGACTACAAAACGTTTCATTTTCAGTCTGTGTGTCTATTATTCAGTCTGTGTGACTACAAAACGTTCAATTTCAGTCTGTGTGACTATTATTCAGTCTGTGTGACTACAAAACGTTCAATTTTCAGTCTGTGTGATTATTTTTCAGTCTGTGTGACTACAAAACTTTTCATTTTCAGTCTGCGTGACTATTATTCAGTCTGTGTGACTACAAACGTTCAATTTTCAGTCTGTGTGACTACAAAACGTTCAATTTCAGTCTGTGTGACTATTATTCAGTCTGTGTGACTACAAAACGTTCAATTTTCAGTCTGTGTGACTACAAAACTTTTCATTTCCAGTCTGTGTGACTATTATTCAGTCTGTGCGGCTACAAAACTTGCAAATTTTCAGTATCTGTGTCTATTATTCAGTCTGTGTGACTACAAAACTTTCAATTTTCGATCTGTGTGTGGCCATTTAGTCTGTGTGACTACAAAACTTTCAATTTTCAGTCTATGTGACTATTTTTCAGTCTGTGTGACTACAAGACTTTCAATTTTCGGTGTGTGTCTATTATTCAGCCTGTGTGACTACAAAACGTTCAATTTTCAGTCTGTGTGACTATTATTCAGTCTGTGTGTCTACTAAACTTTCAATTTTCAGTCTGTGTGACTATTATTCAGTCTGTGCGGCTACAAAACTTGCAAATTTTCAGTCTGTGTGTCTATTATTCAGTCTGTGTGACTACAAAACGTTCAATTCTCAATCTGTGTGTGACTATTTAGTCTATGTGACTACAAAACTTGCAAGTTTTCAGTCTGTGTGTGACTATTATTTAGTTTGTGTGACTACAAAACTTTAAATTTTCAGTCTGTGTGTGACTACTATTCAGTCCGTGTGACTACAGACACTACAAACTTTCAATTTTCAGTCTGCGTGACAAAATCTGGGTTGCAAGTCTCGGTTTTTCAGCCTGTGTGACTACAGAAATTTTCATTTTCTTGTCTGAGTGTCACAAGTCTGTGTGACTATTATTCACCCTGCGTGACTTCAAAACTTCCATTTTTTCAGTCTGTGTGACAAGTCGCTGTGACAATTTTTATTCTGTGTGACTACAAAACTTTCTATTTCTTGTCTGCGTGATAAGTCTCTGTTACAATTATTTACCCTGTGTGATCACTAAACTTTCAGTTGTTCAGCCTTACAATTTTCCATCTGTGTGCATAGGGTAACCTTAAGTTTTCTCCGTCCGTGTGTCAAATCTTTAGTTTCACGTTTTTGTATTAAAGCTACCGCTTAGTATGTCTTCGATGGGGTTATCTAATACCCTTAATTGCTCTGTCCCTGGACGGGGTATTTCGGGGCTGCTTCGCGGTTAGCTTTTCCCCTTTCCTTTTGTTTACTAGTCCTTCGTCGTTTTGCTCCTTTGGGCCTCTCCATTTTGCTCCATTGGGCCTCTCCATGTAAAAGGCTTCGCTGTGACTTCAATCCGGGCGCAGTTTTTATGCATACCATCCGGTGGTGTAATTGAAAAGGGGAAAAGCACCGTGTAGCAATTCCCGGGTTGACGTCATCTAATTAGCATTTTGAAAATTCAAATCTCTATAACTCACAAACGCGACGTTCAAAACAAGAAATGTTTTACCATTCAACTATTCAATGTACATAGAGTTGATTCTGAAAATAACTTTCTAGGGATGATAGGCACTTTAACACACAAATTTCGCGCTGCGTCAAGACTCGTTTACTCGAATAACGCGCATAAAAGCTTGCGATGCCTAAAGCTCATTTATAAAAGAGCGTAAATGATTAATATAAAAATGGTAACAGGTAGTCTTTGCTATTCACAGAAATACCGTATGAAGTTATATGTTTATGTCTCATTACTCAACAAAGAATTTCCCATCTTATTTCGTTGGGCTTCGCTGTGAAGCTTTGCGCCCTTCGAACTCTTGGCGCATGGTTCTCCACAGTCAGGTACCTATTGTATGTCGAGGCTAATACTTGCCATCGCCAAACGTCCAGGATTCTCTAAACTGCTTCGTGAAAGAGGAAAAGTGGCAATGAGTCGAGAGGCAGCAATTAATTCGTGTTTCCTTTTCAAATCCCATGTAAAGATTCGTTGTTCTCAGGGTCGTTGAGACTAAATAGTACAATTTTCAGTAGAGAATCTTTTCTTCATATTATTGGTCCAAAAACGTTTGTTGCTATTCAGCGTAGGTCTAGATTTTGGGTTGGACTTGGGTAAGTTTAAACACCGTGTAAAAGAAATGGCCATTTTAAACAGATCACGAATGGAGAAACTTATCTTCAATCCTGTTTCGATTCACTTTGACAATACAATGCAGAACGCTGGGCCAAATGTTTACAAAATGACTTTTTATTTTTATTTTTTTTTATTATTTATTTTTTCTAAATAATCTTAAATAATTTTAATTAAATAAATATATTTTTTATTATTTTATTATTTTATTTACTATATATATATATTTATATTACTAATATATATATATATATATATATATATTTTTATTTACTAATATAGTGCAGAGAGGCACAAAGGCACAAGTTTCTCTATTGTTAAAGTACATCCACGTGTACGAGTCTTGGCACACGAGGACAAAAGATCTACTTAACAATTCTAAGACGCGTAGCGTTCTACATTGTTACCGAAGGTGAGTGACAAACTAAACACTCCCCTTGAAAGGAACTATACTAAGGGATGGACCATTAGAAAAGTGATGGGGGGGGGTGGGAACTTTGGGAGAGGCAAGAAATTTTTTTTTCTCCACCTAAGGTGGAAATTTTTTTTTTTTTTCACTCGATGGCTGGAATATTTTTTTTTTAATAGTTTATTTTGTAATTGTCCTTGGGCAGATTTTTTTTTTGCGATAATGCGTGGGAATATTTTTTTTTTCTTAATAATTTACTGGGGAAATTTTTTTTTTTTTGCTTTTGCCCCACCCCCCCCCCCCCCCCTCCCCATCACTTTTCTAATGGTCCATCCCTAAAAATTTACGAGAGCAAAAGGAATTTGCTTTCGTAAGCAACTCTAAAACAAAGGAGGCTGGGCTTTTTCTGATGAGTCACGGAGATAACTACTTAAATATTCTTTTCATAAAAATTGAGCTACGTACGTGGCGCGAGGTTTGCCACGTGTACACGTTTCTGCTTTAATACATTATTTGAGACTGTTGTTCACTATACTATGCTTTGGTTTATGTTATATTTTAAACGAATTTTACTTTGGATTGTTTTAAGAACATTGGGAAAAGTCTCTCGTAACATACTCCTCACCTTAATTTTCGACGTCCTTGTCGAATGAAATAGATAAAGCTAACGCTGGAAAGTCTGTCGGGACATATTCCGCACCTTGATTTTCGACGCCTTCGTCGAATGAAATATGTAAAGAAAACATGTATTTTAAAACGATACTATGAATTGGAATCGAACGATTTAAAGAAACTATCTCGGTTCTTTATTTTGTTTTGTTGTGTTTTGTTTGCTATACCTGGAATATTAATCTGACTTATTTATCTCTTGAAATGTATTGCCGCTACTAAACTTCTAAGACATGTGGTACCGGTTCATCTATTGAAACTACGCTGATTACTCGATCTTCAACTTACTCCTATATAATTACTTGTATCTGTCCATGTTCCTGGTTTTAAAGTTTATTGTGGGTCTTACTGACGAAAGGGCGCTGTCTTTAAGTCTACGTTTTCCTCGGGTAATTCCTGAACATCTGATAACTGGCTTTCATGGTTTAAATCTTGCGCCGGGGGCGTTATTCTCTCGAGTCAAATAACCACTGGTCCCTGTAATTGCATTTATTGAACTTCTCTGAACTGCAACCATATCCTTAGTTTCCTTGAAAAATAATCTTGATAGCTGTGATTCATCTTCATTTCGGTAAACTGTATAATGCTCTTTGTGATTCTCTTGTTTAACTGGAATAGATACACCGTCCTATGTTGTGACTCTGAGCTTTTGTATCTTGGTGGTCAAATATCTCTGGAACCGCGAGCTTGTTACTTTGCGGCACGAAGCAAATCAATGCCAATAGAAACTGACTGAAAACCCGTCCGTTCTTCTTTTGACTTCGGAGACTCTGAATCCGTTTCGGTGACTGCGCTCGTGTCTTTTGAGGTCGAGGTCCGTGTTTGGTGCCTGAAAGATTCAATAACCAGCGAACATGTCGCACTTTTTCGTTTCTTTCTAACGTCGGTGGAGCTCTTAAAAGTGATGTTGTGGTTTTCTAAGTCAATCAAGGCTTGGTTTTGTTGCAAGAAATCGCGACCGAGTATGGCTTTGTACGTCAGGTTTTGCATCACATGAAAATTGCAGAAATCCTGCTCGTTTCCATTAAGCTGAATAGGCACTGAAATCATTCCTAACACTGGAAATCTCCTTCCACTGGCTGTCTGGACGGACGGTAAAAAGACATCGGTCATCTTCGGTCGCAATTTGTCATACGTTTTCTCAAAGAATTGTTCATCAAGGCAACTGAAACACCCACGGGTATCCACGAGGGTTTGAACTTCTTGGCCAGCAGTTTTAACTGTTGTGGTCATGTCCCTTGTTTGGAGGTGTGCGTTTGCGTGCGGTGGCCTTTGTTGTTACTGTGGCGGCTGTTTCAGGATCTCCAGATCTTTTGTTTTGTTTTGGCTTTACTTGATTGGAATCGCGCACCAGATCTTTTCCTGGGGAGGACTGGCAATCCTTGAGCTCAGATTCTTTGGCGTTATTCGCGGCTGTGGTGCCTGCGGTCTGGTGTTTGATTACGTGGGGGACCGTCAATATCTACTATGGGCTTTATTTCTTCTGCGACACTTGGTAAATCGTACGTCTGGTCTCAATTTGCTCACTTTAACAAAAGCACATTTCCTTTTGTTTTCAGGTGATTATCAAGTCGAACTTTGCCAAATCATGACCATTTTCACTGATAACATGTTTTTGTTATATTTTTGCATAAGAAAGTTTATTAACTTGATGATTCCTTGGGATACCTTAAACACCTTCTAATTCTGCTACTGATTATCTCCGCGGTTGTGTAAAATATTTAATCTCAAATGAATACTCTACGTATCTGAATGCCGCGAGTATGCATGTCTCCTGCCTTTGCTGCTGTGTTACCATCTCATTAATAGGCAGCTCGTTTGGTTATTCGAGACAGTACGAAGACACAGCATTGAAGAAAACGAATTTTTCGCATCTTTAACTTTTTGCGTAAAGAACCATCCGGCAAAATAAGCGCTGCGTCAAGTCTCGTTTACTCGAATAACGCATAAAGCTTGTGTTGCCTAAAGCTCATTTATAAAAGAGCGCAAATGATTAATATAAAAATGGTAACATGTAGTCTTTGCTATTTACAGAAATACCGTATGAAGTTATCTATTTATGTCTCATTACTCAACAAAGAATTTCCATCTTTTTTCGTTGGGCTTCGCTGTGAAGCTTTGCGCCCTTCGAACTCTCTTGGCGCATAGGAAGTTATTGTATGTCGAGGTTAATATTTGCCATCGCCAAACTACCAGGATTCTCTAAACTGCTTTGTGAAAAAAATCGCATTTAAAGAGGAAAAATGACAATGAGTCGAGAGGCAGCAATTTTGTGTCTCCTTTTCAAGCTTTTCAAGCTTTTCAAGCTTTGATTCGTTGTTCTCAGGGTCGTTGAGAAATAGTATAATTTTCAGTACAGAATCTTTCCTTTATATATTAGTCCAAAAACGTTTGTTGCTATTCAGCATGGGTCTAGATTTAGGGTTGGACTTGGGTAAGTTTTAAATTGTCAAAGTAAATTGCTTTTTTAAACAGAACACGAATTGAGAACTTACCTTCAATCCTGTTTCGATTCACTTCGACAATACAATGCAGAACGCTGGTATCCTTTCACATGTACTATGAACATTTCTACGTGTACAGTTATTAATATGTAAAAAACGTGTTTCAGTGGAGCACGTAGCAAACTGACAGCCGACTGTCAAACTGAGGAACAGCTGGAGGCTTTTACGTGTTGGTTTTCGATGACAAAGTGTTCGCCAAATAGTGCCGAGAAAAATGACAGTTTTAAAACGAAATTTTTAAAATGCGCTAATACGCAAAAGAAACACTGACAGGTTTCAAGCAGCCAAAGTAAAGAGAACACAAACCATGAAATATAGCGTTGGTAAACTGGTTTGCAGAATATGTTGAGAGGAGTGTTATTGTGCGTCTTTGCTGTCTTCAATGCGACGCATGGTACGGCTTCATTGACGTACAAGACGTATTTTGTAATACAAAAGACTTTAAAAGTCGTCCTCGGAGAGAAATCCTCCAATTATCCAAGCATTTTCTCTTTTATGCAAAACATTTTTACTATTAAAAAATGATAAAATGATTTTTTATGAAACCGTTAAAGGAAAGATTCCAAGAATATATTCGTAAAAATCTACAAATTTTGACGAAACATTTGATCATTTCGAGTCTTCGTTTCCAAAAAAAAGCAATGGTTTAAAACGGATAAAATGATGGAATAAATAGACTTCACAGAGCAGTTCGTAATGCTATATGATTCGATTAACTGCTGGCTGTGCGTGTTCTTTTCAGATCCGTCGTATATTTATTTCTATGTGACGATAAGTTTTTCCTGCGCTCGGGCGTAGAATGACAATAACACTGAAAGGATACTTAACTCGACTTTACAACTTACGCGGGGGAAACTTTGCTCAGAGCGACTACGCTTGCAGCGGAAAAAAGGCCGTCACCACCTTTGTGTACCGGGAACTGCTAGCAGGACTTCAGGACTTCAGAAAATCAAACGGAGATTCAGCCAACATAGGTTTATTCTGTCTCAGGATCTAACCAACTAAAGTGTACAATTGTACTTCTATATATAGTGGAACCAGAGCAGAATACAAGTTCCTCTATTGTCCAAATAAAATTACGAGCACGCGTCCGTGGCTCACGAGAACAAAAGAACTACTTAAAAATTCTAGGACACGTAGTATTCTGCTTTGTTACCAAAGTTGAGTGACAACCTAGAGCACTCCCCTTGAAAGAAACTACATTAAAAATTTACGAGAGCAGAAGGACTTTGCCTCCGCAAGCAACTGTAACAAAGAACTCTGAGCTTTTTTCTGATGAGTCACGGAGATAACTATTTAAATATTCTTTTCATACACTTAAAACTATTGAAACGCACGTGACAACGATTAGCAGCTGTACAACTTGTACACGTTTCTACTTGCATACGATTTGAGGCTTTTGTTTAAAAACAACGTGGCTAAAAATACGAATCTCCCGAATGACAAAAGTAGCGCTAGAAATACTAATTTTACGAATCACAAAAGTAGCGAAAAGACTTTTAAACTTCCAAAAACTTGATATAATAACTAACTATGAGCGAGCATGGAACTAATGCGTTTCTTATTTATATAAGCCAACAACGAGTAACTTGGTAAATGCGCGAAATGAAGCTTGAATAGCCCTGAATAAATACACCTAATTCAATAAAGGTTGCTTTGGCAGTTGGTCATTGGTAATTGGGATTTGGCATTTAGCATACGGAACACAATGCAATGCGTCGCTTGGGTGACCGCCAAATAATAGCTTCCCAAAGCCCAATTACCAATGACCAAAGCAACCTTTATTGAATTAGGTATATGCTACTTTAGATAACTGTGAGTACATTGACTCGAAACACAATTCAAAAACTTTTAGACGATATTTGCCCGATTTTCGGCTTTCCTCCCGTTACATCTAATCATTTTTCTCTATTGTGTTTCATAAGGATTCATAGTCTGTTTTTGGATCATAGCGAAGAGAGCAAAATCGATCTGGTGTTTAGAAAACGAAATCCGGATTTGGATTTTTCTAAAGAAACACTTCCCTGCCGTTGTTTAAGTTGAGTAAGTAAAAAACAAAAATGTTGGGTGTCGCTCGCTATAGTAATCCCTTATGGATTCGACTGAAATAATAACTATATATTGTCGCCTAAGA
Organism: Cladopsammia gracilis; assembly: GCA_022457155.1. Taxonomy (NCBI): domain Eukaryota; kingdom Metazoa; phylum Cnidaria; class Anthozoa; order Scleractinia; family Dendrophylliidae; genus Cladopsammia; species Cladopsammia gracilis. The sequence continues at coordinate 496,559 of JAJGOT010000211.1, read as the reverse complement.
GATGCGTACGTGTTATACTGCAATTTTAACTTAAAGCATATTGTCGTTCAATCAAATTAAGGGCTTTATTCAAATCATGTTAGAAAATTATTTAAGACTGATCACGTGATTGGATGCTTTTGACGCCTCTCAAAAGGATGCAAGCCATATTGATCGACCAGCAGGGTAAATTTGCTCTATCATTTTTAAAAGAATAAGCATGCAGTAATTAAAATCCTATCAAGAAGTCTTGTTGCGTTTCTTCGTAAGGAGTTTAGTAGGGTTGGGAGATCAGGTTTATAACTGGAATGAAATTAGGTTTACAAAACACGATAACAGGAACTACTTAAAATTACATATTAAACACTGCACATAGAAATTCTTAGCTGGTTCTAATCTATAAACAATCTTTGTAAGGCGCCAACCTGGCAAGCAGCAACTGATGTTATTATGAATTGCTGTTCAGGTCACTAGAAGGTGAAAAAGCGAGCTTTAAAAGGTGGTGGAATTCTATCTGTGGCGGGGCACTTAATATAATTTCCTTTCTTGCAGAACTGGTTGTTTCGTAAGCGGGATGATTTTATCTCCTTGCCAATTACATTTTACTTAGGAGACTGGCGGGACACATTAATAAGACCAAAACAGGAAGACTGCTCAGTAGAACCCGCCTTACTCGGTATATTACAGCGACTTGCTGGCCCCCTACTACTGACAATAATAATTTATACAGTCGCTATCTTTGAGACAAGGGATGGTGTATTCAAAGTGTTTGATTCACATAGTAGAGATTGTACAGGAACTGATCCATGTGGGACGTGTGTATTGATTGAAGTTAGTACGTTCTCCTGAAGAGTTAGTAGAGTATTTTGAAAATTTGTATTTGGGACGTAATTGTTCGAATTTTGAAATAAAAGGAGGTCAAGGAGTGAAGATATCCTTAACAGCCCGATTATAATACTCGAAGAGTTCTTGTTAACATAACAAATGGCACGATGTGCGTTTTAAATTGACCCAATTGCATGAGAAACTGACTGACATGTACAAAAACATTACCGTAAGCGCGCTGAAGAAATTTCACACAGTTACGTTTTAAAAACAAACGTTTTATTCACTCTGAAATTCAAGTAACATCAATTGATAAACAATTGACATTTATTAAATGCTTCAGTTAATTGGCTGTCATCCTCTGCAGCTGAACAAAGATCTAGAGGGAACGATATGGATAGCAAAACTTGTTTCCCACGAGTGATCAACATCTTATTTCTCCAATCAATATCAGTGGACTGTAAAGCAGACAAGCAGAGAGAAGAAGAGAATTCATCAGCAATGGATAGATGTCGTTTTATTCTAGTGATCAGAGAAAAGCGCATGGAATGGCGTTGTGCTGGTTTTCTATCAATTCTATCATTTTAGTGCCTTTAAGGCGGGGTACACCTGAATTTCAATGAAGTTAAGAGGTTTAAAAGAGAATAGAAGGAAGAAAATGATTTTTGGAACACTAACAGACAGTTGATACCCACGCAAGAGCACCCCAAGTTCATAGAGGACTAGTATTTTGGTGTCCATCCTCTAATTTTTAACTTCAAATTCTTATTTCAAAACTATGTTTTAATTAATTAAATCTTTAATTTTTCTTATTTTCCTAAATTTTACAAATCCTTTCCTCCCAAACATACCCAAAGATCACCCAAAAATTTACAAAACACCCCATAACATAGATTCGTGAGATGAGCGAAGGGTTTTTGAATTGCTTGAAACGTGAATGAAATATTCCCATTAAACCCATGTTACGTGGTGGAAAATGGCATTCAGATGGACCCCCGGCTTAAAGGAAAATATATGAAAGCTGATATAATTTGACCTCTTTGATTCTCTTATCTGAAGAATCTGAAGATTTCAGCACCAGATACAACATTGTAATGATCAACATCCAAATTCTTCCTACAATACCTGTACATTGTCAAGTAGTCAGGTCAAGAGAATAGACATTCTCACGATCATCATCGCCTCTTTGTTTGACACTTCAGTTGACCCAACCTCGTTTCCAGGTTCTTCTCCGCTTTCAAAATGGCGGGGGGGGGGGGGTTTATTTGGGTAGAGAGGAGCGTCACGTGACTGTACCAGTTCTTATCGGCCAACTCGATCTCGATAGACTGGGCACTCAGTGAATTTCCCTTTGTGTTCACGATTTTCGTGTTACGTTTTTAATAGGCCATTTGCACGATGGCGTCATTTGACTACAACTACCAGAATTCATTTCGTTTTTCCTTTCTTATTTAAATTTTGTAATCCCAGAGCGGTTTAAATAACAATAGCCCTAATTTGCACTACAAAACAAGACACTGAAGGATTCTGGTAGTTGTAGTCATATGACGTCATCGTGCAAATGGCCTATTACTCATGCGCATAGCGGCATGAGTCAAGGTTTCGGTAAGGTTTCTGTTTCCATTTTTAGCTTTCGTCCCGCTTTTTGTAGTCACAAATTTCCTTGTTTTTTTAAAGTTTCCCGTATCCCGCGGGAGGACTTTCACTGGTCTGATTGGTTGACATGCGACCTCGTGATTTCGCCGTGCCCGTAATCACGTTCTTGTTTTCAAAATAGCCGAGTCAAGGCACTGGCATTTGGTCTTCACCGGAAAAGAAATTACATTTTTCGATGGAAATTTATGTTGATATCAATTTGTGATTGAATTTTTCTTTGTGTTGTCGCTAGATTTAGAGAAATGCTTATAACACGTGTTTAAATTCAGTTGCAAATTCAGTAGTAATAAATTATATCTAGCTGATAATATGTAAACAAAACAAGACTTACATGTCACGGAAAATTCGTTGAGAGGGAAAGGGTGCGTGACCCAGTTAAAATAAACCATAAAACGTTGTTATGCAAGCGCATGAGTACAGGCTACCAGCTAGCCTCTTGTTTCTGTTGTGTTTGGCTATTTTTTGTTTGTGTTCAAGATATTTTGATTTGCGTGTCAATGTTACTTGTTTTCGACAATTTCGATGCGTGTTTCAAGATTTTAAGATTAAGTACGGGTTTGCCACAAACGGGTGAAGGCAGGATACGGAAACGTGTTCGAGTTCGAACCTTTGTGGACTGTACGTACAACTGTATAGGGTAGGAAAACAGGCGAAACAAGCATTTTTTAGCCGTATTTGCCGTTTATTTTTATATGCTCTTACATAATTAAACAAGTAACAAGCATCCTTACGGTTAGATATACAACTAAACTACGTAACTTAAACTAAAACTACGTCATGTTATTTTCGATGGCAGCCTTGATCACGGGTTTGAAATGTTCCAACTCGATCTCGGACTAAAATGAAAATATAGAAATAAATAGATAAATAAATAAGTTTGTAACAAGTATAAATCGGTAGTATCTTTTATATACAACGGGTCTTGCATACGGAGCATGCGCCAGCGGTACCAAGTAGCGCGGTCAAAACTGGGTTGTACTACGTCATCAGCCACTATCATTGTACTTTTCACTGTCAACTAAACGAAGGAGCTATCGAAGTCACATTGTTTATGGAACTTTATAAGAGGACTCGATAACAGCGCAATTGTGGAAAAATTATAAAATTTATAGACCAAAAAAAAACATTTCCCTGCCTTGCTGTTTCTTACCTCACTACACCCCCCGGCGCAGGGGTCCAAAACCGATCTCTGCAACAGATTGAGACTAATTTTTAGTTTGAATGAATTAAAAATGAGTGAATGAATGAATGAAAGAGTGAGTGAGTGAATGAGTGAATGAATGAGTGAATGAGTGAATGAGTGAATGAGTGAGTGAGTGAATAAATGAATGAATGAATGAATGGTTGAGCGAGTGAATGCACGAGCGAATTAATAAATGATTGAATGGGAATGGATGAATGGAATAAAAAGAATGAATGAATAGTGGAGAAGGATACAGAGAAATGAGGAGAGGAAAGGAGGGAGTTGAAGACTGGGTGTAAGCGAGTTAGAGAGTAACAGATTTTGTGCGTGTGAATGTGTGTCATAGTTACTGTAATGATGATAAGCTAATAAACACTATGCGCTTTCGGGTTATTGTACTTCTGGTGATGTACGCACCGCCGGCGTCATGATGCATATTGCGCACTATATATTCTTGGTTTTCACTTACGTCATATCAATATTCGGAAGCATTAAACAGCAGATTTTGATTCCAAAATGTTTATGGAATTGTAGAGAGTTTAAAACTACACATCTGGGCCAAATTTTGAAGCGCAAAAGCATTTCGTTCAGGAGTTATAGGCGAACGAGTATTAGACATTTTAATAAGAAATGTATGGAGCCGCCATCTTGATGCCCCACTCAGGAGCACAAACATGGCAACCTCGTTCCCAGGGGCTTCTCGGTTTTCAAAATGGCCGTTTGAGAGGAGAAACCCCTGGGACATAGCGATCTAAAACGACCGCTGATTGGTTTATTGATCCTGATTCTTACATCTATTCTGATTGGTTTACTTTTTTCTAAGAAAAGATGGCGGATCACGGTAGGTTCTTCGAGAAACCAAAACAATGCTATATCGAAGGTCTCCGAGACGTGAAAGTTGAACAGTTTTCCCGAGTAACTGTTAACAAAACTGTAGCTGTTCCTGACGATGCGGCTATGATCCAACAAGCGTAAGATTTAGAGATAATTCGCCGATTTTCAGGCTTTGCGTCAGTAACAGGTGGCGAATGGTAAGCTTAAATTCGAGATATTTTTTCTGCGAGCCCTACACTTTTAAACTTTCAAAATGCGAGGCGGAGAGAAAGGCTATATGGAAAGGCTTTACCAAATAAATCGAGACACACAGAGACGTGCAGAACCGCTCAAATAACCGAGACTGCGAGACCCATAATCTTAATTTTTTGAAAGACCATTCGCCACTCACCCCCCGGTGCGTGATAATTTATAGAATTTTGGAATGACTGGAATAATGGGGAATGCTGGGCGTAATGTAATTTAATAGAGTCTAGAATACTGGCTGAACCTCGGTGTAAAAAAATGTCTTGTTTTGTACCTATTTCTACCTATTGTTGTCTTGCGCTCTATTGTTTTATACAGTTTGTTTTCTTTGTTTTTCAGTTCATTTATGGTTTCATAAATAAAGCAGAGCCGACCGCTAAATGTTTTCTATTCAGTTACTTATTCACTTGTGACAGCTTGACTGAAGTTAAGCTCAATTTAGTTTTTAAAATATGTCAATAAAAAACAAAACAGGTATGCATTCCTCAAAATGGCAAGATTTTAGCATAACCCCCAACATTAATGGGCCATTCCATTTTATATCCGCACCCTCCACCCCCCCCCCCCCCGATTGAGGTATTCACTCAACATCCCCCCTAAAAAAAAAAAAGATCAAAGTGCCGACAGAACGCCCCCCTTAGAAATAGCACATCTTTTTGTTACCCCCTTGGTAAATTTTTGAAGATCAAAGGATGCTGACGCAAGTATCTCCCCCCCCCCAAGATTTCCTTATACCTCAATGGGGGGGGGGGGGGGGTTGCGGATATTAAATGGAATGGCCCAATTTTGCACATGAATGTATGTACTATTGTTTTTATTTAGGCAATCTTTCGTTCTGGCTTCTGTTTCAGTCTTCAGAACTCATTCATAGTTTATAGATTGAAGTTATAGTCGAACCTGTATATAACGGCCACCCTCGGGACTTGAGGAACTGGCCGTTTAATACAGGTGGCCGCTTAATACAGGATCACTAAAATACTCAGTTAGCTGCGTTCGTGATTTTGTACTGTACTTCAGCACATTGCGGACATCTAGAAAGCGTTAACGATACTAAATGGCCGATTATCAGCTGACAGTAGCTTTGCGCATGTTATTTCTTTATAGTGATGATGGATCGCATTTTAAACACAATAAAATAATGCATAAAATGACATGTGGCTTAGTTCCCGTTCAAGGGTGGCCGCTTAATACAGGTAAAAATAACAAAGAAAAACAAACATAGGACTGCTACAGGGTGGCCGTGGCCGCTTAATAGAGGTGGCCGCCTAATACAGGTAACAAATACAGCGTTTGTATGAGCGAAAAATCGGGACTTTGAAAACTGGCCGCTTAATAGAGAATGGCCGCTTAATACAGGGCCGTTATATACAGGTTCGACTGTATTTATAATTTGTGGGATTATATGGAAATCTTACCCTCAAAATTCCCAACCACATTTCAGGCCCAAGAACTGTTTTTAAGATTTTGCTTCTATGAAATGGCAATGTAGTTTATTGCTGGCAATTCATCCCAGGCACTCTAAATACCAGAAGTTCTCTTACAGCAGGCCTTTTGCCCTGGGGCTCTTCCTTGTGGCAAAAATATGAGTCAACAGAGGCATGTAATATCATATAGTTTATGAGATAGATGAGAGGCACCCATGCAGGGTACATCCCAACTTGTTTGGACCAATGATCTTAGGGTGGTTTTTTTTTTTTTTGCTTAGCTATCAAAATCATTAAAAATTCAATTTTTCTTAACAAACATTCTGCACATAACAGCTTTTCGGGCTCCAAAGTTTTCTGCACTTTTGAGAAACACATGTCAGAAGAATGCTAGTTACATATTTTTGCCTCTAGTCAGCTTAAGGTTTAAGAGCAGGTCTGTTTGCCTGAAAACAGTGGAGTAGAATGTCAAGCTTGAAATTAATTTTATTCCTTGTTTGAATGAGTAAATGATATGATTAATATGGCTTTGAACTATAATATATCAGGATTTCAGAATGGTAATCATTGCAAGCCATTGGGTTGATACAATAAAAAACATTCTAGGATATAATCAGCTGTGAAACATCCTTTCATGCCACAGTAAGAAGCTAGTCTTTGAGCTGAGGCTGAGGAGAGGAAAAAGTGAAGTGAAATGTTCCCCATGTGCCCCCTTTTCATTTTATATTTTCTACATTTCAGTTTTTTACTGAAAAAAGCCGCTATGAAGGAGGGAGATGTTGATGAATTTTGACAATCATGGCTCAGGTCTAGTGGATTTTTCTGTCTGATTAGGAAATTCTGTCACTTGTCCAACAGAGAAGGAATAGGTCCAGATTTCTTTTTTATTTGGGAGCCATCCTTGTTATAAGTATGACACATTAAGCTTCTTTGTGATGTTTTATTAACATTTTGGTTTTTAACACAACCATGGAGAACAGGGTGCTTTCTGGTCAGGCCTTTCTCTTGCAGTCCAGTCTGGCTTTGTTTAATGTGTCAGGAGCATAAGATTCCCACTGACATGGCCTTAGGGGTTGTAAGGGCTTACAAGCATCCCTGCCACATCAGACAGGGAAGCTTTGATTTAAAACAATCAGGTAATCAAGTGACCAAACCTTTCTACCTGTAAACAATGGCTAGATTTAGGAAGCCCAGTCCAGCTTTTGAAGTTGACCAAAGCTATATATTATTTTAACTTTAGAAGGGTTTCCTCATCAATTCATCCCCAGGGTTACAATTTGCCAGAGGGGATTTTCTGTGCCAGTCACAGTTAGTTGACATGAACCAATATGTATACTTCATGTGCAATATCCAGGTAGGGATTGACAGGGAAGTGTGTATAAAATCGGCAGATTTGGAATTAAAGATTTTGGCCGTTAAATGATAATTTTTAAATTGGGGGACGAGTAGCTTTGGCCCATGACTTGTTTATTTGCTGGTTTCAGAATACTGTCACATCCCCAGGTCACCATTTAGGGCAGATGTAGCTGCATTTGGAAATGGAGTAAATCAACTTTAATCGTCCATTTTTACAGGTTTATTTGGTAATAAAATACACTAATCACACTGCTGGCATTTCCAACATAAATTGTACATGTTTTTCTCAGAAACAATTGTGAAAAACACCTCTAACAAATATGGGAAAAATACTTTGACTTGTCTTCACTTTTCTTTTCTTTAGAAAATGTTAACTTGGTGGGAGATATTCCCGGAAATGAGTAAATAAAAAGCATTTGATTTAACATATTTTGCTGTTGTCAGTGTTTTGACTGGATCAGCAAACCATATCTGAGTAAAAGATCAAGTAAAAGTGTTTTATTGAGGACCTATTGAGGGGAAGACGGTAAATTACTTTAAAATGCCAACAAAACGGTGATACCCGCGCAAGAGCAACGGCGAAAGCATCGACGGTTAAATCGAAAAAATATTACGACAAAAATTTCATGCTATTTTGCTGCTTGCGGGCGTGATCGTGGGAAAAGAAGCCGAAAATACTATAATATAAGAAACCAAAACCCTTTTATAGCTGAGACGGTAAATTTACTCCTTTCCTTTGAAATCATGCTTCCTTGAAAAATAAAACATGTTTCGTAATCTGCGGCGTTTCGAATTTTTACCTTCATTGCCTGTGTATCATTTTTCTTGAAACAGCAAGGCAAAGAAAAACTTTACAGGTCGATAAATGGTTCCACTTGGTTCCACAGAAATCCCTCCTTGGCCGCCATTTTGTTTGTTTTCCTCTTGGTTTGCAATCCCGTACCCAGATCTTCTCACTCTTTTCCTTGGCCGCCATTTTGAATACATCTTCACAAATAGTCCGTCTCACGGATACTGGCGCCATTTTGAATAATTTCCTGTCGCAAAGGAGTATGGGTCAAAAAGGGGGCATTAAAATCCAAGATGGCGTCGCAAAGTGAACACGGTTGAAACGCGAAATATTTTTAAATCATGGGGAGTCGAAAAGCTTACCGGTAAGTCCTTTTTAATAGCGAGGGAAGTTCCCGTCGGAACCACAAATAAAGACGGTTTGATCAATCTCGCCGTGTTTGCCCAAAAATTAGGTTTGAAACCACAAAAAACCGTTATCGAGTGCCAGGTGGAAGTAGATCGTGAGAGGATGGCTAAGTTACGGCTGGAGGAGGGACGGATCATTCTTCCTGACCCCGATACGTTACACGAAGGATGGGAAGACAGTTCGGCAAGCTATCCCAGTTTGTCTCAAATAAATGCTGAGAAATATTGGAATGAAAGTGAGTAAATAATTTGTCACGAGCTTTCTCAGTCTTTCTGAGCGTGACTTTAATACCGGTCTACGGATCTAGACCTTCTTTTGAATACCAGTCATTTCAAGTTTTAAATATCGCGAAAGAATTTTTTTCGCGCTTTATAGCAAGAAATTAATCCAAGGTATGTAAAGGAGTACATCAAATATATGGGACTACAGTTCAGTGGAAACACTTTATTATATCGCAAAACCTTGCAAGCCTTGCGGATTAAGATTTTGGCAAAAATAAACGTGAACAGACCTCTTTAGCTTGTTTGTTTTGTTTTCCCAATGTAGGTCATGTGATGTTCTCAAGGGAATTTGTCCTTTGTCTTTTCGCAAATTATGCATACATTCCGGGGGGGGGGGGGGGGGAATACGTGCATCTGTTTGATATCTTTTGAAAGGCGCTTTTTATAATACTTAAATGGCAGATTTCCCTACTCTTTTTTATACTCCAACTCGTATTTTTGCTACCCTTTCTTATTCTTCGTGAAATCTCTACCCTTTTATACACTTCAACTCGTGAAATCCTGATCCTTTCATATACCTCCAGCCTCAAAAAGGATAGTCTTTCTGGCGGAGCATCCCCGTATAGAGAGTACCCCCCTCCCCCCCCCCCCCCGGGGCATACATATGCACGTGAAGAAAGCAAAATTTAAAAGAAACAGTTCTCTAGGGTAATATCACATGATCTACATTGGGAAAAAAACATACAAGCTAAAGAGGTCCATTGACAGTTTACGGGGCGGCGGAGCCGGGGAGCTTTAGCGCCTCCCTCCCCCTCCCCCCCCCCCCCCCACCCCAAGCATTTCCAAGCCTCTAGGGTCTCCTAGATTTCAAATTTTTCTCGGGTCGCTTTCAAGCCTCCCTCTCCCCCCCCCCCCCCCCCAAAATTGAAATTACGCTTAACCGTCGCCGTAACAAGCTCAAATTGTAGCGAATCAGGGGGATGATACACCCCTATTTACTGCATAAAAAGCGATACCCGTCAAGAGGGTCCTCAAGGGGGCGTACAAATCCCATTTTCCAGCCCAAATTTTGCTCAAATCCCAGTATCGCGCCCAAATTTTTTCCCCGGTCCCATTTTCAGTGTTAAAATTTGATGATAAAATCCCACTTTCCCAGTGAAAATGGGGCAAATCCCAGGTCCCTCTGTCATTGTTAAGCCGTAGTGGGAAGGGGAGAGGGGAAGGGGGCATTTAATCTGAGATCTTTTTCTATCTCCAGGGTGGTGGGGTGGGGCCTTGGTGACAATCTGACACTTCAACAATAAGCGAAGTTGTATTAAAATAATTTTTGGCATGACTGCGTGTCAGACCCCACCTCTCTTGAGGCTAATGCTTTTATAAATTCCTCTCCCTACAAATTCCGCTGTCCATGCCCTTGCTAGAAAATGCGTTACCTCCGCAACTATTTTGATTATCAGTGGTTATCAGTAAGCAGTTGACTTTTGCAGAAACATTGACATCAGCCGTGAACCCTTGTAGTATTGTAAGTAAGGTATTTTGTCTTTCACCTGCTCGAAGATCCACAGAAAAACTTTATAATTATCGAGGCCAGTGTGAAGTTTCATCAAAGAATCAAAATCTTTGTTTTTATCAATAGAAACGTTGTCACTTGACGTGTTTTCTGTGACAGTATTCAGGGATTCTTTTATTTTAGCATTTTCATTTCGAAGCTTTTCATTGTCTTCCATAATTTGCAAAATCTTTGATCTACATTTTGCACAGAGAGAAGCTTGACAGCCGCATTCTGTACTACTTGCTGCAGCGGGGATTCCACAAACTTGGTCATTTAGACAACAGTATGTATGTATAACGGCTGCTTTATCAGGAATGTCGCGAGAACTGGCCAGGTAGATAGACTTTTCAGACTGGTCATGATGATCCTCGATCTTTTTGCGCTTATTATTTTCCGTTCGGGGTTTTGTTGCGGTTTTTCGCTTGATTGGGCCTTTTCGAGTCCGTACAAAAACATCGTTATTTTGATCTTTACATTCATTCAATTTGTCAATTGTTTGCGAAACTCTAACGTTTGATGTTTCTTTTCCGTTGTAACCACGTAACCATAGTTAAGGGTGTTGATGATCGCCTAGTGGTTTCCCGTGTACAAAGTGGTTGCTGCACACCTTAGTGTGTTTTGTGACTTTCAGATCGCTACGATTGATTATCCTCTCCCATAAATTAAAGTGCTCTGCTGATGGCCTGTGCCATTGTAGGCGTTTTACATGTGGTTTAACGACACACCTGGAATTATAATTAGCTGATGTTATTCCACAGGTTAGCGTATTACAAACCACTCAATTTTAAACTTCAATATATCCTAGGGAAATTTGGCTGTTAACCACACCCTGACGTGGACAATTTGACACGGACGTTTATCAGGGATTTAAAATGTGACAAGGTCGACATGTGAACATAATTATGGTTGAATTGTCAGATAGGAGAAATTAAACGTGTTTGAGAGGCAATAGTACCTACAGGCATTTAAAAGAGATTGTTACAGTTCTTCTTGATACGCGCTGTTGGAGTTCACAGGTAAATCTGAAACTACATTTCATAAAACTTTGCACGGCCGACGGGTGGGAATGCACAAGCCAAATATTCGGGGGATGTAGACGTTTTATATCAATTGGTGCATTATTAGTTATTTTGTTGTAACAATTACAATGCAAACAGGTTTAACTTATCAGAAATTAGTTGTTAGTGCTTATCAGGTTATCTGTTAGATTACTGACGTTGGCTTATCTTAAGAGACTACATATGAATTAATTTATGTAAGGATTTTAGGCGTGTATGATCTATAAAGAGACATTAACCATTAATATTGCAAATGAAAAATTACTGAATAACGAATAATAATTAGAGAGGTATATGTTATTGGCATTGTCTTCATTTGCATCAAGCAACTACATTTCTGATCAAAACTTGCCAGTGTGCAAGTAAGGCTAAGCTTTATGTGTTTGTCTGCGTGGGACAATTGATTCACACGATACGAGTTTAATAATATTTATTCTCAGTAGAAGCAAAATTAAATTTGTGTTGTGGCAGATGTGCGTCTGCAATAACTACAAAACACAAAGTAAAGGTTTTCAAACGGTATCAATTACTCTGTTAATCAATAAATGCAGTAATCCATTCAACTTTCTTGCCACATGAATCGTGTTCACGAGTGGCTTTACAAAAACTTACAGACAACTTATATCCGCTAGTTTTAATTGTAGCGAAAAATCATACCTGTCAAGTTTTCTTCGACTATTAGAACAACCATAAACTGCACAATAATCCCCTCGTCCCATTATTTCATTGGACTTCCCTGAGTCTAAAAAGGCGCCGAGGTTTTCTTTTCCAGTCTTCGTGCCGCCATCTTGGATTAATGCCCCCTTTTTGACCCATAACCCTTTGCGCAAGTAAATTATTCAAAATGGCGCCGATATCCGTAAAACGGACTATAGTGCAGATTTTGATCACGTGATCTGCTGTGTGCCAGGGTCTTCTCTTGAAGCGCCGCCATATTGAAAACCGAGAAGACCCTGGGAACGAGGTTGCAAACATGGCGGCCAAAAATTCAGTCGTAAAATCATCAAAAATCAAATCACAAAATATTTTATTCCCCATAAGTTATAAGCACCTATAATGCAAAAAAAAAAAACTTTCAGCTGATTCAATTTTGTTTATTTTTACGGCTTATCTGAAATAGAGTAACGAATTGGGTGACAAATTTAAAACCTTTATACATCAGAAGCAAAACATCGTTAAAAGTTTAAATCTGAAACTTTTTGTGAAAGATTATAATACTGGTGTCCACATACCATGTTAAAAACAGCTTTGTAACGCATACTTTAGATTTTTGAATTTTTATTGACTGACGTCATGTGAAAACCAAGACTCGAATAGACCAATATCACGCTAGCATGGCACAAAAATATATTTTTGGAACACCAACAGACAGTTGATAACCACGCGAGAGCGACCCAGATTGCTAGTGGACATGGGCTCCTGTAGTGGACTATTTTAGTTTCCATCTACTATTTTTTAACTTCAAATTCTAATTTTAAAACTACATTTAATTGAATCTTCAATATTTCTTATTTCCTAAATTAAGAAAAACCATTTCCTGCCTGCCAAACATACCCAAACATACCCAAAAATTTACAAAGCACCCCATAACATAGATTCATGAGATGAGCGAAGGGTTTTGGAATTGCTTGAAACGTGAACGAAATATTTCCATTAAATCCATGTTAAGTGGCGGAAAAATGGCATTCAAGTGGACCCCCATCTTAAAGTAAAATATCTGAGAGCGTATATAATTTGGCCTCTTTAATTTGATTCTGTTATCTGAAGAACATATCTGAAGATTTTAGCGCCAGATAATGCACTTTAATGATCAACATCCAAATTCTTCCCACAATATCTGTACATTGTCAAGTAGTCAGGTGAAGAGAATAGACATTTTCACTATAGATGGTTTTCACTCACGTGACCTTCAGTCCTGTGAGACTCAAATGACAAAGGCCATGGCGGCCATGTTGGTGCACATAACAAAAGAAGTTCATTAAAATTCTTTTGTAGGTGTGCACCAACATGGCGGCCGTGACGTAACGTGAAAATCACCTTTAGCCTCTTTGTTTGACACTTCATCAGCTTAATTAATAAGAAAAATTAATACATCTTAATTTAGCAAGTTTTTAATTTTTCAGGTACCTGTCATTGCCCACATGCAGGCCTTTACACAACCGTCCACACAGCATAATTGACCATCCTTACAATCGTGATCTCCATTGCAGTAGTTACCACAAAAGTTTGAAAAACCGGTATCAGGAGGGCAAATACCGCGGCTTGGCTCAACTGAAAGAACCAGATTAAAATAATGGTAGTTTTCAATTGACTGTCGTAAAACGAAAACAAAAGTTGTAATCACTCTGGCCAATCACAACAGACGCAGACAACTCATTGAACCAACAAGAGGCTCCAAGCAGCCTATACTCATGCGCATGCGTAAGAAAGTTTTATGATATATTTTAAACACGATAAGAAGATGTCCGACATGGAGAAGAGTAACTCTTTTCATTCAGTCATCGTTCCTGCAAACCACGTTGTTTACTATTGAATGGTTTGAAAATGAAGGCTGTACCACAATGAAGCCAGTGATTCTTCTGAGTGTTATATATACCTAACGTGAACACTAGTAACGTAAGTAGAGTTGTAGGAGACGCTGTCGTGACACTTCGGTAACGCAGTTTTACCGCAGTTTTACCGGAAGTAGCCGGGAGTCACTAAACAGGAAGTGTAAATGGCAAAGACGTCAACCGGAAGTGCGCAATTTAAAATATGCGTGCATAAATTTGCATGCAAAATCGTGACACAAAAAATAAAAATAACAAGAGGCTGCAAGCAGCCTACACATGCGCATGCGTACGAAAATTTAATGATATATTTTAAACATGATAAGAAGATGTCCGATATGAAGAAGAGTTACTCCTTTCATTCAGTCATCGTTCATGCAAACTGCGTTCTTTACTATTGAATGTTTTGTAAATGAAGGCTGTACCACAATGAAGCCACTGATTGTTCTACGTCTTATATATACCTAACGTGAACATTAGTAATGTAAGTAGGGTTGTAGGAGATGCTGTCGTGATACTTCAGTAACGCTGTTTTACCGGAAGTGGGAGTAGCCGGAAGTCACTAAACAAGAAGTCTATGAACCGGAAGTGCCAATTTAAAATATGCGTGCATAAATTTGCATGCAAAATCGTGACACCAAAAAAAAAAAAATAATAATAATAAAAAAAAGAAAAACAGAGCCCATTTTATAACTCATGCCGCTACGCGCATGAGTAATAATAATAAAAATAATAACAAGAAAAACGGAGCAGAAACCTTACCTCATGCCGCTTCGCGTATGAGTAATGAACGCGAAGCAAATACATGTCGCCGGTGCCAAGCGCGGGAAGATGCGTGTGAGCAAGTCACTATTGGTTTTGGTTTCAACTCTGATTGGTTAATAAAGTGGCGCGAGATTTTTTTAACCAATCACAAAGCATAGCAATGCAAAATCAAAGCAATTGCGAATTTACTTTCGATACTCAATTAAAAACCGTTCTATAGATACAAAGGTACAAAAGAGGTACAATATAGGTACAATATGTAAGTAATGCCCAAGCTCCTAGGCCTTCTTAAAAATACTGGTAGTTTCTTGGTGTTGCGGATGGTGTGATCACCAAATGATGTAAAACAAAAGATTCAAAAGACACTGAACAATACCCACACCACAACACAAAAGCTAACCAACAATGGCTTCCGCAACACCAAGAAACACACAAAATTCTCCATATTGGAATTTTTAATAAATTATGCTGATTTTTTAAATTAGGAAGATTCTAGAAAATCACTGAGGTGGAACAGTAGGTCATTAATGTGGTCAGTGAGGTGGAACAGGAGGTTTTTGTTGAAAACAAGAAGCTACACGTTGCCTATACTCATGCGCATGAGACTCTAAGGCGCCTTGATTGAAGCTACCAATTTTTCTGTACTCGCTTTTAATATTTAATTCATTGATTTCCGATCAAATCCACACTTGTCTATTACTTTCCAAGCCTTTCTAGTGTGTTGTATTATTATTATAATTGTTATTATTATTATTATTATTATTATTATTATTATTATTATTATTATTATATATACATGTATATTTTTTTTAATGTGGTTAATGGCAAAATAAATAAAATGGAAATGGAAATGGAAAAAGCCGTGAATTATTTCTTTTACATTTGAAAAGACTACTTAAAAAAGCAATGAAGTCAGTAAAAATCGACATTAATATGACACGCATTAAAATTGTCACCTTTCTGGCGCCAAGCGTGTCTGCATTCTACAAACGAAGTACTATTAAAATGAGGAGTTTCGTCCATGTCTTCGCGAACTCCTACCAAAGTTTACGGCCCTAAATCATTTATTTTGCATTTTTTTCAGTAACCCAAAGGCAACATTGCCGGGGCGTTGCGTATGTTGAACCAAACTCAAGCCTGTCCAGTAGATCGTGTCAGAAATGCGCTAACCTTGTCCGAAGTAAAGCAAGGAGCTCAATGCGGGCCGAATTGCCAAGTAATCCGTCGGTGAAAAGACTGGCAAAGAGTTCTCCAAGCGCCAGGCCAAGCGTCTCCGTGGATGGTTCCCCTCGTGTTCATACCCAGGAAAGAGTGACAAAGAAGCTGTCGCTGGGTAAAGAAAACTTGCCAGTGACTTGCCAGCCAACGAAAATATACCAGACATAAATCGAGTTGATCGATTGCAGGAGGAAATCCAAGGTTTGATAAATGTTTCAGTCGAGAAAACAGAAGCAAAAACCAAGGTAAAATGAGAGCTTTGTTTTTATTTTGTTGTTAACATTTTGGTATAATTGATCTCACACATCATCGTCACGTGGTATAAATTGGCCAGTCAGCATTACCGTTTTCCAGATGAACGGTGCAGGATTTGTGGAAGAACCAGAGCAATGGACTGTCCTCAGGCGCTTTATTTTTATCCCTCCCATCGTCTCGCGAATCGCGCTTGTGTCGCGCTTCGCTCGTCCCGCTTGGCTCATAAAGCTCCTGTCATGCAGGCTAACATTTTTCCAAGATTGCATCCTCCTGAATCTTTTTCCTAGTTTGCGGTAACTTGAAAAGCATCCTATTTGGCCAGTAAAGAATATCACAAACGGCGCTACACAGCGCATCACAGTGTTTCATCGAGGACATAGTTGATCAATTCTAACAAACGATGAACTTTTTGTAACGGTATAAGAAAAATTCGCCCAAGGGAGTCATTAAAGCCGTCGTAAAAATTGAAATTTAGTTTGACTTTTCCCATTACAATGATTATAACGCTTGCACAGTCCTCACTTACCTCGCTTCTCGGACTTCATAAAAATAGCGCTTGGTCATTATTTTTAAGAAGGCCTCGGAGCTCGGGCATTATCCCTTACATAGGTACAATAAACGTATAATAAAGGTACAATATAAGTGTAATTATTTTACAACACAGCGTTTCTAAGTGCACCACAAAGTTACGGCAGAGTTCAGTAAATTCAACGATTCACAGTTATGCTGAAGTTGCCGAGTTTCAATATATTGTATTTAATAATTGAAATCATAGAATAACTACGTTGTAACTTTTGTGTCTGAACAAGAACTGTTAAAGTATATGTGATTAGTGAACATTTTTTCTTCCCAAAATAATAAATTGGGACTCCCTCGATCCGAATATGCTAGTTTTAGTGAGAAGAACCATTTGCATCCCATATTTTTCGAGCTGGAAAGTGTCTTGATTTTGCACACGGTCAAAACGGTCGTTTTGTACAGGATTGAAATTGGCTCCCGTACACCATGACCTCGAGCCAAATATATTCCCATCCGGACCCCCCACTTAGTCCATAAGTACATATGATTTATCGGGATACTGGTCAGTGATTAAAAATAGAGTTTCTGAAAATTATCGAGTCTGAGATAGGTAGGGAATTTTGATGCCTAGTTTAGAATAGGGTTGCACAGTGAAAGGGTTTAGAGTTCCAGCAAGGCACCACCACCCAATCCCCCCCCCCCCCCCCCCTCGGGAGGGTGCGAGACATGGTCATGAACAATTGTATAGACTCTCAACTTAGCTAAAATACTAAATTTTGTCTTTTAGTACCTGGTTCCTTGCATACGTTTCCACATGTATCTGAGCAGCACTTCTGATTCTCTGGACACTGGTCATCTCTATGGCACGACGAAACATACCCAGAACAAATTCCAAGGCCAGAAGGCTTAGGACATTTACCTTGTTTCGGCTCGTAACCTGGTCCTGCAGTATGAGGACCTAGTAGGATACGAATTCAATACAAATACTTTAGAAATGTGTACCATTTCTTTAAACGAACAAAAAAAAAGGAAGAACTGATGAAGTTTCGGCGCGCGGTATGAATAAGACTTTTTAAGTGCACCACAGACAAAGTACAGATGAACCAATTCAACGGTTCATCTGAGTAGCAGGTCTGGGGGGAAGGAGATCCAGATCCACCCTCCCCTCCCTCCTCACAGGGAAAAACTGCTCAAAGGCTGTTCAATAGCTTTCATGTGAATGGCCATACTGCAGGGGCGGATACAGGAGGGGGGGGGGGGGGGGGGGGGACGAGGGAATTGGGTGGCCGGCCACCCCTTTAGACCGTCGGTTTTTACACTTTTCTTTTTAATTGCAACAATGAAAAATTTTATGGACTTAGGCATATACCCGTAGCCACCCCCCATAAAAAAAATCCTCGTTCCACCTCTGTACTGAAGGATTTCATTCACAGACTCAAAAGTTAGAGCCACTCGGTACGAAATAATAAATGGTACAACAGGAAACTACTGCTCCATAGCTTTCATTTGAATGGTCACACTTCAGCATTTCATCCACAGACACAAAAGTTAGAACCACCATGTACAGCATAATAAACAGTACCACAGGAACGTACTGCTCAATAGCTTTCATTTGAATGGTCACACTTTAGGATTTCATCCACAGACACAAAAGTTAGAATCACCTTGTACCGCATGATAAACAGTACTACAGTAAAACACTGCTCAAAATTTAGCTTTCATTTGAATGGGCACACCTCAGTTAGGATTTCATCCACAGACCCAAGCATAATAAACAAATACTACAGGATAGTACTTCCCAAATGAATGGTCGCAGGCCTTCATCGGCAAACGTGAAACTTAGAACCAGGATACTTCTCTTTCAAGACAAGAAACACTAAAAATTACTTTTGCCTAAGGCGGGACTTAACCTAAACGCCATTTTTCCGCCGCTTGACATGGCTTTAATGGAAATATCTCGTTCACGTTTCAAGTAGCCTGCGAGCAAGCTCTCGGGTTCGGGTTTGGAGTTTTTTTGGGGGGGAGGGGGTGGGGGAGGGAAAGGAATGAGAGCTTGCAACGATGTCTCAGAAATTTGAATGTTTAACCCGTGAAAGCTAGCGGAAAATGATGATTGGTTGAGATTTAATTGGATAATAACGTCATCATTGTTCGTGCGTCGTGCGTGATCAAGAAAACAAAAGGGAGCTTAAGATCCAGGACGCGACGGTTTTGAGACGCGGCCGGAAGTAATTTTTAACAGAAAAGCAGCAGTCCGCTTGCCTCGGAGTGCTGGCTCGCAGCGTCGCCGTCGCGTAGAGAACTCGAGTCAGAAGGATTTGGCGTTGTGTAGAAAACGTGAGTATTAAATGTTCTTGTTTTGAAGAAAACGGTGTATTAAGTGCCAACTCTAAACATAAATCGAAACCTTGATTCATATTGAAACTTTCTAGCGAAATTTACGCCGCAAAAATGGGAAAGCTCTGACTTTTTTAAACTTTATTTACAGGTTGACTTAGGTTAGCGAAGGATGGCTTCGACAAAATCTTCGAAGTAAGTTGTGCCTCCAAGCTTCCTCTTTTTTCCCTCTGTTTTTTACCCTTGTATTTAGCAAAATTAAGCGTTAATTTGCTAAGAACATGCAAGAAGTGATGTTTCGTGGAATTAAGCACAAAATTATTTTCAACTCAGTCTGAGCTCAAATTTTATAACTCGGTTTTAAAGATGTTGTTGTTTTATTTTTTTCTTTTAGTTCGGTCATGTCTTGGACAAACGACCACGGCATAATCCTGTGTAGGGAAGTGGCCAAGTCCACACAGAGAAGAAGCCTGTGGGAAAAAATTGCCGACTTTGAATAAATGTTCAGTTCCTAAATTTAGCGTTGATAAGCGGTCGGTTCGCGACCACGTGGGAATTCTTGTTATTAGGTACAAGAAAAAACTGAGGTCACTGAGGGATGAAGAAAAAGCTGCGGGAATAACGCCAGACGAGCCCTGCGAATTAGAGAATGCTTTGGATAGGAGGAACTCTTAAAGTTTCAACAAGTTAAGAGATATCTACCTTTTCCACGCGAAAATTTGCTTTACATTTAGACGGGTCTTCATTTACAAGAGAAAATTTCTCATACGACGAGTGAGCAAATGGAGGATTCTGCGGTGTGTATGCCTCGTACAACACGGCAAATTCTTCATCATCTTCTTCCAAGCACAATAACAACATTTCTTGGACTTCTTTGAACGAGCTCATTTTATATTTTGCGTTTTCTTTTGTCAAAACAAAAATCTTGAACAACCGCGTCGCATCGCAAAACTTAAAAGAATATTTTTCCCAAGCTTAGAACGGCGTTCTCGTTCCAGGCTTTAGCTCGGTCACCGCGTTCTAAAAGCCGTCGCGTCCTGGATCTTAAGCTCCCTAAAATCACGGAGAGCGGAGGAGATTGTATTCATAAAGCGTGCGAGAATTGTTCAAAATATGTGAAGTTTCCTTCGGAATTGAAACCCGGGCAACGTCAAGCAGTTGAAGCACTACTTAAAGGCAGTGATGTCCTCACTGTTTTGCTGACGGGCTATGGCAAAAGCTTTATATTTCAACTGTTTGCTGCCGCGGCTGCAAATTGAAAGGAGGCAGCATCAAACAGTGTTGGTTGTCTGTCCGTTACAACGCATCATCGACGACCAGGTAGCAGAAGCCAGAAGTATTGGAATGTCTGCGGCTTCTGTTGCCGATGTATCTAATGAAGAATTAAGATCGGCGAAGTTTCAGCTTTTGTTTGGGTCAGCCGAGAAAATTGTGACCTCTCACGCTGAAAGTTAACGGGAAAAAATATTCAACCGTTCAAACGGCGGCTGTTAAACGTTTGAAAAAAATCTTCACCCTTTCGAACGGCGAATGTTAGTACCCGTTTAGATGAAAGATTTCCAGCCATTTGAACAGCTATCGAAAGAGCTCTAGTGTTTTGGCCGGTGCTATTTAGTTTATTTATTTTTGTTCACCACGCAATTTGCATATGTTCGAAAGTAATTTGAAACCTTTTCAATAAAAAACATCTCGCGATTCACAAAATTATAAACACGCTAGCGAAGTTTTAACGAAGCTTTACAATATCTACAATATTAAATCGTTTGGATCTTCTGCTTTCGGTTTTCTCCCTACACAGATCTATATTTGCCATACTTGCTGCGAGCAAGTTCCGTTTTTTTTTCACGTGGACTGTTACATGTTTGTTGACATTAACGCTCGTTTCCGGTTTGCGCTGATTGGCCGAATTCTGACAGCTCGGACAGCGGGAAGCCACGGGAAGTATTGGGGGCGGCATTCAAATTTCTGAGACATCGTTGCAAGCTCTCGCTCTCCGCTCTCTCAAACCCCGAGCCCGAGAGCTTGCTCGCAGGCTACGTTTCAAGCAATCCAAAAACTCATGCTCATCCCATGAATCTATGTTATGGGGTGTTTTGTAAATTTTTGGGTATATTTGGGAGGAAATAGTTTTTCTCAAAGGATTTGTAAAATTAAGAGAAATAAGAAATATTGAAGATTTAGTGAAGTTTTGAAATTAGAATTTGTAGTTAATAATTAATAGACGGACACCAAGTTAGTTCACTAGCAACCTGGGGTGCTCTTGTGTGGGTATCAACTGTTTGTTGGTGTTCCAAAATTCGTTTTCTTTCTTCTTTCCCCTCTTTAAACCTCTCAAATTTCATTCAAATTTAGGTTGCGACCCGCCTTAAGGACACTTTTTCGCGGACATTCTCTTGTATGTCTTTTGTGCTGGAAGCATTTCATATTCTTACTGTAGGAGGTGGTTCTACGTTTTGAGGAACGCTGTGGATCAGAAATCCCTCGTAATCACAACTAATATGAGCGAGTTACTCACCCTGTCTCTTCATTTTAGCCGATCGCGACCAAGCCTGATCCTGAAAAACAAAAAGAAAGGATCTAATCTGTTTATATATGATAACATTTTGATATTACAATAAAAACTTTCTAAAGTAAATTATAAATGATAATAACCGAAATAATTACTAATAATATTCAATAACTAATAGCACTTTTTTTGTAGTAATATAGTAACTATCTCTGTAGCAATACCCCTGGTAATACAAAGGCAAAGGAGAAGGAAAACAGAAAATGAAATGGTATACAAATATCAAGATTGACCCTAAAGAGATCAGAAAAGTGTGGAATGTAAGGACTAAGGTCATACCCGGATGGTCATCAAGGGTGAAGTGGTTACCTAGTTAGTAAAGAACATGGGGGTGTTTCGGGGGGGGGGGGGGGGGTAGCGAGATGGGGGGGGATAACGAGGTGGAGGTCGGAGGGTACTGATCACCCTGAAAATAGAAAGGATTTTGATTAATTTTGTTGGGCCTTTTTAACAATGGGAATTTTCGTTTCAGGATCTAGTATAACCTAAGAAAAGACCGCGGAACCCTTAGAGAGAACCTCCAGTATTAGAACAAACTGACGTAAAATTGTTGGAAATGATGTTTAAATTTCAATTATGTTAATAACAAGTGGAAATATAATTTCAGTGTGCACAAAAATTGGATATGAATATCGCCTATTTTCGCTTTTAAATTTCCCGCGCGCCGCCGTTTTGAATATTTGACGTCATATGTTGCCCAATTGTTCCAAACAAAAGGACATCAGCGGCAACCATAACACGTCATAAAAATTTAAAATGGCGGCACGCGGGAAGTTTAAAAGCAAAAATAAGCGATATTCATATATCCACTTTTTTGTACACTGAAATTTCCTTAACAAAGACAAAACGCAAACAGCGGTTACAAACATTTGTCTAAAATACATTTCTTTTAGTTACTTGACGTTTTGTATGTACCACATACATCATCAGAAGTGATCGTTATTAAAAGTGAACTAAATTTAAATGTATAAAGCAAAGAACTGGAACCAATAGAATAAAATTACAACTGTTTTACTTTGCTTCATACATTTAAATTTAGTTCGCTTTTAATAACGACACCAATAACGATCACTTCTGATGATGTATTTGGTACATACGAAACGTCAAGTAACTGAAAGAAATGCATTTTAGACAAATGTTTGTAACCGCTGTTTGCGTTTTGTTTTTGTTGAAGCTAAACTGGCCCAAGAAAAAGAATTTTTATGAATCGAAACTTAGACTTTATTTCTAACAATTTAACATCAACTTGTTATCACAATGGAGGTTCCCTAAAAAAAGGATTCGTTTAATAAAAACCGAATTTAACATGTTACTTACATTGAAGAACGAACACACAAAGAATGATAACAACACCACAATAATTGCACGGTTCATTTTGAGATCGACCTAGAATTCAAAATAAGTGCAATATAAGTACAATACAGGTACGATATAAGTGCAATATAGAGGTACGATATAAGTACAATATTGGTACAATATAATTAGTAGGCAATTTAAGTACAATATAGGTACAATATAAGGGCAATATATACGTACTATAGAGCAGTTTTCAATTACTGTGTGGTAAAACCAAAACCAAAGTAATTACTCTGACCAATCACAGCAGTCGTAAACAATCCAAAGAAAAAAAAAGTGTACTTTGAAAACTTACTTGTGGTGACTGAATTCTTCATTTAAGCTTTCAATGATATTCGTGACACGGAAAACATGGACTCTCTTGGTCCTTACACTTGAAACGTAGGCTCTCCTGGCCATCAATAAATTTAATAAACGATTCGCAGCGATGTGCGACGACGGTATTCGTGAATATCTGAACTGAAAAATTCTCGAAATGATGTCACAAAAATTGCACTTAGTTTAAAATTGAATCTCAAATCTCAACTTGTAGTTAGGAAAGACAACACTGTCAGAATGTTCAATATCCAAGTAAGGTTCAGGGCTCTATTATTCAGTATCTTTTCGGCGATGGGCTGTGTGATCTCTTTCTTTCTTCGGTTACAGGTCAGTCTTTGCTTTTGTTTGTACGAAAACCATTTTGTCTTCGGTTGGGGGCGAAACGTCAAACGTACTGGCCAAAGTATACTCTTGGAACTTGGAGTGAGTGTGGTATTCGTAGTTCCTTTCTTGGTTTTTCAATGTCAAGTCCTGGTACTGATTATATCTTGGTAAACAGTTACAAATTCTGGTGTTTTGTTCCTTAGACCATCCGGTGATTAGGTTTATTCAAAGAGCGGCCTACTCAGATCGAGAGCGGTCTTCGTCTTCACTGAGGGAGTCTGGCTCTGTCTCGTCTTGACTTTTCCTTCAATGTGAGCTTCAAAGGCGTAGCTTTACCAGTCCTTATGTGTATTTTGATCCTCTTGATAATACCACGGTTCTCCAACAATGTAACAGTGGCTTTTGGGGAATTTAGCTCCATGGCTGAGCGAGAGGTGCCCTGCTACCCTCCGGGATCTTGTATACCAAGTGGACCAAAACAACATCAAGGAACATGGTGTTTAATGGTGTTCTTGACTCACTCACTTGAAGGCAGAACTCCAGGTTACTCAGTAAGCGGACAATTATCATAAACGAGTTGTAGCCAATAGTATTTCGACAACACAGTTTGACTTACGTAAGCTAAACAAACAGAGGAAATTCTAATGATATTACTTTTCACGCCCTTAGAACCTCTTAGAGCCTAGAGCTAATTTCTCATTCGAAGGCTTTCTTCGAAGAGCCGAGGTGCATAGCACTTAGATACAACTAGCTTACCATTGTGGAAGATGATGCTGTTTCAAAATTAACTGAAGTCTACCTTTTTACCGAAAAATCCGGGCGAAAAATGTTCCGTAACATACTGCAGTGGCGAGTTTAAGGGAGGGGCTGGGGGCACTGCCTCCATTTACAGATTTAACCAAATCGAAGATGAAACTCATTTCCTTTTCAATTGTCAAAATTAATCAACTCGTAAGAATGAGTTTATTGTAAAATACAGACTTAATTAGCAGGGTTAAACAGTTATCGACCATAGAAATTACTAAAAAACTAATCGATTGGTTCAGTTTTTTCACCAGAGGTAGGACAGCAGTTTTGAAACGTCAAGATAAAAAACGTACATATAACTATAAACAGTATAGAACTTCGCTTTAATCTCTTCTGAAACTTTTATAACAATAACATTTTAATTTTGTTTGTTATTGTTCATTGCCTTTTTATATATTTTATATATTTTTGTTTTTATTTTGTATACCTGCAACGGTCAGTAGCGAGGCTTATAATTATTTCCTTGGTCTTTATTCTGTTTTTTTTTTCTTCAGATAAGCTTGCGCCGTTTCATTTTTTTCGAGCACACAGACGTCGTATATCAATATATCGAGTGATATAAATTTTGAATTCAAAATCTTATACTCGATACTGTCAGTACAAAAAAGACTCATTTTGAAAAATCGTCTGGTAAAATGTAAAATTAACCAAAAAAGATACATGGGTCAGTGTTCTTACAAAATATTCATTTGTATATAGTTTGGCCATTAAACGTTAACGCCATAGCCTGTTTCGTAGATAACAATTGTTAGACATGCTTCATTATTAGAGCAGTTTTCAATTGAGTGTCGTAAAACCAAAACCAAAGTAATTACTCTGACCAATCACAGCAGTCGTAAACAATCCAATGAACCCATCAGAGCTCGAAGCAATTTCATGTCGGCGGCGCCAAGCGCGGGAAAACGCGTGCGAGCAAGTCACGATTGGTTTTGGTTTTACTTCTGATTGGTCGAGAAAGTGGCGCGAGATTTTTTACTTTCGATACTCAATTGAAAATTGCTCTATTAAAAGGAAAAAGACTTGTATACGTTTTTCAGTGCATTGTTAACACTGATGCATGGGAAATAAACTGGGTATGTTCTTTAAATTCTGCCCAATCTCAGGCTCAATGTTCTTATAAAAAGAGTGTAACCCGTTAAAAATATGCACATACTCTAGTTCATATATTTTAATTCCGGTAAAATCCAAAAGCATGCTTCAACTTATCGATCGCCCATTTTACACTGTTAACCGAGGGATAAATGGTTAATAACAAATAAAGTAGATCATAGAGCCCACTAACCTTCGACAAACTCCCAATCCAAACTGAAAGGTCCCAGATGGAGTATTCGTTCAAAATGAGCTTTCGTGGTTGACAAGATACCTTTTGCGAGCAATTTATTTTGGTTGGTAAATACAGCTGATTCCAATATCAACAAAAAGTTGTGAGAGCATGAGAAATTACACGTAAAGAAAGTCTTTTGTTCTCCTCTATACCCTTTGTCCGTTTTCCTCGTAACTGAAGTGAAATGGGTGTTTCTTGGTGTTGCGGAAGCCATTGTTGGTTAGCTTTTGTGTTGTGGTGTGGGTATTGTTCAGTGTCTTTTGAATCTTTTGTTTTACGTCATTTGGTGATCACACCATCCGCAACACCAAGAAACTACCAGTAAAATGCTATGAAAAATAGACTAAAATACTGAAATATTACCAACAGAAAATACCGGACAAGACAAATATTAAACAAAGGTATTTATCTCTTCCAATAATCAGTTCTGTATCTAGCTCTTTATCTTTAATATGGATGAGGTCTAACATGCTTTAAAATTATGAATTCACTCTTTGAAATTCAAGTATAATCAATTCATAAAAATAAACAATTGACATTTTTTAAATGCTTCAGTTAATATCCTCTGCAGCTGAACAAAGAGGGAACGATATGGATAGCAAAACGTGTTTCCCACGAGTGGTCAACATCTTATTTCTCCCAACAATATCAGTAGATTGTAAAGCAAACTGACAAGTAGAGAGAAAAAGAAACGTCATCAGCAGTGGATGTATGTTTTGATCTACCACCAAAGGGTAGTGTACTGTTTTTCCATCAGTCAAATCATTTTGGTGCCTTTAAAGGAAACTATATGAAAGCTAACTTAATATGACATCTTTAGTTCTTTTATCTGAGGATTTCAGCGGCAGATACAACATTCTAATAACAATAATCATAATAATAAAAAATCGTCTAGAATAACTAGTAAGACTAATTTCCGAATAAAATACATCTGTTGCGTATCGAAAATTGTCCGAGAAACTGATTTGAAAATCAAAATTGCAAAAAATGCACAAACATCTTTGCGCAAGGCGACGCGAGTGAAGTTAAAACTATAAAATCCAAGTCTCGTTTTGTTTACATAAAATCGCTCTTCAACCTATGCAATGAATGAACAAACACATAAAAATGGACAATAAAATCTTCTTTTGAAAAAATTTATTCAAATATCCGTTAGTTTAAGTTTAAAAGCAAAAAGCGTACCATTGGCGCCTCGAGGAGCTGACTGGCTTAGCACATGGCGAAATTGAAGATGTCAATCCGACTGAATTTGAGAACGTTTTATAAACATTTCATCAAAATTAACGTGAGCACAAAGTTCCCATAGAAAAATGTAATTTCTTTTACCGTTAAGTCCCTTGGCTGCTTGAAAATTCTTTAAAACTCCGCTTCTTCGCAGGTTCTAAAGTTCCTCGAAGCAAGATTCCATCGCTTAAAGCTCTTATTTTTCTGAATATTCTTTAAGCCTTCTCTTTGTATTTTGAATATTTTTAATATGTGTTATTGCAAAATCATGGCCGGTTTTGGCCGGCACAGCCGTCATTGGGTTAAAGGAGTTTAGCTCTAAACAATGCTTTGACGATCTTCTCGCTTCAATTGTCCTAAGACGAAATCAGGTTTAAAAATAAGCACTTAGCTCTTTATTCCGGCTTCTAAAAACGCTTGAACTTGCAGAGTTACGCAGCCTCAAATCCGACTTGACCACTGTTTGAGAAACTATGAAGCTTGTCTTGAGGAGCAAACCGCGAAAAACGCGGGGAAAAACAATTTTGTAAACCGTTTTCTCGATCCATTAAACACAACAAGAGTGTTTTTTTTTTGTAGCTGACGTAAGATCAGCCGTGTAGTCGCGCGAAAAACAAAGCCTCGCTTTGATTTTAAAATTGCTAAAATCCTGGATGTTGTAGCCTGCAATGCAGGCGTTTATTAAATGATGGGGCGCATCATTGCAGGCTAGGATGTTGCGCAACGTCGTACGCGCATGTTGCGCGACGACCTACGCGCCCGCGAGCTAACCCTTCGCAGCGTACGTAAGTACGTTGCACAAGCCCGCGGAACATTCCGCTAGCCTCGACCATAAAAAATGACGGGCATAGGTTCTATGAGTATGGAGCTCCGCGAGCGGGCCTTCGGCCAGCGAGAGCTCCGCTATTAGGCATGTCAGATTACGACATTGGATCTCCCTTCTAGGCAAAAGTAATGTCTTTAGCCAGTGAAAGGGCTTGACTATACTGTATGTGTAGCGGATTATTTTGAATGCTCTTTAAATATTCTTGATTCTTCCTGACAGATAGTATCAGATAGTGTTGGATAGATATATAGATAATGATCAACATCCAAATTCCATACCACACTACGTTTTGACACTATCATTAAGGAATTTCATAAAACCAGTGTTAATCTCTCGATCAATTTATTACCAGTACACAAATAGTAAGGTTTGAAATATTATTGCGATTTATTTGAAATCAAACGTACAGAATTTTTTTATTCTTGCAAAATATATACATGCCATATACCATATTTTAAGATGTCTATGTGGGATTTTTAATGCGAAATCTTAAACGCGCTAAATTTCACTTTTACTGATTTCTAAGTTTCTTGTTTATCGTCGTCATGGTAATAGCGATTTTACCAGACAATATATCTTGCCAAACTTCAATTCAAAACTAGTTAGTGGTGAAAATTTCACGTTGATCTGACTTGGAGAAGACCGCTTAAAAGCCGATTGAAAAATGTAAGTATGGTCGCCAGAAAACTGTATCGAACCACCTCACTGCGCCTTTCAATAACATGCGGAATTTGAAATTCAAATCTCCACCAACAGTTGCGTTATTCCCTGCCGTCAATCATAATTAATACGAAAGCCAACGGACCATGTAAAAAAGAAGCAAACAAAATGGATCGAAATCTACCAATCGTAATGCACGGACGTGACCTTTTGACCTCATTGAAGTGAAGATCTGTTTCCTGAGAGGTAAGCTAAGATGATTGACGGCAGTGTAAAACGCAACTGTTGGTGGAAATTTCAATTTCAATTTCCGCATGTTATTGAAAGGCGCAGTAAGACCAGAAGGGGAGGGGCTCAAGCTAGTCAAAGTCGTCCTCAGGGCCTTCTCCACTTTCACAGTTCAAAATGGCGTCGAGTTACTCACCATACAATTATATAATTCTCAATAAGTGTCCGAGGTGGTCCAACCTGATTTTGGAGTATCCATTCTAGTCACGACCATACAGTTAGTGAAAGAATTCAAAAGAAATACTTGGGTTGTTTATTGGGTGTGGATGAGCGTTGCGTGACGACCCAAATAACGACTGCGAAGGAGATTAAGGTTATTGCGTGACGCATCAGAAGAATGACTCGAGATCTTTCATAGCTACTTCAAATGTATCAGAACGATACCAAAATTGCAAGAGTTCCATCTACTATTTTTGAACTTCAAATTTTAATTAATTTTACAACTACATTAAATCTTCAATATTTCTTATCCGCCCAAAAATAAAATCACCCAAATATTTACAAAATCGGACCCCATAAGTTTAACATAGATTCATGAGATGAGCACGGAGTTTTGGATTGGTTGAAACGTCAATGAGATGTTTCCAATAACTGCCATGTTGCGTGACGGAAAAATGGCATTCGATTCTGGTGGACCCCCGCCTTGACTTCTTGCGTTTTATTTTTGAGTACAATATTAGTATGACTTTATATGGAACATTTTGTCACTTATCACATATTAAACAAGAGGCTAGCTGATAGCCTGTACTCATGCGCTTGCATAAGAACGTTTTATGGTTTATTTTACCTGGGTCACGCACCCCTTCCCTCTCAACGAATTTTGCGTGACATGTAAGTCTTGTTTTTTTTTTACATAATATCAGATATCATTTATTACGACTGAATTTACAACTGAATTTAAACACGTTTTATAAGCATTTCTCCAAAACTAGCGACAACACATACAAAAATTCAATCACAAATTGATATCAACATAAATTCTCATCGAAAAATGTAATTTCTTTTCCGGTGAAGTCCAAATGCTTGTTGCTTGACTCCCGGGCTTGACTCGGCTATTTGAAAACAAGAACATGATTACGGACACGCCGAAATCACGAGGTCGCGTGTCAACCAATTAGGCCAGTGAAAGTCGTCCCGCGGGATACGGGAAACTTTAAAAAAAAACAAGGCAATTTGTGACTGCAAAAAGCGGGACGAAAAGAAACCTTACCGAAACCTTGACTCATGCCGCCATGCGCATGAGTAATAATACATAACTCCAAAAAAAAAAAAAAGCCATCCAATGGCTCATTCCAAACTGGCTAGACGGCAGTTACCCAGTAAAGTGATTTACCTCCGAATTCTTTATTCCTTAAAAACACTTGACCATCTGTTTTTCGGCAAGTAGAGAAGACGATTTTCTTTCGTCCGGACCTCGAAATATTTTTAAATTTCCTTTTAGAAAAGTGAAACATAACGATTATTTATTTTACATAAGGAACTAAAGTTGATTCGTGCTGAATGCCTCGTCTCAACGTCACGTGATGTCATAATCACCTTTGTGCCATAATCTGTTGGCAAAACCGATTATGATAGTCCTAAAAGCCCTTAATCGATATGCCCTTCACTTGCCCTTTTCAATGCTTATCATTAGAAATCTTCTAATAAGCTAACTTATAGCGACGAAATAACTCACCAAGCACCACGCATTCGACATGAGAACAAAGGTCACTCGATTTTCGGTAAATCAGTACTGCAAATAGATTGGCATTAAAGCGGATTTTTTATGTTGATTGCTGATAAAATAAAACTGGAGCCGAAGGCCAAGGTTGTATGAGAAACGCTTTCGAGAATGTTTTGATTGAATTTGAGATATCAAGTGACTACTTGTGAGGTACTGAAGCCATTTTGTTTTTGGACACAAGAGAAATCGTTAATCTTCAGAATCTTCACTTGTCAAGGATTATCATTTAATGGCCGTGAAATATTTGTCGGAAGATTTTAACTTTTGGCGGATGCGAAAGTTATTTTATCTAAACAATCTAGACATATTTCAGTAAACAAAGTGAATATTATTGTTGGATCACAATCTAAATCTTCATAGGCTCCATGCACTATTTGGAATAGTTCACACAACGTTATAAAAATGTCATTGAATTAGTCATATCTGTTATATAGATTTAAGATTATAAAACAAATGAAGAGGATTATGAAGCATTACCGTACCACGTGTTTAAGCTTGATTCCGGCTGAGTCCTAGCCCGGTGGCTGAGCAATCCTATTCATTGCCTTCATTATGAGCCTTATCAAGGAAGCATAAACGGTAGTCTTCTCCAATTTAACGAGAGGGGTGAATAGAATTCGAGGATCGGCGGATTTGGCCTTGAAAAACGCACGGATTGCGGATTTTAGCGATAAATTAAGCGGATTCGCGGATTTGAAAATTACCGTGGATCGCGGCTCAGCTGAAAATTTTGGTCCGGAGTTCGGATTGTGGATCTGATCTGCGGAAACTTTTTAAATAATGCGGATCCGGATTTGAACGAAAATAACGTCGGATCGACGGATTGGGCCAAAAAATTAATAGCTCGGATCGGCGGATATATTTACATACCCCTATTCACCCCCATCTTTAACTATAGTTCTTTTTTATGAAAGCTGACGGATGTACACATTTTGTAAAATACCGAAAACAAATGGTACCATGCAAACGTACTGTCGAAGAGGTTTCATTTGAGTGAATGGTCACGCCTAGACTCCGAGCGCGCGTGAAAATCACCCGACGCGAGAACACGCGCGAACACGCGCGCTCGCGTTTCCCTCGCTCTACTGTCCCTGAGGAAAAAGGAGGGACTACTCGTAGTCTAGGTCACACCATAGGATTTCGTCCACAGACTCAAAAGTTAGAACTGCACTACATGTCTCTATAATTGACTCTGGAAGTGAAAGCGTTAAGTAGCAACCCCATCTAGAGAGAGTAAGAATTTATGATCATCCTCTTGAATTGAATTGAGATTCCAGAACAATGGTAAAGGGAGAAATGTTTTCTTAGCGCCATTGTGAGAACTCTGAAGGTGAAATTAACAACTCCGATTCGGTCGAACGATAGATTAGTCATATTAGCGTTACACAAGTAATTATTTGTAGTCCCAAGCAAGACCGGGCCATAAAATCAGACGTAAATTCATCGGTAGTTCGCGATAAATGATGTTAAGATCTAATACGTTTAAAAACTGTCTGTTCACTGTTGAGACTTCACCAGGAGAGAAGACTCGATAATTCACCAAAATGAACCAGACTTGAACTGATAAATAAGATGAATAATCCACAATATCTCCCCTGGGGAATGGGGGGGGGAACTCCCATATCGATAAAAATGACTGGGGCGATCTCATATCGACCTACCTTTTAGAGGGCAAAATTTGCAGATTGCTACCGCTTAGGCTAATTAGCTAATTAAGGGTACTAAACTGATGACCACCGTTAGAAGTATTGCGGTTCCTTTTAGGGTATTGAGCCGGAAAATATAACAGAATATTGTATTGAGCCACAGCCACAAAAGTTTCCAAACTTAACTTGCATCTCTAATGCAGCATTGCCATATTAAATAACTATATTTAGAGAGGAAAGCCACATCAGCCGTAGCTAGTTTTCATGCAGGTCAATATATGACTAAAATCCAATCAATGACTTCTAATTGAGCCCGCGTGAAATAGCTAGCGGCATATCGTTTGACAATAGAATTCTTGTCGTTAGGATCGATCGTTAGGAAAACGCACTCGGGCTAATTTGCGATCAGGCGCTCTTTTTCAGGGACCGCGGGGGGGGGGGGGGGGGGGGGGCTTCAGCCCCCCCCCCCCCCCAATAATTTTTGGGAAAAAAATAATTTTACCCAATTGAAAAATTACTGTTTTACTGCTCTCATAGATATGCGATAATTAATAAAAACTTTCGCCAGTGAGTGTTGTGGTAAGCGGTAAATTGATTTCTTCCTTTAGGACATGCAATATGGCGGCCGTTCGTAGGACATGGCTTATAGGTCTCGTTCGCTTATAAAGTTCTGTTATAGAAGTCGTTGAACTCGTTTGCTTACATCAGAAACCCACAACTCTTGTGGGGATCTGTTCAGATAACCATTCCACCGGAGACGGCATTGTAATCAGTGCGGCATACTTGGCATGTTTCCGCTATTTCCGTCAAATATCGCGAGAAGTACCTTAAACGAAGACTGATGTATAGTTGCAGTCACCCTGGGTCGTACAATCCAACTGCTATCAGCAATCAGGAGGCTCACATGATCTTCCTTGTGTTCGATGTTTTGTTATTGTGTTTCAAATTTGGTGGTATTTATTAGCCTGATAAATAAAATAATTCACTGCGTCTGGTATATTGGGATGCATTTTTAGCCATTCCGGGAGCATTTATTATAAAAATTTTCCGGGGGAACATGCCCCCGGACGCCCCTAGACAGCTAGCGTCTGCGGTGCGCGCTACAAATGCCTATGGTATTTGATTTAGCCGCCCCAATTGAAAATATGCTGCGCGGTCCCTGTTTTTTGGAGCGGGAGAGCACGAACGCACGAAAGTCGACGGAAGGGCGCGGGCTTTCTTCCCTCCCCGCTCTCCGCCTGATCGCAGGTTACACTCGGGCATTTTGACCCTTTTTCACGAAATGCAAGCGTATTTACTGTCTTAGATATTCCTCTGTTATGTCGCAACAACCCCTTCTTTTGCAATGCGAAGTAGCCCAATGATGTCAGTTTAAAAGGGAAAAAAATCGTCCGCGTTTTGACATTCATAGCAAATAATAAACATCTCAAGAATCTTCGTGATCGATCATATAAGGAGACATTTTCTGAAGGGGATATTTTTCCTTTATACGTGCAGCAAAGAGTAAGGAGTCCACGTTACAGCTATCCAGCGACATCCCATGTAAAAGGCCAGGTTATCAGCCAAAAATGGCGGCCGAAGATGTTTTTTGTGACAAAATGCAAGTACAACGGTGCTTCTCCGGTCATTTTCAACAGAGAAAGTTATCTTTCGTTATCTCTATTTTTTTCTCTTTTCAAGTAAATTTGACAGAGCTTGAAAGCTAATAGAGGCGGATTTTGTACTCTTAAAAGTATAAATATCCAGAAGTCAGGACCACTTGAAACGACGCATATAGCGCGGTATACAATATTTGCAGAAAAAATGAGAAGGTAAGCTACTCGCCCCTTTTGTGAGAAAATTTTAATACAGAGCTGAAGGAGCTGTATTTAATGTGAACTCGCCGAGTTGGAATATCGTACGCTGTTTCGAAGTATATCAAAATAACTTTCATTAGTATTGAAATGATTCTCTTGGCATTTAAGGGTCGGCAAGTGGTAGCCGAGCCATTTAAGTATGAAAATGCTGTCTTTTACTTTTTTACCCCATACATTTTACTATAGGCCACTTCAGAAAATACCATAATACTCTTTAAAGTGCAGGTTTCCATTGTGCCATTCTAACAAAGGAGACTTGAATAATTACACCCCGGTGAGGCTGAGCCTGCACATAAAAGATTATTATGGTATTTTTCGAAGTGGCCTATTATATCGGCCATCATTTTTAAACCCACTGAACCCTATTCAAACGGATAACTTTCAAATAGCAGGGTGTCAGTTTAAAAGTGAATTAATAAAGACTCAGGCATGCATGAGAGCATGGCCATTTAAATTATCACAGTACTTGAAAAAAAATGCTTGTTAATCAAGGCCAGACTGTTGTAGGAATTAAGAATTTGTTATGTTGTTTGAAAAGCAGTAGCCAGTGCGTGGCAAGTTTAAACAGGATGGAAGGGAAAAGGGGCGGGAAACGCGATCAAGGAAAAGAGTATCTTTTTCATTCCTTCCCCTTCTTATTCCATGTACGCCTACTAGGCCTTCTGTGAGAAAAAAAAAGAAGTCACCCTGCTGTGAGAACAGAGCTTACATATATAAGTGTCTGCCTGACCTTTTCTTTTCTAGGGACCTTTTCTAGGGAACTCTGTCTTTTTTTAAAAAAGGATTATCATTAACTTCTATCTCTTGGCCTCAAATAGGACAAAAGACAAAGAAATGCCATAGGACTGCGGTTAACATTTCCTAGATTACAGTTCATGTTCATTTTATCAGGGTTGGCATCAACTTTAAGTTGTGCTAAACCTTTCTCATTCAAAAATATTTGAACCTTAAATAACTTTAGAGTCTAATACTTTATTAATCCCAGAAGGGTGGCATTGGATTAAATGCTATTGAGCAATACTTTCCCGTGGTGTAACTGGCAGCTGTAACTTTTGAGTCAGTGGATGAAATAATGAAAGCTATTGAGCAATACTTTCCTGTGGTGCTGTTTATGCTGTACAAGGTGGTTCTAACTTTTGAGTCTGTGGATGGAATCCTAAAGTGTGACAATTCAAATGAAAGCTATTGCCCACTCCAGAAACTATTAAAAATACCATAATACTCTTTAAAGTGCAGGTTTGGGTGGTGCTTGATGTAAGCCTCATTTTTCCGATTTCTTTTGTTTTCAGCACGAATTGCATGTGCTATGCTTCAACTTTGTGGCAATTTGCATACTGTGCACATTTGTATGCGAACACACAATGCTACATCTTAGCGTTCCTACATGTATTCTGAATTCCATTGTGCCATTCTAACAAACGAGACTTGAATAATTACACTCCACTGAGGTTGAGCCCACACATAAAAGAATATTATGGTATTTTTCGGAGTGGCCAATTGAGGAGTACTTTCCTGTGGTAATGTTTATTATGCTGTAAAAAGTCAGGTTCTAACTTTTGAGTCTGTGGATGAAAACCTTATGTGTGACCATCCAAATGAAAGCTACTGAGCAGTACTTTCTTCTGCTGATGTTTATAATGTAGTCTGCATGCGGATGTCTTTCGCAGGCTATTTATTATGTCATGTTAGATGAAATCCTAAATGCCATGTGTAAGTTTAAAAAAAGAACCGGGATAGATATCTAGACCTTATTTACCCTGAAATTAAATATACCTAATTCAATAAAGGTTGCTTTGGCAATTGGTCATTGGCAATTGGGCTTTGGCATTTGGTCATACGGAACACAATGCTATGCTTTGCTTGAGTGACCGCTAAACAATAGCTTCCCAATGCCCAATGCCCAATGACCAAAGCAACCTTTATTGAATTAGGTGTATACATGTACTGCAACAGGAGGTTGTGATCATATTAGGCTCCTGACTGCAACACTGGGCATTTTTTAAGTGGTACCAAAGCCAATTTTGTTTTTTAATCCAAGACGAGCATCCTAGTCGCATTTGTATTTGCAATTCGCAAACTTATTAATAATTCCTAAAGTTTGAACACGGAAAGTCATAGGCGTGACAACTGTGTTTTGGAAATCCGAACTTATTAGACAGTATAGATTTTGGCAAGTTTATTTCTTGTTTTTTTTTTCTGTATTTAATGATCAGTTTCAGAGGCTATATCGAACACTCGAAAGAGTGCTTCATCAGGTCCAATCATCTTGATGTGGGTTAAAAAAAAAATTGGCTACACCTCGTTTTTTTAACTAATTTCTGAGTGTTTTGATATCCTGATAAAACACTCTTTCGAGTGTTTGATATATTACATGGGGCATTCATTCATTTAGTATAGAGCAGTTTTCAATTGAGTGTCAAAAGTAATTACACAATTGCTTTGGTTTTTTATTGCTACGCTTTGTGATTGGCTAAAAAAATCTCGTGCCACTTTCTCGACCAATCAGAAGTAAAACCAAAACCAATCGTGACTTGCTCGCACGCGTTTTCCCGCGCTTGGCGCCGCCGACATGTAATTGCTTCGAGCTCTGATTGGTTCATTGGGTTGTTTACGACTGCTGTGATTGGTCAGAGTAATTACTTTGGTTTTGAAAACTGCTCTTTTACACGAGGCATTCATTCAATTAAATAACACAGCATGAGCTGCAGCTTTGATAAAGTATCTGAAAATATGACCAATTTACCTAAAATAAATGAACTAGGCTGAGATGAAATCACAGTTGAAACATGACACGTATCAAATATTCACAACAAAATTCTCCATCTCTCATGATTGTGTATTTTGATTAATAAGTAAAACTTTCACAATTTTAAAATAAATCGAGCAAATCCTTGTTAGAGCTACTATCTAACACGTTGCCGGCATGCTTGTGTAAATTACAAATAAATAAATATGTGCACATATACATTTTCCTCGCAAAATAAAACGATCAAACGGTCTAACACAACTGCATATAATCGACTTTTCACTCAACTGCGTTACACCTTTAGCTATGTAATGCCCCTGAGCGTATAATGTTTGGGGTATGTCATTGTGGACGAATGTCTAAATAATTATTGTGGATAATCAACATCTCATGCTAGCGCCATACTGTACAAGGTAACTCTAACTATTGAGTCTATGGATGACGTCCAGTGAGTGCCAGGAACATTCATCTATGAGATTATATGGGGATTCTAACTTTTGAGTATGTTAACAGTACGTCTTTAAGGTGTTGTTTATTATGGCGCAAAAGGTATTTAAGTGTGTCGATGAAATCCTAAAATGTGGCATTTAAATCAAAGCTACTGAGCAGTATTTCCCAATGTTGCTGTTTACTCATGCTGTACAAGGTGGTTCTAACTTTTGAGTCTGGATGACATAAAGTGTGACCATTCAAATGTAAGCTACTGAGCAGTACTTTCCTGTGATACTGTTTATTATGCTGTACAAGGTGGTTCTAACTTTTGAGTCTGTGGATGAAATCATAAAGTGTGACCATTCAATTGTAAGCTACTGAGCAGTACTTTCCTGTGGTGATGTTTATTATGCTGTACAAGGTGGTTCTAACTTTTGAGTCTGTGGATGAAATCATAAAGTGTGACCATTCAATTGTAAGCTACTGAGCGGTACTTTCCTGCGGTGATGTTTATTATGCTGTACAAAGTGGTTTTAACTTTTGAGTCTAGATGAAATCCTAAACTGAGTGTGATTATTCAGCAAATTGAGCAAATTAACTTTCCCGTTGTGCCATTCAATATATATATATATATATATATATATATATATATATATATATATATATATATATATATATATATATATATATATATACTTCATACTGCACATTAGATTTGGATTTTGTAGATAGAATGCTAAAATCCTGTGGATGGAATCACAGGTAGCCCAAACATCACTTGAGCTTGGGCTACCTGTGATGGAATGTGCGGCAGGGGTAATTTGCCGAACGCCGAACATTGTTCTCACCCACAACAGTAAATAAAAGCGAACCAATTGTACTCAACCCTAAATATTGCAGCACTGATTTACAGTATTTAGGGTTAAGCACTGATTCAAATTGGTTAGCTTTTATTTCCTGTTAAGGGTGAGAACAACGTTCGGCGTTCGGCACATTACCGCTGCCGTGGAATGTACTGAATCTCTATTGTAGATTTTGATTTCCAATTTTGAACTTAACCGTTATTTGAAGCGAAAAGTTTTAAAGTTGTACAATATAATTAATCTAAACGTCTTTATTTCTTGTAGGGGAATGTAATGATCGTTCGTTCGTATTAACTTCAAGTCTTGATGTTTCAGTGAAGGCTTCTTGAACCACGCATGTTTCATCTGATAACTCGTTAATTTTGTGTACGTGTACGTCACACGAATTGTCTCTGTCACTGCCATTACTCATTGCTGGAGATCTCTGTAATGTTATTTCTGGGTTGCTTGTTGTTTTTTCTGTTGAACCTTCTGCTTTCTTCTTTTTTGCTTCTTGGTCTTCGCGTTTTTGTTTTCTCCATTTTGCTCTTCGGTTTTTAAACCATACCTGTCCGAAAGTAGCAAGAGATATCAGTCAATAATTATCATATCTTATCGTGAAAACTTTCAATGTTGTACGGATATTGATAGTACCGACAGTTAATAATTAGATCAAAGCATTTTCTCCAAAGGCTTATGCCATTGCCTGGCCTTTGTTCTAAGAGAATAATTACTTTAATTTTGTATATTTTAAAAAACTATTGGATGCATTAATTATTTATTATGTGGTTTCGTTACCGTCAGACCGTACTTAGTAGCTTTGTGAAGATAAATGTTTTGCCCGCAACAAGATTTAAAATGTTTTCATCCGAGTTAAACTTTAAGAAAAGCAAACACGAATGACTGAACTGTGTTATTGTCTCTTGTCCGTCTTGACCTGCCTTTAGATCTAAAAATATTCAGTCCCTTTTACAGTTCCTTATTACAACTTACAATATCGTTTTCATTCTCTCGTTTACGGGCATCAAATATAACAGTTTACAAATTCGGAATACCTTTGCTTCAACGCCTAAGCTGTTTACTTTTTTTCTTTTATTTCGTGTTCTATTGGGAAAAAAACCGTTTTCGGTTGGTTTGGTTGATCAACCATTTCAACCAGCTCTGAACCTGGTTGAAACGGTTGATCCCAATAGAACCGTGACGACCTTAGTGTCTTCATTGATATATTCACATGGAGTCAGTTAATAACATGATATAGGCCCAGGCCTTTCATTATCTCACGAGCATGCTGATACAACTATGAAGTGGGTGATCGATGTATAAGAACAGTTTAACTGTATTAAATTATAAATGCGACTACTAGGCTATCACGGTATCTCTTTATTGAGGAAACTATAATTGTTAACTAACTCTTCAGTGACTTCGGCTAGCCAGACTAAAAACACATTTTGCAGTATATGTACAGCCAAAGATGACTCCTTTATTTGAACACACAGTTATAGTTAATTTGAAAGGTAAAACGCAAGAATCTATTCAATATTAACTAAGTAAACTTTCTTAAAACGACTAGGATCAACAAAGACTTCAAATGAGAACAAGCTTTCAATCTGTGTCCATGCATGGTGTGATTGCTGTGAAATTACATAGCCTACATACGATTATACAGATTAGGTTAACCACTTACAAACATACTGTTAGGTATAGAATAACTAAGTTCTGGATGCGAAGAGAATCAAAACACTGATAAAAAGTAAGATACTGACTTATAATTAATTTGGTGGAAGTGACAAAAAATGTAATATATAATGTTTAAAGGAACGCCAAGTACTGTGAAAATGGCCGAAACTAAATGCGGAGTTAAACTAATAGTAAATTAAACCGAGAGAGCTGTGAACACGATACTTACTATCACTATACTATTTTTTGTGACTTGTCACAAAAAAGCTTTTAAGTTATGAATAAAATGTAGTAGTGCAATTATTCTTGCTTTTTTCATGAACTCTGGCGGTAACTTTCGCTACAAGTACATGCAGTCATAGAACGCAAAGTTATCCGGAAACAGTGACAGTCTCATGCAGCATAGTTCACCCATAAAAAGCGGTACGTGTACTCGAGTAATTACCGGCCTTTAATTCCCAAGAGTACCAAAAATCAAGAAAAATCCCAAATTTCATTTTGCAAAGTATTGAAAAACAAATGGTACCATGCAAAAGAACTTCCGAAGACGTTTCATTTGAATGGTCTTATCATAGGATTTCATTGACAGACTCAAAAGTTAGAACAACACTACATGTACATGTCTCCATAATATACAATTGACTCTTGGAGTGAAAGGCTTAAACTGATTCGCTCAAGAAGCGTCAAATGATCTCAATTGGTGCATGAAAAACTCAATGTACGATTTACTTGAGTATAAGCTGTTAAACCGAATAGTTTAGGTACAACAAATGCATCGATTTTAACACAAAGATCCGCGTCATTTCACACCAGATCCCCATGAATCGTCGTTGAAGAGAAAACGAAACACGTGTAAGGTGAACTTTATATAAAGGGGCCCAAACAACTGTAACTTAAATTAATGCGAGAAACAAACCTTAGAAGATTCAGTGAAAACTAAATGATAAGGGTTCTTAGAAAAAAATACGGACTCTGCTAGCTGCTGAGTGACTTCAAACAGTTATGGTTCGGGTTTAACAACACCATGATATAGCTTCACATCGCGGCTCCTAATGATCATTTCAGATAACATAGCCTGCACTCATAAATCGCCTGTCATGCAGGCTACAGATAACACAGCTTCATAAGGAATACAGTAATTAATTTCTGCATTCGAATATTCCAAAGACTGTGAGCAAGTTTTTTTTAACTTCCAAGTGTGAATTAAGTTTCTGTCTACTTGAATTGTAAACCGCTGTTTGTTTTAGACGGCATAGAACTGATTCTTGTCTCGAGAGTTGACAAGACTTGGTGGGTGGATAATTAATGTAGTGTGAACTTGGTAGATGCCTTCACATGATGCACAACAGATACTGGGAAATCAAGATTACACAACAAAACTTTCACTCGCAAAAGTGGCTAAGGATAATGAAAGAAAATTACACCCATTTTGGAAAATGTTGCGAGACAAAAAGCACCAAAAACCAAACGAAAATACTGCTCAAGTGCCTCCACTGAATTCAGTGTTACACCGTGGTACATGCACAGAATGAATAGTTCATAGAACTTAATTACAAAACGCAAGGTTTGGATCTTAGAGTTAAATAAAAGGTAACAAAATGTCCTAACTACAACAAAACCTAGCGGAACAGGAACAGGTGGTGTTAGATCGGTTTGATTGTTGTGGCGTTCACGAATGTGCTCATGTCAAATTTGAAACACCCATGCATTGAATGGCGACGAAACCATTGCAAGCGAGAAAAGCTACAATAAATCGTGCTGCCACAAATAAATTATAAATTACGTCATGAACAAATTCTATCAGAATCATTTCGTATAGGTCTCTGCTCGTACATTTTGAAAGAACTGCATTCCGAAGAATACCACGATCGTGTTGGAATCTCAGACTCCCTCGCACGAATACACGGGTCTCAAACAGATGAAATATTCTGAAACTATTCTGATTTGTTAAAAATTCAGTTTAGTTCACCTGTATTCAATTCAAAATCTCATAACGCCTTTTATTTAGCAATACGAGTCAATACACGGATACCAGTGCAAAGAGAATGCAGTTGTTTATCAGACTCTATACAGTGGATAGCATTCAAACTGAATAGCAAGCTTTCACGTTGTTTAATTTGAACAAAAAAATAGCAAGCCTTGATTCTCCTCAACCGACACAGCATTTTTAAAATGCTTCAGATTAAAAAAGCTTTAGCTTAACATAAAAGAGAAATACGGTAAAATCGAATGAAGTAATATCACATGTTATAGAAAATGTCAGTCGAGGTAGCCATATGCTATTGTCCTTCGGAATGTTTGCTAACACTCTTCTTTTGCCTTAATTCATTAACTTCTCAATGCAAAATGCAAAAACAAAAAATTAGAATACAGTAGGTAGATTTAAATAAGAAATGTTAACTTCTTCAACTAATAACACAAGCGACCGAAAAGTCGTTGTAAGATGAAGGGAAGACTTCACATTGTATTTGCAATGAGAAAGGTCATTTTGCAAGTTTCATTCGCACATGAACTCAGCGGCGAATTATTTCCTTAATAAAAAATGTCGTATATTTACACTGAAGTGTCAAAGACGAAGTATGGTTTTCTTGATTCAATTAAATGTTTAATACCTGGGGTTTATAAAGCGCGAGAATTCACACTTCCTCAAGACTTCTGGTCGCCACGGTGTAAATATGTTTATCTCCGGCATGACGGAGGCTATGAATGTGTTAATTTAAAAGCTCAGGACTGTTTTTTAAGCCCAACCTGCTTCTACAGTCAATTTTTGAAGGTTGCTCTGAACATTCAAACTAGCAAGGAGACATTGTTACAGGCTAGAACAGATAACAGAGAATGGGTGTAACTTGATTATGGACAAATGCAAAATGGCGCGCCATCTTGGCTGCGAGATCCCTACGCTTTCGAAATTGACTCGTTGTTGAAGAGACATTGCAGGTCTATTTAAGTTCCTGGATATCAAAGAATTTAAAACGTTTAAAGCTAGGAAGCTGGTGAAATAGTTTACTAAATAACTTAGCGAAAGTACCTGTAGCTTGTAGAGCTTGTAGACCTACTTCTCCGAGGTTGTTTTCACTAGATGGTGTGAGGTGACGCCTATTAGAAAAGCACCATCTCTCTTTACGGCCTTCACTATTCTATACCATTCAGACCATTCTAGTATACACACAACTGCAACATTTCTATTTCCATTCCATTTTCATTGTATTCCCAACGTTGGAAACCGATTTCGCCGAACGGGCATGCTGCCCAAACGTATTGTATGCCATGTCACTCAAAATTCTGGACATGCCCCGTTTCTAGTGGCGTTCAAGTGAAATCATTAATCTTCTACAGTTTGACAGCAATATGCTATCGTATTTACCCCACAATTATTAAGATTAGGCCGCGGCGTCCTTAGTGAAGCCAGCAATAGCATCAGTAAGTCGAGATATGTTTGTTCAATATACATGCATCATTGAACGATTTTGAGTTTTGCTGGGGTGCAAATATTCATTCGTGCGGATGTTTGTTTGAAAAAAAAAAAACTATTTTAAACTAGGCAAATAATTTCTAAATATATTTTTTCCTTGTCAGTGTTTTGTTTAAGAAAATATCGATTTCTTGTCATTAATGTTGTTTTCCGTACAAGTTATATACCTGGTCTAAAACATTTTTTGGTTTCCTCCGCTTAAGGCGGTGAGTGCCCCAAATGGCATTTGTGACCTGTTTTCCGCGATTTGTACCCAATAACATTAAACACTCCAATATATAAGTGGAAGCTTTTGTATAATAACAAAGTAGCTTGCTTACACTCTTTACCCTTTGAAAAGACAAAGTCGGAGATTAAGTGGCGGCGTAATATTAAGCAATAGTCCCTGTTTGTACTGCTTAAACAAAGAGTTCATAGCCACGCACGGGTTCCGTGTTTCTTATGTCACAGTTCATAAATCACAGTTACCTCGACTCGTTCCTCCTTCAAGTCCACTTTCATTGCTAGTTCTTCCCTGAGTAGCACATCAGGATAATGCGTTTTCTGGAAGGTGCCTTCCAGAAGGTCAAGTTGTTCTTCGGAAAATATCGTGCGATGCCTTCGCTTGCGCTTCGGCTGCGAGCGCAGGAGATCACCAAAGCGCGGAAATCCTGAAATATAATTTGGCGCAAACATGAAAATTAGGACGTGGAAGAAGGGCGACTTGGCCTGTTTATCTTCATTAAGTTTCCCTGTAGGTAGCATAAGCATCTGTTATGGAACTTACTAAGCTTTTGAAACCTTAATCTGTGGGTGTAAGAATATCGAGAATAGAGCGAATTAAAGTGTTAGCGAGATTCTAAGAGCTACAAATCGTTAAAGTCCTTGATGCGTTGATAATGTTTCAAATGGGCTCACGTGAAGAGGAGGAAAGATTTCTGCCATAATCTGCAACAGAACCGGCACATAATCGGCACATGTTCAACAGCTGTAAGCGCTGGCTGTTGCGACTGAGGAGAAAACCTATCTACTTGTTGAGATGCGACACAATTTAAAGAAACCAAAGTACTGTACCAATGTAACCCGGTGCCATGGGGATAATTGGGTACGGGTGTGGAATTGTATACGGCATGCATCGTTGATGTGTTGGTCGCGAAAGAATGCTCTCTATCGTGAAGGAGGACCTGAAGGCGGACATACTGTAATCCTTTGACCCGACTTAATAGTTACCACAGAAGATCGATAAACGCTGTACTTAAAACGCTGCTTGCTGAACAAAATGGCC
The DNA here is from genome assembly GCA_022457155.1 of Cladopsammia gracilis. Classification (NCBI taxonomy): domain Eukaryota; kingdom Metazoa; phylum Cnidaria; class Anthozoa; order Scleractinia; family Dendrophylliidae; genus Cladopsammia; species Cladopsammia gracilis. The sequence goes on along the minus strand of JAJGOT010000211.1, from coordinate 452,033 downwards.
GGAAGAGGAGCGTTCGATCGGGGTCGCCAAATCACACTGACTGACTAATAGGCCCCATATACGCTGCGCTTTGTATCCAAAAAGGATTTACGAATTACTTACAGTGTTAATTCGTTACGTCATAAGAGGTGTTTGTCTACAGCGAACAGCCAGTCCGAGACCGGGGACAGCTCATCGGAAATCAGCCAATCACACACGAGATCCGTAATTGAATTTTGATTAAAATAACACAGGGAGCCGGGTCAATTAGCTCGAAATTGTGTGAAGGTAATATATTTATTGACAGCGTCACGTCTCTTTAGTAAAATCGTTCGCGTTCAAGCATCGCTGAAATGATTGGCAGTTATAGCTTTCTACGCCCCGCCCCAACGATTTAGAGGTTTTAGAACCACAAGCTGGAGTACCTGCTAATCCATTGTTATTTTCCGTTTGAGAGATTCGTCTTTCTGTACAATGAACAACATGTCTAGCCCAGAACTTAACCTCCTATTAAACCTCTTTGTTCTTGATAAACATTCTCTTGAAATATAAGGGCCACACTCTGACAGGTGAAATGTATATAGGGGTCTAATCGTGCGTGCAAGGTGTCAACGGTTTCGCATCAAACCGAATATCGATAGTACCTCTTGTCGAGGTAGGGTTACATACCGTGTATCTACTCCCATACACCGTGCGGACTGCCACCTTCTGTTTTTCACTTCACCTAATTCAGAAGTCCAGGAGTTAATATTTATATTAAACGGTTTACGGATATAAGCTAATTGGTTTGAGGCTGTTGTTTAAACCACTGGCGTTTGTTTTAGCGCGAAATTAAAGGATTTTTAGAACGTGCTATCGGTCGAGCCATGGTGTTGTGACATCTTTGTTGGTTTTGTACATCCTTTGGCGGCAAAAACCCCAGTAATCTGCAAACTGTGAGTAGGAATTAAATTGACGTGTAATTACTTAATTATCGATGTAATTACTTTTGTCTTTATTCTGTCTCCGGTACTTCAGCTACTTTAGAAACTGTACACCCTGAAAATAAACTTTTTCCTTACGACCAAATGTTCTTATTAATAAATCCAAGCAACTTCAATTAAGTAAATCTAACGCGAAATTACATTACCATTGAAATGTTTAGGTTTCCTTGGCGTTTTATTAAACTTTTAAAGTTCTGTTGTCCTTCAACGTGGGGGAACTCAAATTCGCTGTGTTGGTTTAATAACGTTCTTTGTTTTTCTAATTTCTTGACTCTTTAAGGGGGTATGTTTGTACGTAACTGTTTACCCGGGGTTTAATGAACATTGATTTTCTGTCTTTGTTGGTTTAGTGGACTTCCTTATCTTTGTTCCTCTGTGCCAACACTCATGGCGTTCATTTCACGTTTTATATCGCTGTCCCTTTCTAGTGCGATTGGTCTTTGTGGTATGTTTAAAATTAAAGTTTTTATTTCCTTTTACTTCACGTCTATTTATTAAAGTTACCCTTCATTGTAATATATAGTAAGTTCGCAGTACATGTCAAACAAGCTTCTGCCAAACTCTTCACCAAAGTTGATTATGGAAAAATCATGGAAAGCCGTCTGGTATGTTTGAATTTGACGTTTTTTTCGACTCTTCTCTAAACTCACACTGCACCTCAGTTTTTCGGTCAGTTATTTCGGGAATGACAGTGAAGGCCTCTGATCTAACGAATGCCAGCCGGCAGATTTCATCGGCAACCATATGTTGTTTGGGCTTCTCAACTGTCTTCTAAACTCTTTTCTGTGAAGTGCTTGTGCATGTCTGAAAGCTTGGAATCGAAACTGGCATTCTAAAATTCGATAATGTCCAGTTTTGGGTCTTCTTATATTTGCTGTTTGTTCGTATGACTCCCTTGGCAAAATGATGAAATACCGGAGCCGACTCATTTTGATTATAGGCTCTGATAGAGTAACACAGACTTGCTGTTAGCCGTCTAACAACAGGCAAACAGCATTTAGCTTGATAACTTAAGAGTAGTTATATTTCTAATCCTTGCATATAGCTATAGAATGTGCACTATCATCAACTGATTTGCGTTCACGAATTGTACAGAGATTTGTACGATTTCCAACCTGTAAGTGTGAGCGTTAAGAAGGTGTAGAAAGATCTGGCAGGATTTTCTACACTCAGTATTAACCAAAGCACAGCTGAAAGTATAGGGTTGAGTTGACCGTTTTGTAAAACAGATCAGGCATGGTTGCTCAAAATATGGAAAAATATTGGACGTCATGTCATGCGAGTCGTATTGGACCATTTCGAAAACATCGATGGTTCCCTTGTGCGGCTCTAAACTGAGACGTTTTATCATTATCTGTGAAGTTCAGTAAATCCCTGCGGCAGAAATGGTGGAAGTTACTATTCTTCTTTAATTTACAAAAGCTTGGCGGTAGACTTTGAGACTTGCCGCTTCAGAAATCGACGATAACGTTTTTAAACAACGTCAAGATCAAAAATGACCTCAGCTTGTAGAAATATTTTTAGGCCAAAAATATAACATTCTGCGGTTAATTTGTTACTGTACCAAATTTGTTCTTCGATGAATCAAAATTAGGCGTGATGAAAGACACCGGGGGAAACTTAGGTAAGGTTTAATTTGTGGTTAACACTTTTCTATGTTTATAAGGAAGTTAGTATGCTGTATACTGGCAACATATAATAGCAAATACAAAGGGCTATGCTGCATGGTTTAGCTATGTACTTCATTTTGGTTGCAAAAATATAAAAATATTATAAGCGGGGGGCCCTTATAACCGAGATTTTACATTAGCAATGAAAATGAGAGCGGATGAAATCCTAAAGTATGACCATTCAATTTAAAGTTACTGAGCAGTACTTTTCTATGGCGCTGTTTATTATGCTGTACAAGGTGGTTCTAACTTTTGAGTCTGTTGTTGAAATCATAAACTGTGATTATTCAAATGAAAGCCCGTTGAGCAGTACTTTCCCGTGCTACTGTTAAATCAGTATGCTATACGAGATGTTTTAAAACTGCTGTCGAAAAAAAAAAAACGTCTGCTTTCACAGGCTACATCTCGGGCAAAGCTTGTCTAAAAGAGAGGTCATGCATGATCATCGTTCAGCCATCATGGTCCCGGAGACACTATGCGACCGTCGAGTGCTGACACGGTACTAGATTGCCAAGTTCGGAAATGATAACACACGCCTGAACTAAGTTTAGAAGAGAAACACGCCTTCCAGACGATAACATCAGGAAAATGGCAAATCATTTCATCGTTAACGATGCTCGAATTCCTATTTTTAATAACCTTTTTTATGATCCAAACCTTCTGTTATTTTAGCTTTGTTTGCGGAAAACGCGGCCGCAAACTGCGGTGATATGTTAAATCATAAATCAACGCGGTATCTGGATGATTATCGGACACTGATTCACCGGCAAGGTTTTGTTTATAGACAATATAACAAAAACAGCCTCCGTTTTTTTAGAGAATGAAAGTGCGAAGAAGTCGTATTTTACACCATGTACAGCATACTGAATTAACACTTTAATTATAACAGCTAAGATAAGAAGCACATGCAGGAAAGTACTGCTCACGCTCAACAGCTTTCATTTGAATGGTCACAGTTTAGGATTTCATCCACAGACTCAAAAGTTAGAACCACATTGTACAGCACAATAAACAGTACCACAGGAACGTACTGCTCAATAGCTTTCATTTGAATGGTCACACTGTAGGATTTCATCCACAGACTCAAAAGTTAGAACCACCTTGTACAGCATGCGCATACAATAAACAGCATCACGGGAAAGTACTGCTCAGTAGCTTTCATTTGAAAGGTCACAGTTTAGGATTTCATCCACAGACCTCAAAAGTTAGAACCACATTGTACTGTACAGCATAATTATAACATTACCATGGGAAACTAGAATAATGGTCACACTTTAGGGTTTCCGGCCACCGACACCAAGGTTAGAACCACCATGTATAGACTTATCGATATATCGAGGCGCATAACACTACGAAAGGAAAGAACTGTTCAGTAGCTTTCTTTTCAACGATAATTGAGGTATTTTTACTTTATTTTAAACTTGAACCACACTCTCGGGAGTTAAAAGGTTACGACGGTAGCGTGCATCCAAAGCCAGCGGAACCAACCAGTCAGTCAGCTTTAAAAATTTGACTTCTACCTTAGCTTACTGGCCAGGGCGTGGTTAGGATTTTTCATCTGGCAAGCACCAAAGAAGAAATACAGCTTCTAAGCTCTTAACAGTTTAGGGAGGTCTGAAATTTAGATAAGAGGGGGTTTAAAATTTATATATGCTCGGAAATGCCATTTCTAGCTATGCCCACGACTTATTCCTTCAAAGAAACTATTAAGTAGTAAAACAACGCATACATTGACCTTTTTTATTTGTCAATAACCATTTCAGCCACAAAAATCATCTTAGCCACTTATAAGGTATATCTTTATTGGATCTGTCACAATAAAAAGCCAAAAAAACATTTGTTAGGGGTACAGTTTTATCTGGCGAGCTGGATGATAATGGCGTATGGCTATAAATAACTGACAAGGAATGCAACCTTTGAGCGTTTTTTTATGATATTGTTTTGAAAGTCATGACTAGTTTCTTTGCCAAAGCGTTTTTATGGCGGACTTCACTATTGAACAGTGAGTATTCAACTAAAATAGTAGAAGAAATAACCTTTCGGCTGCTGAAAAAAAATTTCTGTTTAGCCCGAGCTTAATGGCTTAAAGGCTGGCTACGCCCCTGAATTGTCTTACACTGATGAGAGACTGTGTACATGTGACCAAAATAAAATGCGCCAAGGCTCGGACAAACTCCTTTTACGTGAGATTGGTATCAACCCATTGGGCGGTAGATAACGTGTCTGAAGACTAATCGTGTTATAACAGGCTGGGAGGGCAGTGATAGGTTAATTTCCCGTGAATGGAAGGAAAAAATGGATTCCATCACTTACTAGTTAATTATAAAGTTCTTTAAGCATGATTTCTCAGCCTTCAAGTCAGATTTAGCCATTTTTACATTCAATATTTAATCCATGTACCGTGAATACAAATTAAATAAAAGAATGTAACCAATGCATTGTTTGTCAGTTAGCTAGAATCGATTGTACATACGGCCGTTAATTAGTTCGACCATGGGGGTCTCCACAATATCCTTTCAGTTGATAGCTCTTCAGTTATAAGCCACTGCATACTGACGTTAGTGTCACTATTCAAGTGAAACTTATTAAGCGGTACTTTAGTGCTGGTGCTGTTTTATAACAACGAATGCTTGTTTGAGGCTGTATGAAATGCTAAGGTGCATGCTATAGTATATACATTCTTGTGGTACTCAGAGTTTATCATAAGTGACTCTATAACGTTTGCGACTGACGGTGGATGAAGTCCTTTAAAGTGTGATTATTCACATGGTATTTGAGTATAATCTCCGATTTAGGCATGGCAATACTTCCCTGTGGTAATGTACATTATGCCGTACAATCAAGGTGGTTCTCATATAACTTTTGAGTCTGTGCCGGGATAAAATCCTAAAGTTTAATGAGCAGTACTTTCCTGTGGTACTGTTTCATGCCTGTTATGCTGTGCAAGATCGATGGTAACAACTTTTGAATCTGTAAATAAAAACCTAAATAGTGACCATTCAAATAAAATTGTTTCGTCTTGGTAAAACATAAGGCCTCACGGGGGCGAAATCTTTTTCAGTCTTTAAGATTTTCACCCCCTCCCTTCCCCCAGCAAAACCCCCCGCACCCCCACCCCCCGCCCTCCATTCACTCCTGGAACTTCCTTGCAATGGAATCTGGATCCACCGTCACTGGTTCAAATGAAAGCTACTGAGATACTGAATTTTCCACTGATACTGTTTCATTTTTTAAATATTTTTCAATTGGATAGTGAGATGTGGGATTTTTCACAATTTGTAAGGTTAATGTTATCCTGCTGCGAAGCCGACACTCGGGGTGAGGCGGCCAATAAAGAAAGATGAGCAAGAACGAAATCTGTGTGGGGGAAGTAAGATGCGTGATAACCTTATGTTCATAAAATGTGCAAGATTAAACATCAAACTTTAAGACTAACTATGGGAGTTTGTTTCTATGAGAATCTCTCATTTCTGGTGCAAATTTTTGCTATTTGACCATCAAAATCATTATTATTACATGAAAGTCGTGCAGTAATGTGTCTCATGTTATAAATAGATTAATCCTTTTGATCCCGTGAGTACTGATCAACGTCCGAAAACAGTCAGTCAGGTCTGTACAACTGAACCGCGAATTGATGATTCCATCTTTCACGGCAACTAAGAACGATTTTCGTACCTTAGATTTCCTTCCTTCTAGCACAGGAATTTTACCCCTAACAACTCGGACTCTTAGTCTGGAAGGAGACAATGAGGGAGGGGAGGGTGGGTGGGTGGGGTGCTGAGGGTGGGAGGCTTAAGATTATATTTCACGCCGACCACGTGTTACTGTATTGTTGTTGTGTACTGTATTGTTCTATTGTACTGCAATTGATACAAAGATATTAGACAAACAGTGATGCATGACATCAACCTTAATTATTCCAACTATGATGTATTAACTGATCACAACAAAATTATATTTCTATTTAATAATGTAGATCCTTTCATTTGCAGAAAACTAGGATATTATATATTTCAAGCATTCGAATTAAGAGTCACTTGTACCACTGGACAAGGGCCCACTGCGATCAGTTAAAAATATTACTTAATTTAACCGACCTGTTATTTGTTATATTACTATTACTTATTACTTATATTACTTTATTTTTGTTTAGGCTATACCATATGTAAATTGGGAATGCTAATAAACTTGTTGTTGTTGTTGTTGTTGTTGTTGTTGTGGTTCTTGTTGCTGATGTTGTCATTTACCGAAACACGTAACAAACTATTAAAAAAAATCAAAATTTTTACTTCACTGGTCAACGATTCTACAACCTAAGACAAAATTAGTTGGGAAGGCTTGTAAAACGCTAAAAAATGACACTACCTTTGGGTTTCAGCTCAATTAAAGCCTCGCGCAACGCTTTTTACAGCCCCCTTCTCCCCCAAATCCAATGTTGAAGACGTCTATTCAAAAGACAGTGTAAGGTAAGTATTTGTGTTAACCGCAACTTTGGAAGAGGGGGGATGAGGGGGGAGTGGGGAGGAAAACAAGGAACCTTCCCAACACTTTTGTCTTTGGTTGTAGTTAACTTTGCTTAGTTAAATCATTTTTTGCAAGGGTAGTTTTGGAACACTGGGTATTTAAAGATTCGAAGCGAAACAGACCTGGTAAGCTGGTTAATATGAACAAGTCTTCCTCAAATTAACTGTGAAGAACAAGACGTTAGGTATTGAAAATAAAGAAAATCTTTAACTATAAAAGCGCAAAAGCGCGCGTGATATTGCCTACGGCCTCGTCGGCTAAAATTAGTCGATATCACGCAAGCTTGAGCGCAATAATGGTTTTATAATTCAACACAATGATAACAAAGCACAGTTTGAAGAAAAAATATCGAGGCCGGTCCGTCATTTTTGCATTTTCTTGCAAAATGCGAAATTTACCTTCATCGTTGGATATACGTCATGAAGACATAGCGTATATCGATAACTTTTTTACCATATTTGGGCAGTGTATCAATGTGTTGAATTATAATTCTGAATATTCAGCAAGATAAATATTGCGCAAAATCGGTTTAAACCACAGGTGAACCAAGCACAATATGCGAGTAGGGAAACTGGGTACTAGAATTGAGCTTTGTGTTTTGCTTTGCAACATTTGCGAAAATTTCTGCACGAAATTTATAACTTTTCTCTTAAAAAGTATTTGTACTTTTTAAGAGAAAAGTTATAAATTTCGTGCAGAAATTTTCGCAAATGTTGCAAAGCAAAACAAAGCTAAACAAAGCTCAATTCTAGTACCCAGTTTCCCTACTCGCATATTGTGCTTGGTTCACCTGTGTTTAAACTGGCCTTCAGGTGAAGTAATAGGCGGGTAACAAAAATCACGCAACAAGGTTGCAGCCCTGATGTTGCGCCTATTACCAACTGCGCGCGCAACAAATTTTCATGTCGCAGAAAGTAGAAGCGACAGGCACAAGCAGTAAGTCCGATATTTATGAGCTAGAAGAGTGGAAAAGTTCAGGCGTATAATGCACAATTAGCACAACTTAAGCCCTCAAGCTAAATACCCCGAAACCTTTGTACTTTCTCGCCTGAAACCGAAGTAAAAAATCTCACATTTTTTTGCGCTAGTCACAAAACGTCTGTTGTTTCCAAAAATGCAAATTTCTAGTGGTTCACGTTTTGCGCGCGCACGAATTTCAAATTTGCGTCACGTAGTTTTTGTACTCGCAAGCCGCATTGATTTTCAGTCATTTACAATAAACGTTGAAGGCATCAGGTTTTGAAAGTATGTTACGTTTAAAAGTTATTGTTACGTCTTTTGCATCTCAAAGAAGGCGGCGCGTAGGAAAGGTAGGTAATGTGCAGTTCAGTTACACATTTGATAACGACAACGGGAAGAGTTAAATAAGAATAATATCAGTTTTGGCATTCGCACTCGCCTTTGAACTCGTGTCCAATCAGTCTGAGAGCCTGATATAGGGTGAGGTTGGCTGGTTCTCCTATCTTTGTATAATTCCCCCAGCAGTCTTTTCTATATTTTTCTACGATCGGTAAGTCTTGGAAACGAAGCTGGTTACTGTCGAGAATTGCCATTCGAAAGAGTTTGTCATCTCTATATCTTAAAATTCTAGTCACAAAACTATTGTATCTTAATTTATACAGACAATGAATTACTACAGAATTCTACACAGAAGAGTTTGGATAGTTTTGTTCATCGTCGCTTTTCTGATGTTGCGCATGCTCAGTACCTGGGACAAGACTAATACGCGGACCTGGAAGACTGGATCAAATATGACGGAAGGCAAACTTAACAACAACAACAACAACAACAAAGCAAGGTTGAATGTGATCATATTGACGCATATGAGTTCTGGCTCAACGTTTGTCGGGAACGTTTTCAATTTTCATCCAGAAGTTTTTTATATTTTAGAGCCTCTGCGTGAGTTAAGGAGAACGGTGTACGGAGATCCCAAAATGGGGGATTGGACTGTCTTAGATAAGAAAGCAGAAAGCGCTTACAGAATTGACTTTTTGAACCTGCTTCGGGACTTATTCACGTGCAGGTTTCAAGGAAATAGTACGGTCGACAACGCTTTTCCGGCTTGGTTGAGAAAGAAGAAAACACTGGATTTCCTCGCATGGAGAAGCCCAACAACACAATTCACCAAGGAATCAATAAGAGAAGTTTGTAACTCACGGGTGCGTAGAATCACGGTTGCAAAGATAATGCAAAACAGACTTCCAGGAGAAATTGGAATACGTGAACTCCCGAAGCTCTGCAGTTCTGAGCCCAGTCAATTTGACTGTTTGATCATCCACCTTGTCAGGGATCCTAGAGCTGTTATATCGTCATTAATTAGAAGAATGTTTCACCTGCCGAACGCGCCTAAGGTAGAACTGATCACTCCAACAAACATAACTCGTGAAGGAAAAGCAATTATAAAGCGCAATGCAGACATCTTATGCTCAAGTGTCGTGAAAAATTTGAACTACGTAAATAGGGTATGGCCTAACTGGTTTAAAAACCGCTACATTCTCGTTCGTTATGAAGACATTGTTAGCGATTTGTCAAAAGCAGTGTTCCGTTTGTACAATTTCACCGGTCTTCCCATGGTCACCTCAATTAGTAATTGGATTCATAAAGGTAAATCCCCCGCCCTGAAACCTCATATACACGATGTATTCGTTATATCTAAGGAAGACGTTGAGAGAATCGAAGCCTGGAGATCTGGTCTAGAACTTTCGCTGGTAACTGAGGTTGAGAAAAAATGTAGATCCCTTATGAAACAAATGGGATACATATCCGTTAATAACTCAGAGCGTCTTTTGAATGATACGAGCCAGAAACTATGGACTGACATGATACCACTTCTTGAAACTCACCCTCAGTTAAAATTTTTCTAATAGCAAACTTTCCCTTGAACTCTTGGTATAGCAAAATAAAAAATTACACCGCGACGCGCTTCATGTTTGTCACAGGAGTGTAAGTAGTATATCAAACATGAGACACAGTGTTTCATCACAAGATCAAACACTGAGAAGAGAGTTGAAAATACGACTCGCAGCGGAGTATTTTATTTTTTATTTTTGGCGAACTTCGAGGTGTTTGATCTTATGATGAAATACTGTGTCGAATGTTTGATATAACTTCTCAAAATGATTTTAGAAGGAGAAATTAAGGATGCAAAAATGAGGAGTGTTTCATCTGATTTCCAAACACTCATTAAACGTTAATTTCCTTTGTATTTTATAATAATAATAATAATTAACATTTCTAAAGCGCTAAAATTATAAAAATATTCTAAAGCGCTTTACAATTAACGATAAAACGATAAAATATTAAAAATATAAAAATGTTAAAAGCACTAAAACAAATTGTAAGCCCGCTTGAACAGATGCGTCTTTAGCTTTGACTTAAAAACAGATGGCTACACTTTGACTGCATGTTTCGAATTTCAAGCGGCAGTTTGTTCCACAGAAATGGTCCGGAATGAGCTAAGGCACGGTCACCAAAGGTCTCCTTCACGACTAATTAATAATGATTTATTAATGAGTTTGAGAAAGTTTGTTAAGCCTGGTTCACACTAGCCTCCTACGCAGACGTCCTTAGGGCTCGTCACGTGACGAGCCCTAAGGACGTCTGCGTACTGAGGCTAGGTTCACACTAGCGACATAACGACATATTAAACGACATATTAAACGACATAACGGCATATTAAACGACATATTAAAGAACATGGACATAGTGACATAAAGAAAAGATCAGTTTTTTCCTTATGTCATTATGTCCATGTTATTATGTTGCTATTATTGTGTTGCTCACACTGGTGACATAAAACATCGATATACGTCGTGTTTTGAATTTGCGTGACCTCGCCGTTATGTCGCTAGTGTGAACCAGGCTTTACAAAATACGAAGAACTGTGCTTTGTTATCAATGTGTTGAATTATAAAACTATTATAGCGCTCAAGCTTGCGTGATATTGCCAAATTTTAGCCGACTCGGCCTACGGCCTCGTCGGCTAAGAATTAGGCGATATCACGCGCGCTTTCGCGCTATAATAGTTAAATATGTTAAATTTACAATTGCGCGCGAAGAGTTAAAAATAAACTGTGTATAAGCTATACACCACAGTTAAGAACTAGCAGTCCTCGCTACGATCGCTGCGATCGCTGAAAAAACGTTCAGCGCTTCTAGCGAAATGGACTAAGCCACTTATCAGCGATCGTAGCGATTATGTTGAAAGTATGGAGAGTGGCTTAGTCCATTTCGCTACAAGCGCTGAACGTTTTTCAGCGATCGCAGCGATCGTAGCGATCATATGGAAACCAGGCTTTAGGGAAACACTGCCAACTATCTTTCTTTTTGGGGGCAGGGCCGTACCTAGCATTCTTTGTCTGCGGGGGCAAACTCCACACACCTTCACAGGGGTTTCTAGTTGGACAAGAAATAGCCCAGCAAAATCAAACACTATGTTAGAAAAAAAAACATTTAGTTTTCCTGGCGGGGGCAACTGCCCCCCTCTGCTCCCGCTATGTGCGGCCCTGTGGGTGCAAACTGCAAGCGAGCCTGGAGGAGAGAGAGGCGAGGACCCAGTTTATTGAAATTCGAACTAATAGTCCTTTTAGATATAATAGGGAAACACTGTTTTTTACTATCTTTCATTGAAACTTATCCACAAGTCCAGCTCTGTAATGTTTTTCCTTGTAGCCTGTTCCAGGCGTTGGGATGGTGGTGCCGGGAAGCGGCTAAAAACCGGCGCGCAACACTCACCGATATTTTTCCTTCGCGTGCCCCCAATCCATCTCTCCCCACTATCTGAATGCCTGGAACAGGATATTTTTCTTGGGATACAAACCCGGGAGGACTCCCATTTAAAAATGACGGGGGTGCTAGTCGGAAATCTTTGAAAAACATCCTACAAACGGGGATCCAAACTGCAAGAGAGACGGAGGCAACTCGTCTTCTCACCGGGACTACCAGACAGGAGATGAGAAGCAAAGGACTTTTTATAGGAAGTCTAGCTTCACTCGTGTTTCACTCAGGTGGAATCTAAATTTCCAACTGCACTTATCTGCATACAAATATTGTATGATTTTGCTCCAGGCAGTGGAGGCGCATACTAGTTTCATATTCAGTGTACAGTAAGAGAGAAAAGGCACATAATTGTGGTGGAAGGAAATCTAGAGAATCCGGAGAAAGCCCACTGTACTGAAGTCTGAACAATTAAAAAGGCGAGGCTAACAGGAAAGTCAGTCATCTTACATATCATATGACTTGGGGTTTATCGATCTCAGTTTGTTTGTTTGAATCCAGGATACATCAGGAAGAGATGCGCCAATCAGTTCTTCCCTGATCTCTTTGTCCCCTGTTCCGGTACTTCATTTCTCCCTGTCCCCTTCCCCCCTCCCCCTTCTCTTTATCCCTTGCTTCCCTGTCCTTCCCTGTCCTCCTCCTCCTATTTTTGGTTACTGAGATAGGGTGAGGGTTTTGGAACAGGATGGTGTACATTTGTCACAAATTTCGTTTAGCATTTCATACATTTTATTCCGAGTAATACACTTGTCAATGTTATACCCATGGATGGATCGCGATTGGTTGGATTCAGGAGAGCGAGCTCCAGTTAGGGGAAGACTGGTACTGAATATGGTTTTGGCCTTAGCAGCCACGCCTGCAAATGGCGGCTTTGTGAGACGAAGACTTGCCTTTTTGTCCCGAGCTTTTGTCGTTTCAAGATGCCACGAAAGGTTTGTCATATACAGTTTATAGTATCGCAGAAAGGTAGAAGTATTTCTAAAGGCTTTTGCATATTTATTCTTGAGTTGCTACAGAGGAGTGGGAGCGATAGTGTCATATCATGATCACTTCGCTTGCCACGAACAAATTTTAAATATAAGCTTAAGTTGTAAGCTTAAGCTTAATTAATCTCGCAGAATATTTTCCATATTGTATTTGTTCAGTGTTTAATGTATTGATAACTGGTTGATCAGTGAACTTAACACTTTGGTGTACCCACAATTGAGTCGGCAATTTACGCGAGCCGATGGAAATTTCCTTCAAGCGCCCGAATGAAATCGCCTTATTCAAATCTCATTTCAAATCGCGTGTCAAAAAGTTACAGAGATACATGTACATTTTAATTGATGAATGATTGATTTACAAGTTATTGTAATCCGTAAAGGTGTGCTTGGCTGCGGACGAGCTGAGGAAGGAAGTCTGATTACTATAAAGTTTAATGAGATTTTGATCGACAAAATGCAATTGTAAAATTACATGTAAATAATGATCGCTGAAGCAGCATTTGAACCAGGGTTTTTGTTAGAGCAGGTATATAGGGACCTTTACTTGGCTATTTCAGTTCTTGTCCCGGCTATTTCTCAGGAAAATGTGCTAAGATATATTATTTTGAAAAAAGAACTGGTAAAGTTGATGGGCTATTTGATCTTTATTACGAGGGAAATAAAACTGTGCTTCATCACTAATGCCTTTTTCAAAGCAGTTAAAACAAAAACCCAAATCAGTCAGAAATGGCCGAAAATGCACACTTTGGGCCTCAAAATGTCAAACATTTCCTGAGGTAGGTCCCCATACCTTCTCCCCAGTGGGAAGAGGGGCTTCCTGCAAACCTTAACAAAAATCCTGATTTAAAGCATTGATCATCGATTCAATAATTTTTTGAGATAAAATACCTGTAAAAGATAAAGAGCTCCACTCCTGAATGAACCTATAATATACCAGTATAACTGTACTTTAATTGCATGTCTGCATTGTGGGCAAAAGGATCTGATCACATAAAATTAATTCCTTTGCAGAGGAAGTCAACAGCAGCTAAGGAGCCAAAACCTTCCATTGAAACTGAAGCAAAGGAAGAACAACAAAAGGAGAATCTTTCAAACAGTGATGACACTGCCAAAAGCACAAGTGAAACAGTGGACAAACAGCCTCCCCAGTCACCTCCCCCTGAGGATGTTTTGGCATCTTACTTTTCAGCTGAGAAAGTGATTGAATACCAATGGCCTCCTGACCGCACTGGAGAATTCTACCTTCTCCGACATCAAGTTTGTCAGTTTTTGGAATCTGAAAACCTTGAGGAGAAACACCCAGGTCAGTTACTGCAGTAATTGCATACAATTTAACAATTGATTAGACCATTAGAGCAGCTTTCAGTGGAGTGATGTAAACGAAAACCAAAGTAATTACTCTGGCCAATACTGACTGACCAATCACAGCAGATACAAACAATCCAATGAACCAATCAGAACTCAAAGAAACCTGTAACCTGTGTAAAGAAGGGGACAAGGTAACATGCTATTTCCTCTTCTTGATGCAGGTTACAATCATGTGTTTCGTCGAGTTCTGATTGGTTCATTGGATTGTTTGTATATTGAAGTCGCTCATCTGATCAATTGCTTCAGCAAAATAATTATCATAGACCTTGGAAAGCATAATTATTTGATGCACTATTATTAAGGTTTTGCACTTATTGCATTGTTTTTGTTTGTTTGTTCACTTTTTTTCTTCTCCTCTAGTTTACAAGGTAATCTTTTCTTTTATTAACTTATTTTATTAACTTATTAACTTATTTTTAAGTTTGTATAAATATTTACCCCGCCTCTATTAGCCTTTTTTGCTATTAGCAGTGGACAAGTATCTCTATTTCTTACTTTAATTAATTAACCAAAATTGTATCTACTAGCTGTTGTAATTGGAAGGTGTGAAATAAAATTGTTGTTGTTGTTGTTGCTAGCAGCTCACAATAAAATTTGTTATGGTTTTGATTCTGATTTTTTGAGAATATGCCAGCACAAGATCTTTTAGTCAGTCACAAAGTGTACAATGATGTACAATGCGATTAGTAAGGATTAGTAATTTTAATGTATTTTGGATAGGACAAGTACTTTTATTATGCTTTTTCTTACTATAGTTTAGTTAAAATTAGTAGGTGAAGAGCCACGTACATGTAGTGGAAAAACTACTAATAAAGACTTTATTATTACTATTAACAATGTAAGTTAATATTATTGGAGGTTGGGTGCCCAAAAACCCTACTGCCCCCCCCCCCCCCCCCCCCCCCCCCCCCGGTTAAGCCTGGTTCACACTAGTGACATAACAACATATTAAACGACATAACGACATATTAAACGACATATTAAAGAACATGGACATAGTGACATAAAGAAAAGATCAGTTTTTTCCTTATGTCATTATGTCCATGTTATTATGTTCCTATTATTGTGTTGTTCACACTGGAGAGACAAAGCCCTTGAACAAATTACCACGAACCACAGATCTTCAAAGGTCTTGGCAAGATCCTTCAAAGGGAAAGATCCTTATAAATTCTTGGGGAT
Organism: Cladopsammia gracilis; assembly: GCA_022457155.1. NCBI lineage: Eukaryota > Metazoa > Cnidaria > Anthozoa > Scleractinia > Dendrophylliidae > Cladopsammia > Cladopsammia gracilis. The sequence continues at coordinate 436,568 of JAJGOT010000211.1, read as the reverse complement.
CTTAAAGGATCCTTGCAAAGATCCTCACAAGGATATTTTGCTAGGATCCTTGTAAGATCCTTTCAAGATCTTCATCAATTCATTGAGGATCTTTGTAAAAAATTCTACAAGAAATTGCAGATGAAGAATCTTTGAGGATCTTTCAAAGATCCTGTGAGGATCTATTAAAGATCTTTATCTTTAAGGATCTTTGACAGGTCTTTGAATATCTTCAAAGATCCCTGAAAATCCTGTGAGGATTTCCACCAGGGATGCTAGCACCGACACCAGGGCAAGACACAGCTGGGACCGCTAAACATGAAACAGGGGAATGCTAGATGCTGAGAAAGCTAACTGTACGATGCTGGAACGCCAAAGACCCGCCGGGAATACTCCAACCCACTAAAACGCCAAGGCCCTGCTTGCTTGTCGTCATTAACTTAGTTAAATACATTTATCTTCATTTATTATTATTATTATTATTATTATTATTATTATTATTATATATTATTTTTATGTAGCAATGCAAAACCAAAGTAACTGTGAAAAAACTTGCCAATCACTGCAATACACTGCAAATCAATTTTCCTTACACACTGATCTTTATTGATTGTCATTGTTTTATTGTTTTCAGAGCTTGAAAGTCATGTTGTAAGTGACGATGAGAAGCTTTACCTCAAAGAGAAAGGAATTATAAGCAATGAACGTCAAGGTACAAAAATATAGATTTTTACTGGAAGTTAACATACATGTATATATAAAATTAATTATTATAATCATGTTAACAAAATTCTCGATTGTGATTAATTGGTCATCCGCACACCTATTTCTTACATAATTGGCACGCAGTCACGTGTTGTAATTGCATAGCTGTAATTGGACTCCTGTGTTGTGCACATGTCAATCAGTTGCACCTAAATGGGTTCTGTTTTCTTTTTTCCTCCTACTGTACTTTCAAACTGATAGAAAATATCCCAGACGTTTTGAGTGCAAAAAAGTCCACATAGACTTTTAATCTCAAATTTTGTTATTGCTGCGATTAATTAGTAATTGAACTTCATGTTGTGCAATTCAGGGGTAATCGTGCTCATGATTATAAATCGTCCTCGTGATTTGAAATTACTCGCCCGATTACTACCTGAATTGTACTCTGCTCAGTTCAATTACTATTGCTACGCAATTATTGTGTGATTATTATACATGTACAAGTGTATTGTTCGATCCAGATAACATTCATACCTCCCCTATACATGTAGAAGATGTTTTGGTTTCAATATGTGTCGTGATTCAAATATTTCTTTGGTTCAAAAATTTTCAAATCAGTTTAATTTTTATTTTTCTTTGTCTCAGATTTACAGTATTACTAACCATAAATTATTTTAAGACAAAGGAAAACAAAATAAAACTGGTTTAAACCATGCATGAATGCAATGCATGTGTATGCATGTACATTTCTCCCAGGGTGGAGGGGGGGGGGGGGTACTCTCATGCATAAGCTATCTGGGTATGTGCTGGCCACTGCAATAGGTATAGTTTAGTCTGGGATAGGGTATAGAAATCAGAGAGTTTTGGTCTAGAAATAAGGACAGGGTATCATTTGCCGGGAAACGAGGTATGTCCAGAAATGCATGCTAACGAGTTTCATGCTCTTTATGATAGACATCATGAAGTGTCCCCTAGACCTAATTCTCACCTAAACACAAGCAATTCTGTCAAACATGAAGTCATATGGAAATTACAAATAATTGTGTGTAATGTGAAGTGCCCAAGGTCCTAGTTACGTGCATTTCTGGACATACATGTACAGTGTAAGTGCGGGAAACTGATCAGTGGCTATCCCGTAAAGCCCAGAAGGGTTTGTTAAGGGCTCCTGCTGCTTTTAGGACTCTGTAATATATCATCTTTGTTAATAATATTGTTGGGGCAAATAAAGATTGATTGATTGATTGATTGATTGATTGATTGATTGATTGATTGATTGATTGATTGATTGATTGGTATCAAGAATAAGTCCAGAATAGGAATTGAAACTCGGAAGGAAAGATGAAAATCATCACTACAACTCTGGGGAGAGAGGGACTCCCATATAAAAATGACGGGGGTGCTTGTCATACCTTTTAGGGGTCAAAATGTGTAGATTGGTACCGCTTGGGGTACTAAAATCTAAAATGACCATGGTTAGAATTATCGCGGTACCTTTTAGGATATTGAGCCGTAAAAATATGACAGAATATGACATGTTGTTTTGAGTTGGTACCTCTTAGGGGTAAAACTTCTTTTGAGCCACACCCATCAAACGAGATTCTGGTACCTTTGAGGGCGTTATTTTTTTTTAATTTCTGAGGAGCACCCCCATCATTTTCATATGGGAGCCCCCCCCTCCTCCCCACTAATAGTGATACAGTTCTAAAAGTAGCAAGTCTGGGATAGGGTAGGATTTTCGGTGTGTAGTCTAGTATAGGGTTGCAAAATCAGAATAACATGGTCTGGTATAGTGTAAGGATGTCAGAGTCCCAGCGGCATACCCCCACCCAAAAATAAAGTATCACCCCCCCCCCCCCCCCTCCCCCCTGGGACTTTTCCTTCACTCTGATCATGCTGTTACTGATGTAGAACAATCATCTTGTAGAAGTAGCAGCATACAAAACAGAGGACATCTGCCAGCTTATGATTGATGGGTTTCCAACAAAATACCAGGTACATTTAACCCTTCAACTCCCAAGAGTGCTAAAAATCAAAATTTAAAAAAATCACAAATTTCATTTTGTAAAAATAATATTGAAAAACAAATGGTACCATGCAAAAGTACAGCTGAAGAGGTTTCATTTGAATGGTCACACCATAGGATTTTGTCCAGCAGACACAAAAGTTAGAACAAATGGTACCGTGCAAAAGTACTGCTGAAGAGGTTTCATTTGAATGGTCACACCATAGGATTTCATCAACAGACTCAAAAGTTAGAACAAATGGTACCATGCAAAAGTACTGCTGAAGAGGTTTCATTTGAATGGTCACACCATAGGATTTCATCCACAGACTCAAAAGTTAGAACAAATGGTACCATACAAAAGTACTGCTGAAGAGGTTTCATTTGAATGGTCACACCATAGGATTTCAAACGCAGACTCAAAAGTTAGAACAAATGGTACCATGCAAAAGTACTGCTGAAGAGGTTTCATTTGAATGGTCACACCATAGGATTTCGTCAACAGACTCAAAAGTTAGAACAAATGGTACCATGCAAAAGTACTGCTGAAGAGGTTTCATTTGAATGGTCATACCATAGCATTTCTTTCACAGATTCAAAAGTTTGCAGTGTCAACTTTCGACTTACTCAGTGGACAAACTTCTTTTATTAAAATGACAACTACCGGTATTTGGCAGCGATTTCACATGATATATATTGTCCATTTTATTATGTCACCTTCGACAAAATGTGTTCTCAGAAGGTACATACAGTGTAGGGTTAACCTATTATCTCCCAAGAGTGCCAAAAATCAAAATTCAAGAAAAATCCCAAATTTCATATTTTTGTAAAGTATTGAAAAACAAATGTGTAATGTAGCTCAATGTGTAATACACTGTAGCTCACAGGTGAATTGGATCAAATAATTACAAATTCTGTTAGATCTACTATCAAAATTATTATTTCTCCTCTTGTGTTGTTATCAGGAGTTTATTAAAGTGGCTCACATTAGAGAACGCCAAAGGCTCGTTAAAAAAGCAGAGGATGAAAAGGTATGTCCTTGTGGATATACATGTAATAAGTAATAGTAATTGGACTGAGTGGAGTACAATTCAAGGAGTAATCGGGCGAGTAATTTCAAATCGGCCGAGCGCGAAGCGCGAGGACGATTTGAAATTACAAGCACGATTACCCCCGAATTGTACGACATGAAGTTCAATTACTAGTAATTAATTGTATCAATAACAAAATTCAAGATTAAAAAGTCTATGTCGACTCTTTTGTTCTAAAAACGTCTAGGATATTTTCTATCAGTTTGAAAGTAGAAGGAAAACAGCAAAAAAGAACCCATTCAAGTGAAACTGATTGACGCGCGCACAACTTAGGTGTCCAATTACAGCTATCCAATTACAAAAAGTTGTAATTGGATAGCTGTAATTGGACACCCACGTGACCGTGCGCCAATTATGTGAGAAATAGGCACACGGATGACCAATCACAATCGAGAATTTCGTTATTGATACGATTATTTGCAAAATAGCAAGAGAGTTGCATGTACTCATAGCACTGTGTACAGTTTGGAAAAAATAAAACTGAACAGGATTGTCTTTTCTTAGCTTTTAATTTGTACTTAATGTTTGTACTTGCATGTACTGTATGTTCACCACTTCAGGAAAGTACATAAAAATTATACTGTTCAAGACCTTTTACATGTACCTTTATGGTTACATCTTAGCAATTTACCCACAAAAACAGACTAAACATAAGTTGGTTATAATCAGCTCATATCTGCCAATTCCAAGAAGAATACCTGTTTTTAATAATTAGTAAATTTTCAAACACTCAAGAACGTCAAACATTTCGAAGTTTTTCAAAGTTACAAACATTGAGAAAATGAGTAAAATACGAAAACTAAACGTATTTTAGCCCAAAACGTTTTTCAAAATTATGATGGCATGATTAGTGCACAATACAGCACAGCTTGATGTAAACAAACCGTTCAAACAATTCCTTATCATTTTTCCATATAAAATTATTTTGGTCAACTTAGGGATAATGGCTCAGATCCATAGCAGAGAGAACCAATCAGAAATCTAGAAAATTATTATCCAGAGGTATAAATTTACTAATTAATTTTCATATAATGTGTGAAAAATGTGTGGATAATGTGTGGTGGGAACGGAGTTCAAACAATGACACATTGTACATATTTACTTCATTCAGCAAGTTAAGATGACACTCAACAGCTACATCATTGACTAACATGTGGCGCTCTTTAATAACAGTCTGATGGTATGTATTTTTCACTCTCATTTTTAGAAAGCACTTGAAACAAGAAAAGTTGCAAATTACATAAAGCGTGCCATCAAAGATGTTGCAGAATTTAATTCACAGCTGGCCCAGCAGAGAAGAGAAGAGAGATGCTCATATTTTGACATGCAGACTCAAGTTAGTTCTCTCACTATGCTGTCCCCTTTCCCCTCCTTTCCAAAAAATATTCTATTTTATTATTTTCTTCAATTATTATTTTTTTTTAAGTGTAGTGGGGGATAGAATTGTGATACAAAATTAATTATAAATGATATCATTCATCTAAACCCACTTAGAAAAGACATCCCATCGATATGGATAGTTTTCAATTGGTCACACTGTGTGATGTCAGTATTAACTGATTTTCACTGCTGACAGCCAAAGATTTTTTTTTAGCTCACCTGATAGTTTTGAGTGCAGTCAAGCCTGTTTTTTTTTTTTTTTTTGCTGCACGGAAACTAAAAGTATTATTAATCCCGATATAATAAGATTATATATTTTTAAATAGACTTTTACAAAATTAATGTACATGTATTTAACAACATGCAAATCTACTTACAACTGCAACAACAATACTAACTTACATTGTACAATATATAAACTATCCTTACACTACAATACAATTCAAAGCAGCATAAAAGACGGTTTAATTTTATGGACAAGAGGGAAAAAAGACTAATTTATTGAACAACTTGTTAGCCTTAATTTAAAAAAAAATGTTCTAACGGAAAAATAACTTTAATTTCTACATTGTTCGAATATGTATACTATAACATTTCAAATAAAATTATATTTTGTTGCTTTTTGTTTCCGAAAATCAGTGCGGTAAAATTCTCACAGGAATTCCGAATCTCGGAATGAATCTACAAAACTGTTAATGTACACTTGAAAACTCCATACAAATTTTCAAAAGTACTGGTCACACATGACGGGCATGGCTGTAATTGTACATGTAGAGGAAATATTAAATTCAAGAAGGGGTACTTTTTACAAAGACTACTATGACATTCTGTTGTCAACAAAAAATCCTTTGTCATTACAGATAATTCATGTTCCATTAAACAAGACAGCCAGGTTACCAACGCACTGTACCAAACCAAGTCTTTATCCAGTGGCTCTGCTACCCGGACAATTCCAGGAATATCACAAAGGGTAACTCAGTCCTTTAGAAACTTTAGAGAGACTGAGTACCAGCTTTTGCTTGGCATTGTGGTTTCTGGGATCATTTGGCTAACCAATATGAAATGTGATTGGTTAATGGTTGCCTTTGGAAACCATCAACCTATCATAACTAATGCTGGTTACCCAAACAATCCCAAAAGCCTAGTACTGAAAGCTGGTGCCCAGTCCCCCCAAAGTATCTGGAGGGTAAAATTTGTAATTGTCAGTTAGTCAATATGTTGTGGTTCAAATTTTTCTGTGGTTTGAAAATTTTCGTTTATCTCAGATTCATTACCGTGATCTGAGGCAAAGGAAAACAAAAATATGCATATTACTGTACATATACTTGACAGATTTTGATCTTTTTCCTTTTAATAAAGGTATACTGCAGAAGAACTGAAGAACTTTCCTCTGGGTACTGTCATGGTAATGCCAAAGCCCCCACTCCCTCCTGCACCATATATCCCTCCTCAAAAAGAAGAGTTGGAGGAATCAGATGGCATTTCTCTGCCGGTACAGTTTTACCATTGTTATTATTGTCTGCAAAAGGATGTACATAAAAAGTGGTTTGCATTGCACTAGTAGAATTATAGTTGGTTACTGAAAAATTCCAAAAGTAATGGCTCCCAAAAGTTACAAAATTTTGAGGCCTGTTTGTCAGGCATGTTGAACAACATTAATTTATTTTTTATTTAATTATTTAATTTAAACAGTTATTGTAACTCATATATACTGCTGGGTTTTCAACAGTTTTGTAAAGTAGCGGACATAATAATAAATAAAATAAAAAAAAAACTCCAAAATATTGGTATCAAAGTACCGGACGTGGAATGGAAAACGACCGGACGAAACGTCCGGCCTCCGGCCTCAAACGAAAACCCTGTTTAATATACCCTTCCTTTTCAATGTGATTAATTTAGTCAGAGCTTCATAACTAGTTTCTAAAAGTTCTGTATAAACTCCACCCACTTGTAATCGCTCTGTGGTAGTAGCCAACTCGGAAGCTTGGCTCCTTTGACTGCTACACACTTTTTCGTTTGTTATGTTTAATTCAATGGATAGTTAGCTCTGTTTTTACTTCTTCTTTTTTTTTCCTTATTGTTGTTGTATTGTAATTGAATAAGTGTGAATAGTAAACTTGAACTTGCTTGCAATTCCCGAAAGCAATGGTCCCCTGAAAGTACATAAAAATTAATAATGTTACAGAATTACTGGTCTAAGAACAAATTTGGAAAAGAAACTACATGTACAATCTCTCAAAAGCAACCCCATTGCAACAATACAATGTAGCTTAGAATTCTGGTTTTGACAACCGTAGTACACCGTAGTATTTTACGTCAGTCCTTATTAATATTTATCTCGAGTCAGAACATTCAATTTTGCCTTCGTATTACAGCCATGCTTCGTCATGCATGACCAGTAATCCACAAGACTGAAATGAACATTTGAATAATTCTTTGTAACGTCTGAGATTTGAATGAAACCTTGAAGATCTCTCTAGAAAACACTTTGAAAATCACTAGTTAACGGACAAATAACTTCGCTACACGCATAAAAAACCTAATATTGTTCGGATATGTAACATTTCAAAGAAAATTATATTTTGTTGCTCTTTGTTTCCGAAAATGCGGTAAAATTTTCACAGGAATTCCGAATCTCGGAATGAATTTACAAAACCGACGCGTAAGCTTGAAAACTCCATTCAAATTTTCAAATTTGCTACTCAAAAGCTTGCAGCCCCTTAGGGTTTTAATTCCAAAAGTAATGGGAGCCACTACTTTCAGAATTCTACGGTATTTTGAATGGTTTTGTCACAATACCTTAATCCTTTAAGCCCTAAGGCGAATACCATTTTTTTTCCAAATTTATAAATAAAACCTCTGCCCCCATGTATCATGTACCATTTGAAAGCTATTCATCAGGGTATTTCATAAATCATATCAGCATTAATTTTATGAAGGAAGTTATGGCTTTCATAGAAATGAGTTTAAAACACAAAAATAAAAATGTTAAATAATGTCATAATAAATTTGTATGTTAGGTATACCCCTAAATTATAGCTTATTTTGCAGCTCTCAGTGCATAGATTAATGTGGCACATGTCTTAGACTATGGATGTACTCAGAAAAAGATTCCTAAAGTTATAGGGGTGGTCAAGTACATCATAAATACAATGTAGGAGGGGGCACAATTTTATGCTTTCAATGAGGAGATCTTTTCAAGACAATTTTGGTGGCAAAAATTCATACAAATGCACCAAATATCGGCCAAGTTATGACATCATGTGCCAATAAGCACAAACTGAAGTGATGGTTACTCTGTACAGTTTAGTGTATTGAAAATAATAAAGAGATAAATAATATCTTGCTAATTAGGAGTCCACAGCAGATGAATCTGATGCTGAGAGTTCGGACGAAGAAACTGAAGAGCCTCCTGCCAAGAAAATACCAGGCAGATACAAAGTAAGTTATTGACAAAGGAGGGCATGGGGATTGACTGTGGTTTAGGGTACTGTGACAATACAACACAGCACAGCACAGCACAGCAAAGCAAAGCAAAGCAAAGCACAGCACAGCACAGCACAGCACAGCACAGCACAGCACAGCACAGCACAACACAGCACAGCACAGCACAGCACAGCACAACACAACACAACACAATACAATACAACACAACACAATACAATACAATACAATACAATACTTTATTTTCACATTTACATGACATTTTTTGTTACAAGGAAATATATATATATATATATACAATTATGTATACAATGTGCCCTCCCGGTTGTTACCATAATGGCTTTATGGCAACTCCTGAACTTGGGCACAGGATGTACGGTTATATATAGAATGCGTTGTAATTATCAAGCTTCCAACTCCATGTCTTGACTTGATTTTGCTTTATTGACCCTACGTTTCGGCCATCACGGCCTTCTTCAGGGGAGTTACAAGTGTGTTAAGGCTTGCGTAAACCGTTGGCTATTCAAAACTATAACGTGACCTGTATGGCGTCTATGATTGGTAGATAAACTAACAAAGTTATGCGCGCGCTAGAAAGTGCGCGCACTAATGTGGGTTAAATAGCGTGCACTGAAACGCGCGCGTCTTAATGTGGCGTAGTAGGAGAAAAATATAATAGTGTAAAATATAGATAGATTACCAATCATAGTAACTATGAAATGTATACCTAATATAAAAAGTATAAGTGTATCATAATGCGGCACCTAAATGCAGTATGGCTCCGAGAGAAGGAAAGGATAATGAGTGAGTTCAGTCTAAAATAATAAGCTTGTGTAGACAGCAAATAAATTCAATGAAATGAAGGTGTAAATGAAATAAAATGAAATGAAATGAAACCAGAAACTAGATCAAGTTATTGATTACTGGTTTCAGTCTGTTAATCCAGTAACTTTCTCTCGTTCTTCTTGTGTCTAGATTCTTGTTTCGTACTTTTTCGATGACTGATAACTTCATGTGCTGGCGTCCACATTTTTTGAAATGTCTTACTGTAGGGATGTTCTTATTCCCGATGGTGATGTCTGATCTGTGTTGGTTTGCTCTCATGTGTATGCTGTTTTTTGTCTCTCCAATGTACTGATCTTTACATTTGGCACAAGTGATCAGGTAGATAACATTCTCAGTTTGGCAGTTACTGCGTTGTTTCAAGATAACTGTTTCACGGGTGGTTGTACTTGTTATTGAACTGGAGAACGAGCCATATGATAGGCAACAGGCACGACGTGGATCAGACATGCACGGCCAAAATCCCGGCTTGGTATTAGGCGTAGGTCTGTGCTGTTTGTGCATGTGTGTAACGTGTATTTTGAGGCCTTTGTTGCAGTTGAATGAGCGGCTACAGATGATACATTTAGTTGCATCGCTGTCCGGTGTATATACAGACCTACGCCTAATACCAGTACATTGGAGAGACAAAAAGCAGCATACACATGAGAGCAAACCAACACAGATCAGACTTCACCATCGGGAATAAGAACATCCCTACAGTAAGACATTTCAAAAAATGTGGACGCCAGCACATGAAGTTATCAGTCATCGAAAAAGTACGAAACAAGAATCTAGACACAAGAAGAACGAGAGAAAGTTACTGGATTAACAGACTGAAACCAGTAATCAATAACTTGATCTAGTTTCTGGTTTCATTTCATTTCATTTTATTTCATTTACACCTTCATTTCATTGAATTTATTTGCTGTCTACACAAGCTTATTATTTTAGACTGAACTCACTCATTATCCTTTCCTTCTCTCGGAGCCATACTGCATTTAGGTGCCGCATTATGATACACTTATACTTTTTATATTAGGTATACATTTCATAGTTACTATGATTGGTAATCTATCTATATTTTACACTATTATATTTTTCTCCTACTACGCCACATTAAGACGCGCGCGTTTCAGTGCACGCTATTTAACCCACATTAGTGCGCGCACTTTCTAGCGCGCGCATAACTTTGTTAGTTTATCTACCAATCATAGACGCCATACAGGTCACGTTATAGTTTTGAATAGCCAACGGTTTACGCAAGCCTTAACACACTTGTAACTCCCCTGAAGAAGGCCGTGATGGCCGAAACGTAGGGTCAATAAAGCAAAATCAAGTCAAGACATGGAGTTGGAAGCTTGATAATTACAACGCATTCTACATTAACCTTTTCAAGCTACAAGATCGCACTTTACTAGAGTGATCCTCTGTCTTCGACAAGGCATACAGCATTGTTTGAGAGACCTGTCACAACACTATATATATATATATATATATATAGCTAGCTAAACTAAAAATACTAAAACAATAGGACGAATAACTACATGTAAATATAAATACCTTTTGAGGAAATGCCTAGCGTCTAAGTAAACCATACAGTTTTCTTAGTTAGACACTAGTCTTGTATAGTATCAATTCACATGTAGACATCTATTACAAACACATAAACACACACACACTGCACACAAATAGCAAAGATAGCAAAAATAGCGAAAATTAGAAGACGACTGGGGTTGGACAGTATATCTGGTGATAAGTGCAGAGTGGCTGAGAGCACATGTACACTGTAGCAATGACTTCTAAAAGCTGCCTGGAGGAAGACTGTTGATTTAGAACCTGCCCTAGGTCACTAATGAAACTGACATGGGGACAAATTACCAAGCTTGATAAAGATAAAAACTCAAGTGAGCAACAGTCTCAAAGAGTTTCCCGTATTCTTACAAAAATAATCTTAGGGAACACTCACATGAAAATCTGAAATCTGAAATTTGAAATTGAAATTTTAGAATCGAAAACTTGAAATTAAGAATTTGAAAACGTAAAATTAATGTTATGGTATTTACCATGTACATGTGTACTCTGGCTGCTGACTTTGACTTTCCCTGATGATGATCAATAATTTATTTCTGCAGCCACCAAAACGTCCCAATGCTTTGTGTGGTATTTGCCTGAAAGGTTCTGACTCAAACAAGAAAGGATTACCGGAAGATCTCATTCATTGCTCCCAGTGTGAAAATAGTGGTAAGTTATTGTTCAGCTACAGTACAAACCTGTAAGTTGACTGTTCACAGCCGTTTGAATGCGATAAGTCATTGTTCAGCTACAGTACAAACCTGTAAGTAGACTGTTCATAGCCGTTTGAATGCGATAAGTCATTGTTCAGCTACAGTACAAACCTGTAAGTAGACTGTTAACAGCCGTTTGAATGCGATAAGTCATTGTTCAGCTACAGTACAAACCTGTTAGTAGACTGTTCACAGCCGTTTGAATGCGATAAGTCATTGTTCAGCTACAGTACAAACCTGTAAGTAGACTGTTAACAGCCGTTTGAATGCGATAAGTCATTGTTCAGCTACAGTACAAACCTGTAAGTAGACTGTTCACAGCCGTTTGAATGCGATAAGTTATTGTTCAGCTACAGTACAAACCTGTAAGTAGACTGTTCACAGCCGTTTGAATGCGATAAGTCATTGTTCAGCTACAGTACAAACCTGTAAGTAGACTGTTAACAGCCGTTTGAATGCGATAAGTCATTGTTCAGCTACAGTACAAACCTGTAAGAAGTCTGTTCACAGCCGTTTGAATGCGATAAGTTATTGTTCAGCTACAGTACAAACCTGTAAGTAGACTGTTAACAGCCGTTTGAATGCGATAAGTCATTGTTCAGCTACAGTACAAACCTGTAAGTAGACTGTTAACAGCCGTTTGAATGCGATAAGTCATTGTTCAGCTACAGTACAAACCTGTAAGAAGTCTGTTCACAGCCGTTTGAATGCGATAAGTTATTGTTCAGCTACAGTACAAACCTGTAAGTAGACTGTTAACAGCCGTTTGAATGCGATAAGTCATTGTTCAGCTACAGTACAAACCTGTAAGTAGACTGTTAACAGCCGTTTGAATGCGATAAGTCATTGTTCAGCTACAGTACAAACCTGTAAGTAGACTGTTAACAGCCGTTTGAATGCGATAAGTCATTGTTCAGCTACAGTACAAACCTGTAAGTAGACTGTTCACAGCCGTTTGAATGCGATAAGTTATTGTTCAGCTACAGTACAAACCTGTAAGAAGACTGTTAACAGCCGTTTGAATGCGATAAGTCATTGTTCAGCTACAGTACAAACCTGTAAGAAGACTGTTAACAGCCGTTTGAATGCGATAAGTCATTGTTCAGCTACAGTACAAACCTGTAAGAAGTCTGTTCACAGCCGTTTGAATGCGATAAGTCATTGTTCAGCTACAGTACAAACCTGTAAGAAGACTGTTAACAGCCGTTTGAATGCGATAAGTCATTGTTCAGCTACAGTACAAACCTGTAAGAAGTCTGTTCACAGCCGTTTGAATGCGATAAGTCATTGTTCAGCTACAGTACAAACCTGTAAGTAGACTGTTAACAGCCGTTTGAATGCGATAAGTTATTGTTCAGCTACAGTACAAACCTGTAAGTAGACTGTTAACAGCCGTTTGAATGCGATAAGTCATTGTTCAGCTACAGTACAAACCTGTAAGTAGACTGTTAACAGCCGTTTGAATGCGATAAGTCATTGTTCAGCTACAGTACAAACCTGTAAGAAGACTGTTCACAGCCGTTTGAATGCGATAAGTTATTGTTCAGCTACAGTACAAACCTGTAAGTAGACTGTTAACAGCCGTTTGAATGCGATAAGTTATTGTTCAGCTACAGTACAAACCTGTAAGAAGACTGTTCACAGCCGTTTGAATGCGATAAGTTATTGTTCAGCTACAGTACAAACCTGTAAGTAGACTGTTCACAGCCGTTTGAATGCGATAAGTTATTGTTCAGCTACAGTACAAACCTGTAAGAAGACTGTTCACAGCCGTTTGAATGCGATAATTGATAAAATACAGAGCAAGTGCGGAAGTAGAGCAAGCCTGTGACTGCGGCAGAGTGCAAGAGCAAATTCAGTTATTTCTGTACATGTACGTAAACAGGAGAAAACATGTTTAGAAGGTCTTAGTCAACTTAAAAATTCGTAGTTAAATGTGAAATTTCACTACCATTTTTTTCGATAATCTGAAATAAGGTGTTTTAAGAATTATTTTGATGGGTAAATTAGTCATTTGAAGTGGCGGGAACATATTTTAACAAGCGACGCAAGTTGGGCATATTAAACTAGGACCTGGGTTCTAGTGACGTCATTAGTGTGCAAACAACTGAGCGCGTCACTTGTTTTACAGTGGAGTTTTGGCAACTTGTGGAAGGATTCTTTCGATTAATATGTTTGAAAGCGACGCGTATTATTTTTAGCCCCGGGTTCGATCCCTTCTCCGCCAGGTTTTGTTGTGATCGAACACATGAATGACATCACAAATCCATTGTTTGTACCTTCTTGGCCGCACTCAAAATGTCGCAAATTTCAGGCCCCGGCGGGAGTTTCCAAACCGCTAAAAATAGTGGATCTGCTTCGCGCAAAAGAGGAAAACGACTGAAAATGAAATAAAGGAGATATAAACAACATAAAACCCTATAAAAAACGGTAGTGAAATTTCACTTCATGTGCACTTTAATAAGACTAAAAACTTAGAGTTTTTTTTACTAAAATATTGTCCCTTGCTCTCGTAACATCGGAAACTTTGATACCTTTTGTTTTCGGAGGGATAAAAAATATCATTTTGGCTGTGAAATAAGATCAGCTAGAATTTTCGGACAGGAGAAAGCAGCAAGTGAATTCACCTTTTTTTTTTTGCACATGTGTGCATTGTGGACCTATTTATAGTTTGTCCCATTTGTATATGTTGTGGTTCAATTTTATCCCTGGTTCAAATTTTATTTTCCTTTGTTTAAAACTCATTATCATACATAACCATACATAGCCAAAAACAAAAGAAAATAAAATTTGAACCAAGGATAAAATTGAACCACAACATATACATTGTAATTGTCAGGTCACCCATCTTGTCTGGACATGAACACGCAGCTGGTAGCAGTGATCCAGACTTACCCCTGGCAGTGCATGGAATGCAAGACTTGCATTATCTGTAGAGATCCATTTGATGAGGTAATATGTCGACCCAAGCCTAACCCTTTCACTGCCAGAGTTAGTTATGGAGACATGATGTAGGGAACAGTGTAGTTCTAACTTTTGAGTTTGTCAACGAAATCCTATGGTGTGACCATTCAAATGAAACCTCTTCAGCAGTACTTTTGTATGGTACCATTTGTTCTAACTTTTGAGTCTGTTGATGAAATCCTATGGTGTGACCATTCAAATGAAACCTCTTTGGCAGTACGTTTGCATGGTACCATTTGTCCTAACTTCTGAGTCTGTTGATGAAATCCTATGGTGTGACCATTCAAATGAAACCTCTTTGGCAGTACTTTTGCATGGTACCATTTGTTCTAACTTTTGAGTTTGTCAACGAAATCCTGTGGTGTGACCATTCAAATGAAACCTCTTTGGCAGTACGTTTGCATGGTACCATTAGCTTTACAGTGTTTTACACTTTAGAGTCAAATCTTGAGTCACGGTTCTAAGGAGCAGGAAGGAGCAGCAATGTCATTTTGTGTCGCAAAAAAAAAACCATTGCACAATGTAATGCTGTGTTAATGAATTGGTTTGCTGCCTTGTTGACAGGACAAGATGCTGTTCTGTGATGAGTGTGACCGTGGATATCACAGCTTCTGCGTTGGGCTTAAGCAGATTCCTGTCGGTGAGTGAAAATACATAATGCTAAACAGTAGGAAACAAAGAGCTACCTCATACATACTAATGAGCTTTACTGAAAGCGCGTTTTCGATTCCCGTTTGGAAAACGCAATCGCGTTGACCCGTTTTTTACCAACGCATTTAACGCGTCAGTTTGTGGTCGCATACAATGTATCTTCGACCTGTACTGTACATGCAACTCACCCACAACAAACGCATCCTCAATGAAGAGACAAGTGAAACGCTTTCAAATTGTGTGGTACATGTACACATTGTGGGTTATGTTCACTTGATTGTGTGAACTGCACTGTTAGAACGCGGTTTGCAAGCGGCTAATTTATCTGTTTATCCAAATACGTAAAAGCAAATTATCTGAATCCACCTTTTCACTGTTAAAGTACAGAACTCGAAGATGGGTCGTACTGACAGGCTCCTCTCTTTCCAAACTCTGTGCGGCATTTTGACAACTCGTATGTATGTAGAAGTATAGACCGGAAATTATCCTGTTCCAGGCGTCCAGATACATGTACATGTAGTAGGGAGCCCCGGGAGGGGGGACGGTACTGTTCATTTTTGTGTGGGGTGTGCCGCAGGGACTCTGAAACCCTTACCCTATTCCAGACCATGTTCAGCTGATTTTGCAACCCTATACTACACTACACACCGAAAATCCCTACCCTATCCCAGACTTGCTATTTTCCACATATCTGAGCCAAAATATAGAACCATAGGGTCGGTTATTTAAACGAAGTTTAGACGGTGTTTAACAAAATCGTGGTGTGACCCCATTTTAATCTGGCCAACTCTAACATTTGAACGCTATTTACTGTAACCAATGTCAAGTATCGATGTAGGCATATAGCACAGAGTAGAAAAACATTCATCTCTTGAAATAACCGACTTATAAACAGATATGGAGGTCCATTAATTTTCTAAAACCGTGATCTAAGTTAAACTTCGTTTAAATAACTGGCCCATAGTAGTCCATAGTGTTTTTACTGGAAAACCATATGTCAAAATGTTGCCGGGATAATTTTAATTAGCGAAGGCTCTTTCTCTTCCGAGTTTCAATTCCTATTCTATTTCTCAGATATGGGGATCCATTAATTTTCTAAAACCGTGATCTAAGTTAGACTTCGTTTAAATAACCGGCCCATAGTAGTCCATAGTGTTTTTACTGGAAAACCATCTGTCAAAATGTTGCCGCGATAATTTTAATTAGCGAAGGCTCTTTCTCTTCCGAGTTTCAATTCCTATTCTATTTCTCAGCAATATTGAACTTGGCGACTTATATCATGATGATGAATGAATCATAACAGATCAGTGATGTGCTGTTTGATTGATTAGGTCGTTGGACATGTGACATGTGTGGAATGTGTGCATCATGCTTGAGGCGGTCACCAGGCGATGTATCCACATCCAGATGGAAACACGAGGTTTGTGCATCAAAAATTAGTGGAAACGTGTTCTCCATTTAATGCAGTGGCATTGGTCATCAGAGAAATAGTAAAAAAGAACACGAACACGCATTAAACACTAAATGACTGTTTTCCGAGGGATCAGTCATTAAGTGATTTGTTATAGCAACGCAAGACATTTGTAAAAAGTACAATTTGAAAAACGCGCCGAGCACTCGAGGTAAACATCAATCGCATCATAATCATGCCACCTTTTGTCACGGTCTGATCACGTGCACTAGCGGGCAACATTGCACTGTTACCCCCTGACGTCAAAATTGTTGCCCGCTTTCGCAAACGTTGCCCGCTCATGTATGTTTGGCTTGAAACAGTTTGTTTGTTAGATGTCATGTGACCATGTATCAACCAATGAACGCGCGCGTTGTATAGAGAAAAACTCCAGCTATATAACAATCTGTGATAAGGGGGCTGGTGGTAGTGTCTTTCGCCACGCACAGGTACATGTAGACAATTTATAACAGTTCTATTTCAGTAGTATAGTATAGCTTAATGGAAGAATTTACGTTATGTTTTTTTGGCTTTTCAAAATGAAGCTAAAAATCGGTGACATTGCTCCTTGCAGTCTCATTTATTCCACCTCTTTCTGTTCTATACATGTAGTATACGAAGCCACGTGACGGAGCAGAAGCTCAGTTCCTACAAACACTCTGCAGCGCGTGTTCAAGGTACAAACAATCAGTACTCTTTTCTTTTGTTATTTTCTGCTTTCCGAAGTCTGGGCGACCCCGTAGCTGTCCAAACCATGTCTGTGATTGGCGAACGATACATCACTTGAACAATGCCCCTATCTCTAATCCCTATCCCAGCGGGACAAATATATTGTTTTCTTAGCGAATCACAGACATCGTTTGGACAAGTGCTGGACGTAGTCTGCACAACAGGCGCGTTTGGGGTGCGCGAGCAACGAGAGCGGAGCGCGAGGCACATGAGGGGAGGGGCGGGGAGGAAGAGCCAAAACAATAATGTCCACGGTCGCGTTCTTCTCTTCCTTTATTTACCGTAATCATTTAGAATAAGAGCTGAGGATTTGAATATCTTCATGACTTGTGTTAGAGAACAGTAAAATCTCGCCAATCTTCTTTGGTGGTCACGTACAACATTTAACTGTCCCCTTTAATCGGCTTTGCGGTCTTTTTTTTTTTGTTTTCAAATGACGAGCTCGCTCATGATTGGCTCTTTCGGGAATTTTCTACTGCGTTAAATTCGCAATGCAGTTTGGGTAATAGTGGGCCTTTAATGGAGGTTCAAATGTCATTTGGGACGCTCAAACTTTGTTCCTGTCCCCTTAATAGAGGTGTCCCTTTAATAGGGGTGATATAAACTACAAAGATTATACGAAAGAAACCTGTTGATCAGCCTTGCATGTTAAAGTTTTATTATTTAGTTCATTGCTGATCCTGATCTGCACAAAGATCCAGCTATATTTTGCTACTGTTTGTTCAAGTCGTCCTTGCATTGTTACAGAAGTCTTTTAAAGATTATATGATCATTTTGCCGGGTCCTTGAGAAGTGCCCCAAAGTAGGGGTTTCTCTGTATCTTTATATTGATTCTAGACTGTGCGTCTGGTCCATCTTTCACTTCAGAGTTTTCGACTAAGAATAAAACAGACATGATAAAAAAAAAACGCCCAACAGGCTAGAAATTAATCAGACCTACGGCTTCACAATAAACCATAGCACTGAATGCGTATAAATTTATATTTTCCTCGCTCAGGTTGTTCAGATCAGGGAATTTCTGTCCGGTTTGTTTAAAAGTTTACCGTAATGACGAATCAGACTTACCTATGGTTTGCTGTGACATGTGCGACCGCTGGATTCACACAGGTTTGACTGCATTTCTGCTTTTACTCTGTACATGCCTGGGGGATGGGGAGAGGGGGCGGGGCGGGGCGTGGTTACTCCATAAAAAGGAGGTTCTGCCCCATAGTTGTCTTTTTCACTCTCGTAGTTTACGAAAGGGTAGCGAAATTTGAAGTTTTAGTATTGAAAGGGTCGCAAAAATAGACTGGGAGCTGAAAGGGTAGCAATTAAATCTAAGATAGATTTGAAAGGGCAGAAATTAAATGTAAACACTTTGATCTTCTCATCGTGCTGCGAGATTTTCAATTTTTAACAACAAATCCTGGACCTTTTTAAAAAAATATGAACTTGGCTATACAATAAATAAATGTTGTTACTTTGTAGGAGTCAAACTGAAAGGTTTAATGTACATGTATACAGATTAATAAAAATGTACCGATACTGCATTGTGTCTAGCTCGTTTTTACCATATTCGCTTACGAGTGGTTTTAATTCTGACTACACTTACACGAGAAATTCAATGTGAGAGTTTATTTAGGATGCGTCAGTCAGTCATCTGATGCAAAATACAATAACAGTATACAGCCTTACGAATAACAATGTTTCTAACAACGAGAAATTGTGCTACGCCAGATACGAAAAACCACTAAAAAACCACCCTTTAGAAGTGGCCAAAAAATATGTGGAAACGTATTCCTCATCTAATGCAGCAGCACATGACCCCGAGGAAAGGGTACAACTAAATAAGCCTAAACATTATACAATATACAAAACTGAACAAGAGAAAAAGAGCAAATGCAAAAAAAAAAAAAGAAGAAAGAAAACCGAGCGGAGAGGACGACTAACTGACCTGGAATGATCCAAATCTCCCGCCAAACACCCTAAATACCTCTAAAACACCCCACAACCACCCGCGAACCTCGAAATCGTGCCGTCAGAATATTAATTTCTGACTAATTCATTCACGCCATTCAAACGTCAGAAGTTACATTTTTTTTCAGATTGTGATGGCATCAATGATAAGGAGTATGCCCAACTCGCCAAGACTAAAAGCAAATACAGCTGTGTGTTGTGTCGAGGAGAGAAGGAAGAACGAATGGATTCCTATCACAGAAAGAACAGAAACAAGACCATCTGAAATGTTTATATATTTACACGGTCTTTATTTATTACTGAAGTATATTTTGTATCTGCTTCCATTACTGCTTGCAAAACATGTAGACTTCCTTGGTCAGAGCAGAAAATTCAGAAACACGATTCTCACATCCCCACATGTTGTCATCTTCTCACACGTCCAAGATGTTAGCTTCTTTCTGTTATAGCAGTGTTTCCTTACGGGTGTGGCCTGTGTGACAGTCGCTCGTTAGGGGAGAGGAAGAGGAAGGGGGGGGGGGGGGGGGGGAGAGAGACTTTGTGCGCGCACAAAGCTCGTGAGGAGAGCGCGAAAGGTGGGGAACTGCTCAATTTTTCCGTTCCCTTTCTAATGCCAGCCTCTCAGGCTATGACGGTTGACTGTATATACTTGAACTTTGATCTTATGTGATGCATGTACTTCGTGAAGACGTTTTAACACATTACACTGTATGTATGTTTGTAATAAATCGACTTCTTCACCATTTTCATGGAATAGTATAAACAAGCATCTGTCGTCATTTACATTGTCATGTTTTTTTTTTTTCACTGGTTTGCCCCTGGTTATCTCCCGGAAGTACTCCTCTATAATTATAAGCCCTGAATATCTCCCATGGGCACTCCTCCATATAAGCCCCTGGATATCTCCCAGGGGTACTCCCAGGACATTTCCAAAGGGTACTCCTCTATATAAGCCACTGGATATCTCCCAGGGATGCACCCCTATATAAGCCCCTGGAATAATTAGGGCTGTCCACAAGATGCTCCAAATTGGTTAAAAAAGATGTTCAAAATTACTCAGAAAGTTGCTTAAAAGTTGCTCCAAAATCTTAATGTTCATTTTTATATTTACCACAAGAAGTTGCTAATTACCCAACCAAAGAACCATTTTTCACTGTTCCTTGACTCCTGAGCTTTTAATAACTAGCTAAATCGAGTTACAACATTTTCTCACTTTCTTCCAATATTACTTAACCAAGGGTAAACCTCTATATAAACCCCTGGATATTTCCCGGGGGTACTCTTTTTAAGCCCTTGGATATCTCCCAGGGGAACTCCCCTATATAAGCCCCTGGAAAGCGAGGGAAATGAGGAAAGGGTCGTACAAGGGAACAAACGACACAAGACGGAAAAAAGAAACGAAGAAAGAAGGAGGCGTAGCAAATAGGAATGTAAGAATCCAAAACACGTGAATGGACAGTTGAATTTTTAACCTGTTTTCGGGCTTTCTTCTTTTCTGCGGAGGAAAGGAAACGGGTCTAATCGCAGATAATCGAACTTTTAACTCAGTTATCTTGAACCCTCGCTATCTCACAAAAAGGTTTTCCGTTTCCTATCTTAGCCGTACTGGAGACAGCAAGATTCGTGATACAGGGCGAAATTAACGAAGAACAATTGAAATTGAGTTGATATCATGAAAGAGCGGATGTTTATGCGGTTTACCAAACATTTTTGGAATGGAAGGAAAGGAAAGGGTTTGTGTTGCGATAACACCCAGCCAAAACCCGCAGAAAAAGCGTGCTTTTATCGATTAGTGTGATCTCCGTTTCAGTCTGCATAGAGTTATTGGAGCTACGTTTCATTGTGAAACGGGCTCAGCCTTTTGCTTCGGTTTAAAATCGTAAAGAATTCATCAATGAGCCCTCAATATTTCGGTGTTGCGGTTCTACATTGGTTCGCTACTCAGAAAAGATAGCATTTGGTTACGTGTTCCCTTCACGACTCAGGGTATAATCGGAAAGTTTTGAGTTTTAGTAGGCAGCAAGTCCCAGTCCAACTTAATTCACAGTTTACCTTTGGGCCCTCGTTATTATATAGGCGAATTCCTTTGTTCCGGGTGATCAAGGAAAGAAGAATGCATTAGTGCAGTCAGATTTGAAGTATGCTGAGGAATTTAAAAACCAAATGCATGGGAAAGGCTGAGAAAGACAGGGAAAGATGTTACCTAGGTTACACGAAAACACTGAAGAACCCAAATGCTCGTTGGACATAATTTATTATTACAGTGCATAATTTATCCTGATACCTCTTCCTCTTGGTAAAAAAAAAAACAGATACCACGCAGCTCAGTATATCATGCAGCTCTATTGTTTTTAGGTCTAGGGTCTATTGTTAGCCATTGTTGTGTTGTTTGTTCTATTGTTTTCTCAGCAAATCAGAGAAGACCTTGTAAGAGCTGCGTACTGCCCCAAAAAAAGCTAGAAAGCTGCATCTTGGTCAATATTTAATTTGGTAGATTTATGCAAGTCTTTCATGGCCTCACAATGAAGATCAACTTATTGACATCATTAATGTATCTTTAATTAATGTATCTTTTGAGTTTTAGAAGCTTGATACTGACCAAATAGACAGCGCACCACACAAACAGCGGATTTACAATGCAAAAAGAGAGATCCTGGAAAGAACCGTCCCTTGTTCCCAGGCCTGCACCGCCCCGCCGTTTTGAAAGCGGAGAGAGCCCTGGGGACGAGGTTGATCAGAGAAATGATGGAAAACGTCGGAAAACACTTTTCTCGGATTGAATACTGCATCGACAACTTTTTCTTCAGTGGAAATGTTACCCAGCGTGACACTTGAATGGATGGCAGTTGTTTCATAAGTGGGACTTTCATTCATGACGAACAAAAGAACAGTTGGTCAACTAAGATAATCATGAAGTCAGCTATGGCTGTTATATAAACACGGGGGGTGACAACTCTAAGAAGGCCTGTTTCGGGAGAAAAACAAAATTCTTCCGGGAATCTGAAGATTTTGCCGGGAATCGGGAGACTCGAAAAATTTTCGGGGAAACATGAGACAATGTTGTTAAAATTTCCGGAAGTTTGAAATTTATTCGTGAATGTCTCCGAAAAAATCGGGAAGATATTCCAAATTTTCGGGACAACTTTCAGTTCCACACAGTATTACTCAAACAGCGTTTGTTAGAGTTATCACCCCCCGTAATGGATCACAAAGAGCATTCATCAAGGTTACGAATGATTTAGTGACATTTCACGGGGAAGGCAATGTCATTTTATGAGTTTTTCAACGTTGTTACGTGCTCAGAGTGTGCCGATTGAACAATGGATCACAAAGAGCATTTATCAAGGTCACGAACGATTTAGTGACATTTCACGGGGAAGGCAATGTTCTTTTATAACGTTTTCAGCGTTGTTACGTGCTCAGAGTTTGCCGATTGAACAATGGATCACAAAGAACTACTTATAACGGTACGTAATTCGATTGCAATTTTGAAGGCAAGGACCAACGTAACAAAACAGAAGCACCGGATCCAAATTTGAGGATCTAATCAGCAGCAATCAGTCTTGCTTTTTTTCGTTTATGTAATCGAAAATGATGGTAACTGACCCAATAAATAAATTTATCATATGACCCGTACGGCAATGCGAACCTTTTTTTTTTTTGCAAAACCATTGATGAAAGTCCCGTATGAGGGCCGTACGCATTAATTTTGCGCGAGCGGGGCCGGAAAAAGCCGTACGGCCCTACTACAAAAACGGATGGCCTCGCGCGTTAAAACTTTAAGAAATTTTATCTCCAAATTGGTCATATGATAAAATACTTATTGACTAAGTTAGGTCGTGCCGGATGGGAAAATATTTGGCTCTTGGTCATGGCAAACGGACCTCGCTGCGCTCGGTCCGTACGCCATGACCTCGAGCCAAATATTTTCCCATCCGGCCCTCCCACTTAGTCAATAAGTACATAATACTTACCTACGCCTCATTGTGTTCACATTATCATTCAGTGATTTGTCTCAATCTTTCTTCTTATTACAACGTAAAAACTAAAGATTATCATACGACCCGTGCGGCCCTGCGAACTTTCTGTTTTGCAAAACCAATGATGAAAGTCCCGTATGAGGACCGTACGCATTTGCGCGAGCGGGGCCAAAAAAAGACGTACGGCCCTACTATAAAAGCGGACGGCCTCGCGCGTTACAATTTCCAAGTAATTTTGTCTCCAAATTGGTCATATGATAAAATACTTATTGACTAAGTTAGGTCGGACCGGATGGGAAAATATTTGGCTCTCGATCATGGCGCACGGAACTCGCTGCGCTCGGTCCGTACGCCATGACGAAGTGAAAAAAGTGTTAATTTTTTTTCGTCTCGGCAATGCTGCCTTCTTCAGGGTACAAAACTATTAACAAAACACCGTTAAAAAGTTCGTTAATTTAGCACACGTGCCCAATTACATTATCACGCACGTGGTAGTGCGCGAGTGGGAAAAAAAGTAAATTCACGTAAAACTAAAGCCTTGATTCAGACCACTCGGGGCCATGGTTCTTTGCCTGAAAATGAAACGCATTTCCTGTTTCTTGCGATATTCCTGGTTGGCTAGACCCGCCTCCAGTGCAGCGACTTTCAAATCCTGCAGTGAGTGATTCGGTTGGTTAAAATGCGCAGGTACAGGAAGGTCATTTCTGCCGTTGATTACATCCCTGCGGAACTAGAGTTAAGACTTTAATAGTTGTTAATTACTATCACAACCAAGACTTGGCTGGGCTATATAAAGATTTATTGCAAAGTGCAAAACCACTGCTACTGAGCAACCTAGAAACCGGGAGTGGTGTGTGGGTTGACTCACTTACAAGGATAAGATCGATAAACTTGAGTGAATTAATTATCGATAATTGTCCAAACTGTTTTTTATGTAGTAATTAGATGTCTTAGCAAATGATATTGTATTTTTTATCTAGATTTGGGATACTTATTAATTATTATATAGGTAATATAACTAAGATCTTGATTATTTGTATTAGGATAGATTACTTAGGTGTCCCAATTAGCAAACTGTACTACAGTAAGCTAGAATGTTTTGACACAATAATAAAGTTCTTATTATTATTATTATTATTATTATTATTATTATTATTATTATTATTATTATTATTATTATTATTATTATGACAAGGGGCGAACTGATAACTACAGGATATTACTAACAGTTCTTCAACTTAATGTCCACGTAGCAGATAAGGAAAATTCCTTTGGCTAGGTTACAGATACTAATTAATACTTTTAACGTCAATCACTAAAACCCTCCAGTTTAATACTGCTACAATCCAGTAATATGTTTAACGGTGGGTTAAAACTTTGAGTAATGTTGTGTACAATTATGGCAGTACCAAATAAAGAAATTAAAATTATAAATTATGCACCAAGACTGCACCAAAATACTGTGCAAGGTTGGCTCTCAGAAGAATCATAGAGAGCCCAAAGGCTCCCAACCATAAAATCTGGAGTGCCCCACTCTTATTGGTACACTGTAGTTATGTTTTCGAACAAGTTCAATGAAACGACAATTTTGTCCCTTCAATTTGTAATTACTACACTGATTCATTTGATTCAAAGTTAAGACCCTTGTGGTCTGAACTCTCAAAGCAACCACCTTGGCTTCGCATTTTGTATGATCGGGAACTTCTACTGTATGTCAAGAACAAGTATAGTCAAGGTGTTGTCGATGTTATTTTGTGTTTTACCAGCCCTACATACCGCGGGCTCAAGCAGCTGCTGGAAACTGGAACGGGCACAGCTCGCATTGAATGTTGGTATTCCAATGGCGGACAAAAATATTCCATTGTCGTTATCGTGAAAACTGAAGCTCTTATAGCTAAGTCTTTGCAGTATGGGAAAAGAAAAGGAAGGACCGTTAACTCCAAAAGCCATAGCAAACAGGATAAAGGCTAAAGGATCGCAGAAGTTAAGTTGGTATTGTCAAATGTGCCAGAAACAGTGCCGTGACGAGGTACCAAACATATATAAGCTTAGCTTACGTAGCTTAAATTAAAGAAGTTATGAGTTAGACGAAAATATTGTAGACCCTAAATGATGATACACAGTTCATAAGACGTTTCGTATCCAACATGTGTCAATCTGTTGTGTGACTTAGTGACTCAATCTATTGTGTGACTTGTGAATAATTGTTCTTAATAAAGTGTTCAGTAAATGTAAGCTTAAACATTATTTTTAATTGCTGTTGGCAACTGAGCGTAAATGACCCAAACAAAAATCGTTTTGGTTTTGCACGCTTGTTGTCAGAAAACTCTGATCTTCAACCTGTTTTCACCCGCTTTCGTTTGGGCATTTGGCACACTACGTCACACTAGCTATTGTATTGTATATTAACCATTTGTCTTTTTTAAAAATCAGGATAATTTTTTTTTTTCATGGGCATATTACACATGTACAACTTGCCGATATTGACATCTTATCATTTTAAGATCACCATTGCAGCTGTCGGTCAAATTTCTTCGGAACTGTATAGCCCTTTGTGTTCTTGATTGTTGGCTCACAATATTTCGATAGCCGTTTTAGCCGTTTACAGCCAGCCATTTGAAATTTTTCTTCTGTCGTTTAGCCGTTCAGCGTGAGCCATTCAAAATATTTTTTTAGCCATTCAGCCGTTCACAGCCAGCCATTCAGAATAATGATTTTGCTGTTCAGCCGTTCACTGTGACCGTTCAAAAATTTTCTTCTGCTGTTCAGTCATTCAACTTCATCCATTCGAAACTTTTCTTCTGCCATTCAGCCATTCAACTTCATCCATTCAAAATTGCTCCTCAGCGGGTTCGTCCGTTCATGGTAACCATTTGAAACGGCTTGGCCATTCGTTTTTTCATCCGTTTAGTAGCCATGCATTTTGCCATTCGTATCGTTTTTGCATGAAAGGTCACTATTATCATTTGTTTTGTTTCGTGATTGTCAAAACAATTCACCTATGTATGATAAGTTTACTTTGTGCCTTGCTTATGATTTTTCAGTGAATTTCCTTACCCTCCAGACAAATTTTTCATGTGGACACCCCCAACCCCTCAGAAATTTCTGCCTATTCTGCCATACGTCACATAGAAAATACTGAACAGTACAGCTAGAGACATGTAGTGTGGTTCTACATGTAACTTTCTCAAGCATGTTAAGGCATGACCCAGAGCCTAATTTGCATAAAATCCTTCAAGAGTCATTACTTTAAAAAGATATACATAAACATCCTCAAACTTGGTAGTAACATAAAATTTGATGTCCTTAAATTAGTGTTTACTTTATGTGTGGAATGTTTGCATCACGTGACCTGTTATAACAGTTTTCTTACACGAAGAGAAAGGTGAAAATGGGCCGCCGAAATGACATATAATAGGTATATATTGAAGTAGCAATGTAATTCTGTGGTTTCCCCCTTTAAGAATCTGTCCTGAATGGCTGACTGCGATTTACCATTAAAGAGTAATTTTCAAAAATAGGTCACGTGACCCTTTTATTCTTTTAATAACTTCTTAATGAAAGAAGATATTTCGCCATTCAGGACACAGATTGTATCTATGTACCAAGTCAATAAATACGGCATGGGTTTTTGGCCGCCACAATAAACCTTCCTTGGCCCATTTCAGATTGCTCTTTTTTCCTTAATTATGACGTCATCAGTCACGTGACCACAATTGTTAGCACTCAAAAGGTTTAAGGACGTTGAAATATTTCTGCTTTGCACTTTTAATGGCCGTTAATACGAAAAGAACATTACGTCTAATAGAAAAAATAGTTTTCTTTGCGGGAGGGGGGGGGGGGGGGGGAGGGGTCTAAGATCAAAGGACAGTCCATGCCTTAACATGCTTGAGTTTGAGTCAGTTGTTGAAATCCTATGGTGTGACCATTGAAATGAAGCCTCTTCGGCAGTACTTTTGCATGGTACCATTTGTTTTTCAGTATTTTACAAAATAAATTTTTTTCTTGAATTTTGATGTCTGTAAATCTTAAATTTAATTTACTATTACTGTAATTTGTAGTATTTATGCCAAATATCCCTTGAAACCATTGTTTAGTATAAACATGTATTAAATTTAATGATATAAATTTCACAGTTGTTGTATAAAAAAGTTAAAGTTTTTTTTTTCATTTATTTATTTCTCCAAACCTTAACAGAATGATGATAATACAGAATTGAATATATGGTGAAAAAAGAAAAAAAGTAATTAAAAAAGTATAAAATTTTCAAGGAAAGAAAACATACATTACAAAATTACACCACTTAAATGAAATCACATGTATATAGGAAGGAGAGGAGAGGGGCACGTCTAGATAAACTAATATTGTGCCCCTTAAGTTATGTCAGTATAACAAAAAACTTGTAATTTTTTAGTAAA
This sequence comes from Cladopsammia gracilis, assembly GCA_022457155.1. Classification (NCBI taxonomy): domain Eukaryota; kingdom Metazoa; phylum Cnidaria; class Anthozoa; order Scleractinia; family Dendrophylliidae; genus Cladopsammia; species Cladopsammia gracilis. Next base: position 408,709 of record JAJGOT010000211.1, on the reverse strand, counting down.
AAAGTAAAGGAAAGCTTAAAAAAGCTCAAAAAAGGTGATGAAAAAAGGTGATGTTTCATTTATTTAGTATTGAGCAAGGTGCCAGCGTAAAAGTGCTTTTCTAAACATCTTTTTAGATGGTTTGTCTCTGATTAATTGTGGAATACCGTTCCAAAAAAATCTTCCAGTAACGCTCGGGCAGAATCTCCTGAGATTACTTCGAAATGAGGGTATGACTACTTGATTAGATGATGCACTGTGGGTATTGTAGTTATGTTGCTCAAGTACTAGTGAAACAGGTATATTAGGAAACTTTTCATTGTGGAAATAATCATAAAAATTAAATTTAAAATCGATGTTATTTTGTTGTTATCAGTAACCTTTGCGATGCCTGCCAGTAAAAAGAAAGAACCTGTGTCAGGACCAAGTGGGTGAGTACAGAACAATGTAACTATTATATTTAATATATGCTGTATTTTTAACTCCTTTCCCCTAGTGAGGTACAGTAGTGTGGTTTTGTGGTTAGTACATCACACTTTCATTTAACTTTTGAGTCTGTTGATGAAATCCTATGGTGTGATCGTTCAAATGAAACCTCTTCAGCAGCACTTTTGCATGGTACCATTAATTTGTTCAAACTTTTGAGTCTGTGGATGAAATCCTATGGTGTGACCATTCAAATGAAACCTCTTCAGCAGTACTTTTGCATGGTACCATTTGTTCTAACTTTTGAGTCTGCTGTTGAAATCCTATGGTGTGATCATTCAAATGAAACCTCTTCAGCAGTTATACTTTTACATGGTACCATTTGTTCTAACTTTTGACGCTCTAGATGAAATCCTATGGTATGACTCACCATTCAAATAAAACCTCTTCAGCAGTACTTTCACATGCTCCAAATTGTCTCTCTCTATCCAGGTATACCGGTATAAATGGGTGCCGGTGACATAAAATTATTGCTTAAGGGTAACCTCGTGATGGATTAGTAATACTGTCAGTCACTTCCTAATGTTGAATGACCAAATTGAATATTTCATGGAAAAGGGGAACAAACCATCCTTGCTGCCAGTAATTTCTCTTGCAAAAAGTGGGGCTGTTCCTCTGGACTCTGTAATTGATTTTTATGATTTACCGTTATGACGTTAAACAGTTTTGTGATTCTTTTATTTTTTGTGCAGTTTAAAACAAAAATCAGCTTCACGCGGGCCATGTGGCTCAAGAATTCGGCAGCCCAGGAACAACTTTTGAATGTCTTAAGTGAGAGAGCTTAAACTTTGCAAGACGACAGACATTTGAATTCCAAACAATCGTATGTTTTTTGTTTTTTCAATTTTAACAGTTTTTGGTGGGAAAATGACGTCACAAGGGTAACACCAAAATTATTTTTTTCTCGTTATGGCAAAATTAGTCAGTGATTTTTAAAGAACACGTTAAGACAAATTCGAATCTGAAAAAATTATCGAAAAACCACAATTGGTTCAAAAGATACAGAGATCTCAATTTTGAATTTCCCGCCATTTTGTTACTATTTTTAGAAACAATAGGAACTTTTAAACGCCATAACTTTTTAACCAATCGTGGTTTTTCGATAATTTTTTCACACTTGAATTTGCCTTAACGTGTTCTTTAAAAATCACTGACTAATTTTGCCATAACGAGAAAAAAATAATTTTGGTATTACCCTTGTGACGTCATTTTCCCGCCAAAAACGGTTAAATTGAAAAAACAAAAAACATACGATTGTTTGGAATTCAAATGTCTGTCGTATTGCAAAGTTTAAGCTCACTCACTTAAGACATTCAAAAGTTGTTCCTGGGCTGCCGAATTCTTGAGCCATCTGGCCCGGCGTGCTTTGGAGGAAATAATGGAAGTGAGTCAGGATTTTTGTTGTTTATTTTACAAGAGATGTGGTTCTGATTTGACATCCTATTGCTATTATTTATTTATCCATCCATTTATTAATACCACCGTAATCAGATACCACCATAATCAGACAGATGTGTTCAATACTTTCCTAACCAGTAACACTTTTCTTGATACTGAAAAATACATGGATTACTCTCTTGCAGATGGAGGAGCAGAAAAAGATGAAAATCAGTCGCAAAAATAACTGGGTAGCAAAGATATCCAAAGGAAATTTTCCATGCAATAAAAACTGTTTCATGTAAGTAGTCTAAAAGAATTCCCTGTTTCCTTTTTCATAGATACAATGTACATGTAGTCCATTTACCGCATTGTTTTCTTTCTTTTACAGGGAATCGTCATTAAAGTTGTCACCAAAAAGCTTGGAGATAGATACTACAGAAAGAAAGGAACAGTTAAGGTACAAACCAGTGCTTACAACAACAACAACAATTTATTCTTTGTACAACAATACAAGAGTTGGATAATAATAATAATAATATAATAATAATAATAATAATCACTTTATTTAAGTGTCAAGGTATTTAGCGCGCGAGCACTAATTGGGGACACTAAATAAAGAAACAAATATTCAAATAGAACATGATGGTTTGGTTTGCTTTGCAAATGGCTGGAAAGCTAATCGTGGCGGGCAAAACAAGTACATGAATAACACAAATTATCCAATAAAATCAAAGACCCTATACCCTATACCCTATACCCTATACTATGTACCTCCTTTTTTGGTTCTTGTGTACATTAATGTAACTGTTCACAGTCATCCTAGCATTAGGTAACTGTTCACAGTCATCCCAGCATTAGGTAACTGTTCACAGTCATCCCAGCATTAGGTTTCACAGTCATCCCAGTATTGGGTAAATGTTCAATTTGTACTACCATGGTTTGGTCGCAATAGCACACTTTAACATTGTTAGGATAACAAATACATTGGTGCATTAATCCTCCAGTACCCCAGCCAAATGTGATCCCTTTTAAACTCATGAATACCCAAAGCATATTGATTAGTTGTAGCAGTGGGATCAAATTATACTCAATTGCTTGCTCTATCAGCTGTTACCACCGTAAAAGTCACCTGTCTTACCAATGGGGAGCGCATTCAAGGGAGGGGAGGGGAGGGTGGGAAGTTAAATGCAAGGAGTGGAGGGAGGGGTCAGTGGAGCAAAATCACCTAACAGAAGGGAGGGTCGGCGAACATTGAGCCCACAATATGTAGTGGTCACCTGCCTTGTCCATGGTGATGGCATTGGAAGCAAGGGAGAGTGGGGGATAGGACACAGGGATGGGGGTCGGTGACCATGAATCAAAGCATGAAGGAGAGGGGAAGGTCCGAATTTTTTGCATTCACGTGTTGGCTTGATAGTAGGCGCCTTTGTTTAATTTCTCTTAACCTAGTCCTCAACAAATATTGTGATGATGTACGACACGCACTAAGGAGTATTTGGATTTTCATCCTTAGGTAAGACTGTGTTGGTTGTAAATGGTGTCCACAGAGGGTCAACAGCTCGCTTGGATCTTTGGATGAAAAGAGTTTTTCATTCACATTGGATCTTAAAGATGTAAGTCAGCTATACTTTTTGGGAGACTAAAGCCCCCCCCTTCCCCCCCCCCCCCCCAACTATCTTCACTTTCACCCACCCTTGAACAGTTTTTGTACTCTTCCCAGTTTTTAGTGCACCATGAAACTAAAGATAGCAGCTAACAGTCCATGTTCATGCGGGTGAAGTTAAGAATGTGATGCGCAATACCTGCAGTTCTGTACGCATTACATGCCTACATTATTTTTCTGTTTCTCCAGGGTCCTCGCAGAGGGAAGAGAGTTGATAGAATCCCCTTTGAAGACATCTGCAAACTGGACACCTGACACTAAGGGGCAAAGTCCATTCAAGAACCCAGGGTGCATGTCAGTCAATATCAAAAATGGATGCCTCGTAGTTACATGGCTGTGTTTGGCATCAACAAAGATCAGCAAAGAAAACTTGATACTGTATTTTCTAGTTTAATGCTGTATCGTATGCCTTTCTACTCTAACTTGTATATATGTACAGAAGACAAAAAGTTGGAAAACTGTACTGAAATACAATAATGTATTATAATAGACAATAAAAAGAAGCCAGGGAAATGCTTCCTCTTTCAAGTCAACCTTCTCATGTTAATTGTATTACTATTAAATATTGAGTGGAGGGCCGCATAGGAAGTGCTTTACTTCCTCTCCCCTCCCCCATCCAATTTTTTTCTTTGCTCCTTTTCACGCCGAGGCTATGCTTTCATGACCCACCCATGCCAGCTCTCGCAAACTGGGGAAAGTACTCTCATATATATTCATATATATATATATATATATATATGGGTATGTGCCGTTGTGAGGGGTATGATTTTCAAACAGAGTTATTTTGGGATAAGGTGAAGAAATCAGAGAGTTTTGGTCTAGAATAGGGTATCATTTGCCAGGAAACTGATCAGTCGTATGAAGCATCAAGTCTGGAATAAGGTGAAGGTTTCGGAGTTCCAACCCCCCCCCCCCCCCCCCCCCTTGGGCAAACGACACTACAAAGGCTGCCGCAGATACCAAATGTGCAAATCTTCTTACTTCTCGGGGATGCCTCACTCCTCGTAAAGTTTCAGAACTGGACGAAGCAGGACTAATTCAAAACGTGAAACTCGGCAACGTCTAAAAGAACTGTGGTCTTGAAAGTTTCACAAAATGATCACATACTCTCACTCTTTCTAACGCATATCAATTTAGGATGCAAATCCCAAAATGGTTAATGAGCTAAAATGAGTCCTTCGATTTTTCCAAAAATGGATCATTTTTGCTCATTAACAAATTTCTATTGTTTCAATATTCAGAGGGGATTTGCTCTGTTTCTACAAGAGCTCTGGCCTTGAAAGTTGCACAGAATGGTCACGTGCTCACACTCTTTCTAACGCGCATATAATTAGGATGCAACTCCCAAGGGAACCTTGGCAATTAACCCATGAATATTTAAACAATAGAAAATGGTTGATGAGCAAAACTTAGTCCTCTTCGATTTCTTAAAAAAATAGCTCATTTTTGCTCATTAACAATTTTCCATTGTTTCAATATTCAGAGGGGATTTGCTCCGTTTCTGCAAGAGCTGTGGACTTGAAAGTTGCACAGAATGGTCACGTGCTCACACTCTTTCTAACGCGCATAAAATTAGGATGCAACTCCCAAGGGAACCTTGACAGTTAACGCATGAATATTTAAACAATAGAAAACGGTTAATGAGCAAAACTTAGTCCTCTTCGATTTCTTAAAAAAATAGCTCATTTTTGCTCATTAACAATTTTCCATTGTTTCAATATTCAGAGGGGATTTGCTCCGTTTCTGCAAGAGCTGTGGACTTGAAAGTTGCACAGAATGGTCACGTGCTCACACTCTTTCTAACGCGCATAAAATTAGGATGCAACTCCCAAGGGAACCTTGGCAGTTAACGCATGAATATTTAAACAATAGAAAATGGTTAATGAGCAAAACTTAGTCCTCTTCGATTTCTTAAAAAAATAGCTCATTTTTGCTCATTAACAATTTTCCATTGTTTCAATATTCAGAGGGGATTTGCTCCGTTTCTGCAAGAGCTGTGGCCTTCAAAGTTACACAGAATGATCACATGCTCATACTCGTTCTAACGCGCATAAAATTAACATGCAAATCCCATGGGAACCTTGGGAAGAAACGCATGAATACTTAACAAAAACTGCCCGCTAATTAGTCAAAGACTTGTCAAAGATAACTCAAAGAAAAGATTCCCTTGGGATTTGCCCACTAGTTTTGTGGGAGTTAGTGTTAGTGTGTAATAGCAGTCCGTGTTTCATTCGAAAAGAGATTAAAGAAACGTATTTTCTAGTAGGCAACAAAGTATATGTTGCAGGTAAATTTAATTTTCACTAGGTTTTTTCTTAGTTCTAGTTAGGATTAAATTTTGGCCGAGGCGAGTCTGGGAACAATAATAAGCAATAATACAAAAAAATATGCGTCACTTTTCATCGCAGTCCTGGTGGCGCAGTGGTAAGGACAGTGGACTACACATCTGACGGGTGGGAGTTCGAATCCAGGTAAGTGCACACAAAAAATTCTTCATTTCATAATTTCTCAGTGATATTAGTGAGTGTGGCATAAATGGGGGTGAGATGGGAACAAGGGAGGGGAGGATAATAAGATAAATTGTGGGGGGGACATGAAGATGGCATCAAGGGAGGGAAGGTGAGATGCGACCTACGGAGAAAGATGAAGGGAAGGGATGGGAGAAGAGGGAAGGGAGAGGAGGTAAGATGAGATAGGCGGAGGAAAATGAGGATAGGATGAGAATAAGAGAGGAAGATCTGAAGGACAAGATAAGAAGCGGGGAAGAAGGAAGAGAGAGAAGAAGAAAGAAAAAACCCGAATTTTTTTTCGGCTTTTTTTTCGGCTTTTCGAATTTTTTTTTTCGGCTATTTTATCCCGACCCCATAAATAACTGGCCTTCTTCAGAAAATTAAGAAAACAACAGTCAATACGGCGGACTGAAACAACAGTTTGCCATATTGACCTTGATTTTCTTAATTTCCTGAAGAAGGCCGGTTAAACAGGCCGAAACGTCGATTAATAATCGCTTTTAGCCTCAGAAGACCCCCCCCCCCCCCCCCCAAAAAAAAAAAAAAGACACACACACACACACGGCAAAAAAAAAATAATTTTTGAAGAATGAGAGAAACTTTCAGATATACAATAAAAAAATAGCTATTGAAAAACTTAAGTACAACATTAACAACTTTTCTAAGGTCCTGTTTCACTGTCTACATGAATGTGATTCCACTCTGGAAAAATTGGATCATTAACAGCACCATACGAGGCACCGTTCCGTAGCTTTTTATTTGATGGAATTTTATTTATTTGCGTTATATAAACTACAAAAATACAACTAACTATAATATATTTATTCCCTGTTTATTTACACTGCAAACGGGACTTTAACTTATTGTACGATCTGCTCAAAACATAACAAATACAGCAAACATACACTACCAGCAGTCTCTCTTTTCCAGCTTAGTCCGTCGAGCGAGAAACAAAACACACAGTACATGCGAACGGATAATGGCCGCGCGAAACTGGGGGCGAGGCAGGCACGTGCGCATCACGGCTAAACTGACCAATGACAGTTATAACCAGACGTATATAACATCAACTGACCATTCACAATTCACATGACTCTGAAGATGACTTCCGCTCAGGTTGTCGAAACGTCAGTCGTTGTCAACAACAACAGTTCTTTTCAGAACTACACTCACCCGGACGATCACAAACAACAGACTACTAAATTACATGTTGATCAACAGAATTTGGTGGTACACCTACTTCCATTGGAATCAATCATCAATCATCGCTACATGGAGTTACAAATTATTTACCACCAATATATAATCTTGTGGCGTGTTTTTAGCTGAAGCCTTGTTTGTGACTTAAAGAATATGACTGAAAAATAAAATGAAAAACGAACTGTATTAATTAAGGCAATGAGAAAGGCAAGAAACACAACGAAGTGCGGAGTAACCCGATGTTCTCTTCTTTCTTTTTAACTGAGTAGAAACAATTTCTCTTATGTGTTATGAAAACCAAACAGAACTGAAATGTTGGGCAGAGCCGTCAAGAGTAACTTTACGGATTTTGAAGTGCAATATAACGCAATCTTAACTATGTGGGGTGTGATGTAATGCAACCGCCGCTATGTGGTGTGTAGTAGAACACAATCATCGTTACATGGAGTTACAATTGCCGCTAAGTAAGGTCTCATGTAACACAATCGCCGTTATACACATGGGTTGTAATTTTCTATTAAATGTAATGTAACACGGTCATCACTATATGGGGTATAACGTAACACAATCGCTGCTAAGTAAGGTTTTATGTAACACAAATTGCGGTTATATGGGTTGTAATGCAACTTTTCTATTAAGTGTAATGTAGCGCAATCCTTAAACTCACCCTAGCTGTTCCTGACGTGACATCATCAAAAACACTTGTCACACACTCGTACAGGTTTCTTGCTCAATGTGAGTGGCGCATTTTTGCTGTACAATCACCAAAGTAAATCAAACTGTGAGAAACAAGAGACAGCATGAACATTCACTGGATACTGAGCAGTTTCTTTGTTCTCGTCATGTATCAGCTTGACAATGTATTCACACTGTAGAGAGAAATTAGATGCTGATCACTAACATTTGATCATTTTAATCCTCAACACTAATCGATATATTGAAATTGTAAAGAGAAATTAGATGTTTGTCACAAGCATTTTGGTGTACATGAGGACAACATCCCCTAGATGAGTATTTCGAGGTAAGGAGGAAATACAAGTGGGTCATCATTTTTGGAATCCTCGACAGAACTTCTGAGTGGTCCTATACTAGCGGCAAATGTAAGAAATTCAATATAATTACCCGCAATTCCGACAGTGGTGCTAAAAAAGAAGGAAAGAAAGCAAAAGATTAGAAAGACACAGGGTGCGTTCCTTTGGGATGATCCGGATCCGGATCACTGATCCAAGATCACTCGGATCATGAAGCATCAAGGGAACCGACGAATCCACTCTGGACAAGGATTCGTCGGTTCCTTTGATGCAGCATGATCCAAGTCATCTTGGATCAGTGATCCGGATCCGGATCATCCCAAAGGAACGCACCCACAGTAACAATTTAAGTATATTTGTCAATTTTGTTTCTGTGGCACTCTTTGGATGCTAGGCACACAAAGAATTGTTGTTATAAAGCAATAATGAAAGGATTTCAAAAGATTTACAAACAATGCAGGTGAGGATACCCTGCCTCTCTCATTTTGTTTTGTATATATATGTACTTGATTTGGCGAAGCTAATAAAATAAAAATAAAAATAATAATGAAAACATCTTTGGATCTTCCTCGAAAATTTTCGTTATTTCTCGATTTACAAGCTTTGCAGATGCATTAATGAAATACCTTGGGTTTTTGACAGTTTTCGGAAACCTTTTGTACGAGACATGATAGAGAACAAACCTTTCTTATGGTCATGGAGAATTGTCTCTCGCATCCATTGCAACTTGATACATCCTCACCATTTTCCCATCTCCGTGCATTCTTTTGAGAGTTCGAAATCTGAAATGGAAAGGTACATTTCGTATGAAATATAATACATGCCATTTTCAACACAGGGTTTATTTGATGTCAGTCAAGAACTTTAGATGTTTCGACTGAAGCCGCGTTCACATTATTGCTGCGAGCCCCCAGGCGAGTAGCACACTTATCTTTGGTTTGGCTGTGGTTGCTTGGGTGCCCTGCGTTTTATTGCTGCGGTCTCGATTTTTTGTTGTTTGTCACGATGATTTTGAGCAAGTACGGAGCCCCATAAGGGACACGCACACTTTTCATTTAAGTGCCACTTTTAGTGCCACTTTTGGTGCCACTTTTGGTGCCACTTTTGGTGCCACTTTTAGTGCCACTTTTAGTGCTTGTTTGGCTACCGTTAATCGCGGGCTCCCTGGTGGACTGAAAAACATGGCGTCGACGAAGGGGTACGCGGCGCCCATTTCAGTTTGTTCGCGCAGAATAAAGCATGAAGATGATCTCTATAGTCCTTTTGGCAGTTATCTGCACCACTTCAAAGGCTGTGTTTCCGAATTATTTGCCTGCAATCAGACGTAATGTTCTTACACTTGGTGAAGTGATAGAAAGCTACTTTTAACCTTAGACTCAGTGCTGAAGAAATTGTATTGTTTCTCGTAAGTGTCCATGGTTAGCGTAAGGCAGTTGAAAAGAATTCTGAGGAGATTGGGGTGTAGAAGACGTAGATGAAATAGTAGAGGCAGTGGAGGAGGAATTTAAAACGGGTAGTGGAAGTTTACTTGGGTACCGGGCCATGCACCAAAGTGATAAATCATTATAGACTTACCACTACGAGAAAAGTTGTTAGTTAAGTATTACTGAAAGACCTTCGATCCAGACATAGACTTCGAAGAAGGATTAACCGATCTAAAGGGAATAACTATTTGTGGCATATAGACGGCTATGACAAGCTTAAACCGTTTGGGTTCTGTATCCATGGTACCTTTGATGGCCTTAGTCGAAAGATTTTATGGCTGGAGGTAGGATCGTCAAACAACAACCCTAAAATAGTAGCTCGGTATTATCTTACGAGAAACAATTCAATTTTTCAGCACCGAGTCCAAGGTTAAAGTAGCTTTCTATAACTTCATCACGTGTAAGAGCATTGCCTCTGATTGCAGGCAAATGAAGTGAAGTGGAAATAAGTGCCAAAAGGACTACAAGAGATCATCCTCATGCTTTATTCTGCGCGAACAAACTGAAATGGGCGCCGCATACCTCTTCACATCGATGCCATGTTTTGCAGTCCACGAGGGAACGCATCTCAGTGAGCCCGCGATTAACGGTAACCAAACAAGCACTTAAAGTGGCACTAAAAGTGGCACCAAAAGTGGCACCAAAAGTGGCACTAAAAGTGGCACCAAAAGTGGCATCAAAAGTGGCACCAAAAGTGGCACCAAAAGTGGCACCAAAAGTGGCACCAAAAAGTGGCACTAAAAGTGGCACCAACAGTGGCACCAACAGTAGCCAACAGTGGCACCAACAGTGGCACCAACAGTGGCACCAACAGTGGCACCAACAGTGGCACCAACAGTGGCACTAAAAGTGGCAGTAAAATGAAAAGTGTGCGTGTCCCTTATGGGGCTCCGTAAGCAAGCGTACGTCCAGTGGTGTCATCATAACTTAGATGCACCTGGGTCTGGATGCGTCTTTCGCCGTCCATAGCACGTGCTCGCTTGTCTTCGCTTCTCGCTTCTCTTCTTCGATTTTTCTTATAGTGTATTCAAGCGTGTAATCAAACCATTTTTAAGGGTCAGACAGAATGCAACCTAATACCTTAACACCTTATATCTATATTTTCCTCTAAACACACTTATATACTTAAATAAACGACTTTTTTCTTTATTTCTTAAAATGCCGCCTAGTATTTAAATTGCCCGTGGGGGGAAATCTCTATTCCTCATAAGCTCGGCTTCTCGGAGATTTCCCGCCACAGTCACTCCTCTCAAGCTAGTAATGTACAAATTTTAAATTTAATGTTAATTAACCTATTTATTATCGTTTTTGTTCTGCTTGTAATTCATTGTGTGTGGCAAAATAATAAAATAAAATAAAATAATAAAAATTTCAAAGTAATTGTTTTCCTTTGCGGCAAGATTTCCGTATTGCTAGTTTGAGCGTGACGTCACGGCGGCCATGTTGGTGGTCAAGAACAAAACCGTTTCTCTCCGCTGGGAACTAAACTCTATTTTCATGCAAATTCTGCGAAAAAAAATTGTATTGTATTGGCCACCAACATGGCCGCCTTGTCACGTGGTTGCAAACCAAGAATAACCCCATACATTAATTATGCATATGCGCTATTATAAAAGAGAACAATAGAGAAAACAATAGACTGCCTTTGGGAATAGCATACATTGTACAGGTTTTTTTTTTATTTTTTTTTTCTTAGTCTTTTTCAAAATAGGTCTAAAAAGAGCATTTTCATCAAAATTTGTCGAAGAAAATGGGCCGTTTTCCGTTTTTTTCGAGTTGTAGTGCGAATGAAAAATAGACCAGAGAGAAATAAATTGAAACTCACCGTTGATGTTGTTGTGGTGTTTTTACCCCGTTTTCCACCTTGTGATGCGATGCGTTGAATCTTTACTTGATGTATTATTGATTTCACAAAAGAAGATCACCAATGATGCATAAGATTGCTACGCGGAACACTTCACGGGTCTTTGTACACCTGGTAAAGTTCAGCGATATGCTTGATGATGTTTACAAAGGGATCCTCTCCATAATGCTTACGCCACAAAACCTCCTGTAGAAAACCATGCCATTACAATGTCTCTTCGAGCATCGCCACTTAAACCCGTCTCGATTTCGCGCGTTTCGTCCAGGTTAGTGCTTTGCAGCACTCAGGTCTAGGACACTTCGCAGCCGACACGAGTAGGTTCTTGTTCCTTGCACCAATCTATGCACTGTTCGTGATCTTGTAATAGAGAACACAACGAAAACCAATTCAACTTGACAAGAGGACGCACACGAAGGGACAGACGAAGACGTAGACGGAGATGAAGACGGAGGTACTGTTGTCATAACGTTATGACAATAATAATAACAACACGGCAGAAAGTCGAAAGGAAACTGAAGGACGACTCAGTCAAGAAATTTGCATGGAAATACGTTCCTTTTTATTCTTACAGTTAACCAATAGCAAAGACATGACAAGGATTCCTACGTGTAAACTGCCATGGGAGTTGGGGTTAAATTGTTATGTAGATTTTTAGTAATTAACATAGAACACATGAATAAAATGTAATTATTGGTCAGTAACTTTCAATGAGCTCTTGTGGTGTAGTGGTATAGCACATGGACTAGAAATCCAGATGTGATCAAGAAGTCACGGTTCGAGATACGGTGTCGCCGCCATAAAAAGGTAAAAACGAAACCGAGAAAAAGACTGGGACGAGAAACTGAGGGGAGAAAAGACTGGGGAAAGAGAAGAGGAGAAAGCGGGAGGAAAGAAAAAAACAAGACGACGCAACTAAATCCATTTTTATTGTTGAAGTACGTAGCGATAACTGATGCATATATTCAATACACGTGGGAATTGCCATTGTTTAAGAAAACAAATAAATGTATGGGATTACACGGAAATTTTTCCCTATTTGCAAATGTATCATGCCAAATTCAAACTTATTTGTTGCTGGAAGCATTCATCAAGGTTACGAACGATTTAGTGAGATTTCACGTGGAAGACAATCTTGTTTCATAAGTTTTTCAGCGTTGTTACGTGCTCAGAGTTTGCCAATTGAACAATGGATAGAAGTCATCCAAACACCAGGCTACCACTGTGCTACTGTTTTTTACTGAGTACACGTTCTAACATTGTTGTACAACATTTGTTGGTTTCGATTGGTTTAACATTGTTAGAGCGTGTAGCATCCCATTCCCATGTTAGATGAATGTTTTGTTTTGTTTTCAATCAAACATTTTGGCCAGCTGTTGCAACAATGAGAACCCAGGCCCCAATCGTTTTACTCTTGTCCGCCATTTTGAAATCCCAAGGAAAAAATAAACAGACTCCAAGAATGTTAGCTTGATGTTAAATGACGTTTAGCCGCTCGTCCAACGTTGTTTCCAACAATTGTTGGACGTGTTATATGACGGTGTTAGAACGTTTAGCCGGGTCATTGCTATTAAAACAAGTGATAGGCCCCACACTTTAATACACAATACATATCAAGTCAATTTCGGAATAAGTTATTTTATTTGGATTGAGCTATAATTATGTGCTTTAGATTTTAATACGAAAATGCAACTAGCGTAATTTATTAACACCAATGGAGGAAAGCCTTGCATGCATGTGTCAAAAAGATGTGAATATTAAACAATGTGGCCAAAATGGACAAATAGAGAGATGAAACCCAATTTATTCTTTCACAAACAACAAAAATAAAGATGTAACTTCAGTTAATTATCTTTTGTCGTGCTGTTAATCCTTTGTGCACGAAAGTGAGAGTTTTGCATTTCTAGTTACGGCTTCTTCGAGTAGTCAAGCAGTCAAGAAGCTGGCTCACATGGTACCGCTCACATGGTACTGGCTCACATTTTTCCCGCGCTTGAAACTTGTTGCATATTTTCCCGTGCTTGGAATACCGGACTAACGGTTACAATTTTTCCCGCGCTTGGCAATGGTTACGTGTTTTCCCGCGCTTGGTACCGGACTACCGGTTACAAGTTTTCCCGCGCTTGGAGCTGTTTGTTTGCTTTCCCGCGCTTGGTACCGCTTACAAGTTTTTCGCGCTTGTTAATGGTTGTATGTTTTCCCGCGTTTGGCACCGGTTGCATGTTCTTGCTTCGAGTTCTGATTGGTTCTTTGCATTAGTTAGGGTTTTTTCTGATTGGCCAGGTCAGACGTCGTTGGGTTTGGTTTTACGACTTAAAGCTGCTCTAACAATATACGAGAAATTCCCGTTTTACTTTGGGATGCGTCAAGGTTAAAATAACAGCAACAACAACAACAGAACGGTTTGGCAAAAAACGGGAAGTTTCTATATGCCGTTTGCGATCAGTGTTTCATCTCTCCATCAACTGACTCCCAGTTTCCAAAGCAATAAAATTCTGTTAAAAAAAACCTCTAAACTCGATAGCTACAGTTCTGATTTTGAACCCAGTGAATGAAACAATGATGCTCAACATTCTTATGTACAGTATTCTCTGATCTAATTAAAAAAATCCTTGCGGTCGAAAGCAAAGGAATATTTACTCTTAGGGTGCGGCCAAGTCCATCCGTGTGATTATCGGATATCCTCGTTTTGACCTTCGCGCGTCTTCGGCAATCTTCGCCAGATACTCGGTTGTTTTTCGGCTTTCCGCGAAGTCGACTACTTGCCGGTCAGATGAGACTGCTTTGCCCAAATATACATAGCTTGTGTTAAACAGGTCGTTCATTACATATGTGTAGGAGGGTAAGTGTGCTCGCCTGGTCTGTTCATATGCATGTACGGTGACGACATATACGAACAGTCCGCATTTTGTCGGTAGTAGGGTGGGGGTGCCGGCGCGGGGGGAGGGTGTGAAGGAGGCATAAACACTGGACCTGAATTGTTTGTCAGCACGGGAGGGGAGGGGTAGTTTTGATTGTGCGTCAGTGGAGTCGAAGATGAACCATTCCACATGTTGGTATTCATGTTCCCGCTGCAGCTGGGGAGCTGGTACGGAGAAGGACTTGATTTCTTTGGCTCGCTGACTTTTGATGGAGAAGGAATTGTTCCTGGTGGAGATTTCTTATCAAGTTTGCGTTTATTTTCCGCCGCTTTGTCCAGCTGACGACACTTAGCTCTTCTGTTTTTGAACCAAACCTTCAAAAAGACAATAACAAAAGAGAATCTAAACAAAAAGTAGTCACAAAAAGTCGGGAAAAAACTTCATTTTTTAGTGAGCGCGTACAGTATTACTAAAGCTCGCGTCATCAGCGCACGCGTGGCTAGAAAACTATAGAGATCCACCTTAAGTTATCCCTTTCTAGTCCCAGCAGTACCCCAAAAACAAAAACATATGGAAAATCAAACAATGCAATACCATTGAAAGACACTGTTCTGTAGCTTTCATTTCAATGGTCACTTTTCAGAAGTTCGTTCACAGACTCAAAAAATTTCACAATCCTCCTCTCCCCCTCCCGGAAAATGGATTCCAGTATTGAGACCGTGCTAACTCTGTATTTTTGCGCCATGTTTTTCAAGTTTTCAAAATAGCGCATTTTTCTATGAATTTACTATGAAAAGATCCATCTTTGGATCGCAGCTGTCACCAAAACTTATCTCCCGAACACCCACTTTTTTTATCCTTTACATCCTAATCGCATTTACTCTGGAATATGTCTTCGTTCTTTCATGGATAATCCCATCAAACAGTCGTGCTTTTTTCAGACCGGTGATACGGTAATTATCTCACTGCTCGTATCAACTTCATAACCGGGGATTATAACATTGTTTCTGTCTGTTATTGAGCAATAAATTCCTTGACCGTTTTTATCTACGACCGGAATGGATTCGCCTTGTTTTATCATTACTCCATAGCTGGATTGAAGCAATAAAAAATGCTTAATAAATGTAACAAGTAATACTGTGCAGTTTTATCTTAATCTTTTTCTTATTCAATTAACAAGTAAGTGGAGATAACACAGTTATTTCTATGCAGTATTTGCCATTTGCTATACAACGGTATCAAATCATTTCAACGAATAATAGGCAAAAATATTTGACTTAATCTATAAACAACGCGTCCTTTTAAGAATTCTCATCCAAAAACTCAACCGATCAGTAGAACTATCGCCTTCAATAGCATACTGAACAATGTCGCAGGTGGAACTACCAGGCAAAATAAACAGAACTACCATATATTCCTCTGATACTTTTCGCGCAATACGCTTTTAGAACAATGAATAAACATAACATATGTCTCCATCAAGAGACTCGAGGTTCAGTTTGGTTTAAATTTATCCACAAACGTAAAATAAAGAAGCTGATCTCTTGTGCTACATACCCTTCTCAACAAAAGCTTTCAATTCAAAAGGGCATTGTATATAGATACGGATTTTATTCCAGACTCGATCAAAAGTTAAATACGCTTTTTACAACTATATTTATAAACTTTCACACGGGAAACCATTCATCAAAACGTTGTTCATTTGTTACAGCTTTGGTTTTCATCCACGGACTAAAACGCTAGTATCACATTGATTGCTTACAAGATATTCTAATAATATTCTATGTACGTCGTTTTTCAACGAGCTTTTATATCACTTAAGCTCAGTGTAAAAACCCCAGTAGAGCTGATGAATCTATTGTAAGCGACCACTGGCTTAGCTTTAGGATGTGAAAAGGAGGTCCTTGTCGGGAGATGGTCGCTTAAAAGATATTCTACATACACCGTTTTTCAACGAGCTTTTAGATCACTTGAGATCGGTATAAAAAAAAACAGTATAGATGACGAATCTCTTGTAAGAGACAAGAGACCACCCTTAGGATGTGAAAAGAAGGTCCTTGTCGATCGTTTACAAGATGTTCTACATACAGCGTTTTTCAAAGAGCTTTTATATCACTTGAGATCGGTGTAAAAACCCCAGCATAGATGCTGAATCTCTTGAAAGAGACAAGAGACCACCCTAAAGATATGAAAAGAAGGTCCTTGTCGGGAGATGTTCGCTTACAAGATATTCTATGTACTGCGTTTAACTGAGAATTATATAAACAGGATTTCATAGCAAAGGTCAGATCGCTTAAGAGAGTGGTGGCCGGTCGTTGTGAATCATTCAACTGTAATTTTAAAACAGATCTCCAGCTGGGATACCTAACGAATCATTTTGGTGAAATGCTTGTTCGGAAGGCTTAAGTCGCCTTAGATATTCGGAATGAACTTAGCTTAAAAAGTCGAGTTTTCTTTAGTAAAATTTCATCTCAAACTTTCGTAACATAGGAGACTTTAACATCTGTCGTGCCATGGTACTTCATGGTGAGTTTGGCTCTATAGCGGAGAAATGTCTCTTTCGAATTTATCGTAGTTGTGTGTGCATTGCATAAGATACATGTATCAAAATACTTGTGACAAGCTTGTAATATTTGCATTCTTGTATTTCTTTATTGCCTTTGAGTCAAAACCAAAAGCCGAGGCTGTAATGGGTGTGCAACTTTTACGAAGTCCCCGAATTTTGTGACCATTCAATAATACACCATGCATGCGTTTTGCCAGTGGTACTGTTTGTTATGCTGTACAAGGCAGTTCTAAGTTTTGAGTCTGTGGATGAAATACTACAGTGTGACCATTCAAGTGAAAGTTACTGAGCAGTATTTCGCTATGGTACTGTTTAATATGCTGTGCAAGGTGGTTCTTGGTTTTGAGTGTATGAATGAAATCCTAAAGAGTGACCATTCAATTGAAAGCTACTGAGCAGTACTTTCATGTGATACTGTTTATTATGCTGTACAAGGTGATTCTAACTTTTGAGTCTGTGGATGAAATCCTAAAGTGTGACCATTCAAATGAAAGCTTTTGAGCAGAATTTTTCTGTGGTACTGTTTATTATGCTGTACAAGGTGATTCTAACTTTTGAGTCTGTGGATGAAATCCTAAAGTGTGACCATTCAAATAAAAGCTACTGAGCAGTACTTTTCTGTGATACTGTTTATTATGCTGTACAAGGTGATTCTAACTTTTGAGTCTGTGGATGAAATCCTAAAGGGTGACCATTCAAATGAAAGCTATTGAGCAGTACTTTTCTGTGGTACTGTTTATTATGCTGTACAAGGTGATTCTAACTTTTGAGTCTGTGGATGAAATCCTAGAGTGTGACCATTCAAATGAAAGCTATTGAGCAGTACTTTTCTGTGGTACTGTTTATTATGCTGTGCAAGGTGGTTCTAACTTTTAAGTCTGTGGATGATATCCTAGCGAGATGTGGGATTTTTACTTTTTTGCACTTTTGAATGAACTTGACTGACGTTTGTAGACGTTCGTGATTTCCGCGACAAAGAAGATTAGACAGTTTATCGCTAACAGTCTTTGCTGAAACTAATCCAAACTGTTAGATGACTTTTGATAAAATCATAAGTTCCTGTTTCCCTTAAGCTAATTTAATTGAGGCTTAGATCGGGTTAAATTTCGACGATAACACGACATACTAAAAGGGAAAATGTCTCTTTATGCTTCGACGAAGATAACAGCCACTTTGGATAATTTTTTTTTGGACAGTTGTCCTTGGCCTATTCTTTTGAATATAAAGTTTACTTTTAGACACAAGTTTGGTTTGCATCTAATTCAGTCCAGCGCTGGAGAGTGTCATTTACAAAAAAACGGCTCGTGGGCGTGAACTTTACTTCACGCAAAACGCAAGTAAATGCATAGTGAAAGGTATTTATTTCAAGTAAGATAGTTAAAAATATCTCGGATCATGACTGGTCAATAAGTTGACATGTTTCTATTCTATAACCGTCAATTGAATTGAAGAACCCAGATTGCAGTCTTCTGACGCCTTCCGCGGATTTCACAATACTCGCACAATGCATGGGTGTGGCATCAAACATAAGCGATCTTCGTGCCTGTTACCACTTGGAATTTTTTCAAACCATTTTCAAACAACCTCGGAGGAAAGCACTACTCCACATCTTTAATTTGAACACGACATACTAAAAGGGAAAATGTCTCTTTATGCTTCGACAAAGATAACCGCCACTTTGGATAATTTTTTTGGACAGGTTGTTCTTGGCCTGTTCTTTTGAATATATCTTTTGTACTGCTTGACCAACTGTACCACAAGTAAAAACTGTTCTTCAACCGTTATTTAAATGGCGACAGTTTAAGATTTCTTCCACAGACTCAAAAAGTTAACACCACCTTGTACAGCATAATAAACAGTACCACAGGAAATTACTGCTCAGTAGCTTGTATTTGAACGGTCTCAATGTAAGATTTCATCCATAGACACAAAAGCTAGAACGAACTTTTATAGCGTAATAAACATCGCCACAGGAAAGTACTGCTCGGTAGTTTTCATTGAAATGTCACACTTTCAAATATCATCTGCAGGCTCGAAAGTTCGAACCACCTTGTACAACATAATAAACAGCACCACAGAAAAGAACTGCTCAGAAGCTTTCATTTGAATGGCCACACTTTTCGATTTCTTCATAGACTTCAATAGCTAGAGTCACCTTGTACGGCGTAATAAACAGTACCACAGGGTTATCGCGGTCAAGTTTTCCAAGATACTAGGCGATAAAATTTAAACAATTTCAACAATTGGCCCAATTTTTCAAGTTGCTATCCGTTTTCATCCCCGCCATCTCCAGCTCAAGACATTTATTTTTAATCTTGGAACACTAATAATTTTAAACAAAACTGGACCAATATTGTGAGTTTACACAAATATGAATACCGCTTTTGGCTTTAAAAGAAATAGCACTTAAAATGTCGACGTAACCCCTATAAACTACCTAAAAATAAACATATATAAGGGAACGTACTGTTCAATGAGTAGCGTTCATTTACATGAGGATATCTAAGCTCTCATACGATCAACAAACAGAAAAGCGCTTGTGCATGGCTCAGGGGTGATTCTAGGTTAGAAAAGGTTAAGTTATCTTCAGCAGTTCTCTGGTGATAAGAAAACATACCACAAATGTCCAGTATTCCCTGTCAGCTGCTAAGTGAATTACGATCTATGTTATTAGTTGATTGTCGTTTAGTTTTATAAGAAACACAAGTTTAAACTCAGCAAGAGACAGCACCGCAACTCGGGTAATTTTAGAACGTTTCAAATGTCTTAACCCTTTCACTGCCAGAGTCAATTACGGAGACATGTAATGTTATTTTAACTTTTGAGTCTGTCGATAAAGTCCTATGGTTTGACCATTCAAATAAAACCTCTTTGGCAGTACTTTTACATGGTATCATTTGTTTTACAATATTTTACAAAATGAAATTTGGGATTTTTCTTGAAGTTTGATGTTTGGTACACTTACCAAATGATCATTTATTTCAGCATAAAATATTAGAAATGCTTTATATTTACACACGGTGCGCAAGACTAATGACATCACGCTAAGTTCATCAGAAGTTCATCAGTTTTCTTACAGGGATTGTATCACGCTATGCGCGTGCTTGCGCAAATGTTCCATTGCTCGGCTAAAACCGTTAACAATTCAAACATATAAATTGGTACCAATAATTCAAGTAGAAGTCTGCATTAAACGCTATGATACGGTACGGATCCACCGCGGTCAAACGTCCGAGGCGTTTTTCGTTTTATTTAGTGGAATTTTATTTAATATTAATTGGAAATATGGGCAAGGATGTATAAAAAAATTAGTTGACGTTGCTATCTTTTAATTTTTCTCAAAAGGATGAGCTTTTTTCTGTTGAAAACTGACCAAACCTCTTTGCGCCTGATCAAACTTATGCTGACAAATGGCGCCGACAATTCTGCAGTTCGCAGTTTTTAAACGCTTAGAACGTTTTTGGTAAACTTTCAAAACGTTTGGTAAATTGACAGTGTATTGGCAATATATTAAACTTTAAACAGTGAAAATGACAACCTTAACTTTTAAGTACTTTGCTAAACTTTTGCAAATTTCTCTCGTTTGACTGCGGTTAACGGTACGGATGGCTTAATTTCGAGGACGATTGAAACGGATTACAGTTATGAATGCTGAAGCGAATTTTATTGTTGGCCCGTCAGTTGGAAAAAGTATCAACACACATAATAAATAGCGACAAAAGCCTTTGATTCTTAACAATTTTGTTTGCCAAAATTTATTCCTTTTGATCAATATACGTAGGCTATAAACGCGAGAACAAGTTTATTGAAAGCACCAGTTTGGTATGAAACAACAGTGATATACCCTCTCTTTGACGCAGAGTGCGGAAATCGAACCCAGGTGGAAGGCGTGCATCATCCCAGTTAGAATTGAGCCACCCTTTTGGTTGTACTTTACGTATGCCTGCTTGTAAATGTATCCTCAAACTATCTCGTCTCAGGAGTATTTTTAGGCGAGTAAGAGATGGTGTAGTGGTGAGAGCAATCGCCTGCCACCGATTTGAGCTATGTTCGATCCTCGGTCCCGGTATCAAGTTTGTTGTTGGTTCTTTCAGCTTGCTCTTGAGAGGTACTCCGGTTTTCCCAGCTCTCCTCAAATGGCAACATTCTAAATTGCAATTCGATCTTGAACGTACGTACACGTTTGAACTGAACGAGCTCCTGAGATCTTAGGTGCTATGTGGGTAAATATATTACGTTTACTTTTTTTACGTGCAAGGAAATGGAGGTGTTTGAAATGAGTGAATTTGTGCTCATTTTACTGACGAAGTAGGACTCGGGAGCAAATTAATCGGACCTGAAATCCGGGGAGGGGGGGTACTCTGAAAATTTTTGGGTGGGGGTGTGCCGCTGGGACTCTTAGACCCTTAACCTATACTAGACCATTTTTAGCTGCATTTTGCAACCCTATTCTAGACTACACACCGAAAAACCCTACCCTATTCTAGACCTATTCCAGACTCGCTATTTTCCAGAGACTCGTTCACTATCACAGTTATTACTTAACAGGGGTCAGTAAAAATGCCGTACTGCCCACCGTACCGATTTTTAAATGCCATTTGCCAGTAAACCTTGTCTAGAATAAATTCTTCACGCAACTGATCAGTTTCGCGGAAAATGATACCCTATTCTAGACCAAAAATCTCTAATAACTATACCCTATCCCAGACTAAACTGCCTGAACACCATACCCTTCACAGCGGCACATACCTATATAGTTCATATATGGGAGTACCTCCCCCCCCCCCCCCCCCCCCCCGGCCTGGAATATTGATATAATTGGCAATTCGCTTAATTGCAAGTGAAATATCAAATAGACAAAAAAATATATTTTTACGTTTTATTACTCACTAAAAATCACAAAGAGAGATGGGTTTGATTTCCGTGGAATGAATTAAAAGGCCTAAATTTGTGTGTAGTTTAAAGATAACAACGAGTTTAATTCTTAAGAAGGACAAAATCGTCCAACTGAGGATCGAAAACTTTTATCGTCACAGGAAACTTAAGGGAATGAACTGAAGATCGAAAATCAGCGTGCATGTGAATCCAATATTTCAGATAATATTGTTTTAATGACCATTTTTATTTTTTATTGCATGATTTTTGCACGGCTCTCTGGAAGAGCAATTTTATGACGAGATTCCGTGAATAAATAAAGATGATTGATTGAATATCAGAGAAACAAAACCATGATATTAAAAAGGATAAAGTTAAAGAGAAAACTGTATTCTCTATAAATCTAAATCCAGATTAAGTATTTATGCGGTACAAAGTTTATCCCAGTTATCTGTTGCCTGACAAAACATCAATCTTTTTAATGGTTGTGATTAAGCCGGAGAGAAAACGTTACTGAATCATTAGATATTACTGAAACAATGCGGATGCAGCCAATATTCTCTTAAACGCGTTCAGTTACATTTGATATACCGTATACAGTCCCGGTTATAGGGTTGTGCCTAAATCATACCGTCCAGAAGGACGTCGGACACCTTATTGAGACTTATATAACGTAATGTTGACACTTCGAATTTTATTTTCAATAAATTTTTAAGTGTAAAAAAGAAAATCTACAATCCCCACTCAGGATTGAACCTGTGACCTCAGCTAGGCTTAGGCTTACATAGCCTACCGTACCACTGTACCACCTAGCTTCTCAGCATAACAAACAGCACCACAGGAAAGTACTGCTAAATAGCTTTCATTTGAATGGTCACACTTTAGGATTTCATTGACAGACTCAAAAGTTAGAACCACCTTGTACAGCATAATAAACAGTACCACAGGACAGTACAGTAGCTTCCATCTGGTTTCAAGATTCCATCAACAAACTTCAAAGGTAAAATCCGCCCTTTTTTACAGCGCAGCAGACGGCAGCACAAGAAAGTATTGCTCAGTCATCGCTCAAGGTTTTCAGTAATCAAAGTAGAGAAAGATCTATAAGATTCTGTAATAATACCTTTTATTCGGCAACGTGACATTGAATTAAAGCTGTTTTAACCAACTTTCAATACGCAACGAACAGGTTTTTCATTGCGTGAGACGCGTACCCCTCGCGTGTGATAAGAATAAAAATAAAATATATAGGCACGCAATATGTGCAAAGCACTTTTACACTAGAAACTACGTGTAGTACCAAATTCGATGCACGCAAAGAACCAACATTTGGCAGTTTGACTTGTCTATTAAGAGCGGTTTAAATTGTTAAACAAAGTGCGGTTTGACTTGTCATACTAGAAAAAATGTCGCATTACAACACGTTAATTACCCCCGGGGGGGGGGGGGGGGAACTCCCATTTAAAAATGACGGGGGTGCTCGTCGGAAATTTTCGAAAAACACCCTAAAAGGTTCCAGAATCTCGTTTGATGGGTGTCGCTCAAAAGAATTTTTACCCCTAAGAGGTACCAATGTTAAAACAACACATGTCATAATCGATCATATTTTTTCGGCTCATACCCTAAAAGGTACCGCGATAATTCTAACGGTGGTCATGTTGGATTTTAGCACCCTAAGCGGTACCAATCTACAAATTTTGACCCCTAAAAGGGTACGACGAGCACCCCCGTCAGTTTTATATGGGAGTGCCCCCCCCCTCTCCCCCCCTCCCCCCCCCCTTCCCCCCCCCCTCCCCCCCAATTATACCTAAGAAAAGAAAACAACGAAATGAAATACCTGAACTCTACTTTCAGGAAGATTAATTTTCATGGCCACTTCCTCTCTCATGAAGATGTCAGGATATTTTGTTTTGGTGAAGAGCTCTTCTAAAATTTCTAGCTGTGCTTTCGTGAACGTTGTTCGCTCCCTGCGCTGTTTTCTTGGATGAGCTGTGTTCAGAGAAAACGAAACATGACATTAAACCTAATATATATATATAGATAGGCTCAGCCTAGCAGCGTAGCACTTTGAAGGTGAAACTTAACTAAGCTAAGGTGAAACGTCGGAAGCACAAGAATTAAGATTCACGACCGGGCTATTTTTTCAATTTCAGCAATTCTCAAAAACAGTATTACCCGACCGTCTGCACAGTACATTTAGACGTAGACCGTACAAAAGTTCACAAAAACAACTTTTCTCTGTCTAGAATAACTAGTACGACTACTTTCCGAATGAAATACAGTTTTTCTTTGTCAAAAATTTGCCCGAGAAACTGATTTGGAAATCAAAATTGCAAAAATACACAAACATATTTGCATAAGGCGACGCGAGTGAAGACAGAAAATCTAAGTCTTGTTTTGTTTACATAAAATCGCTTTTCAATCTATGTAATGCTCCGCTAATAAGCTACACCCTTACATGAAGCTATTTCTCTCTCAGAAGCCACCAAAATCAAAATTCTAGGGAAAAAAATCAAATAATTGTATCAAGCTAAACTGAAAATTTCCAGAGGGGTAGGGGGCAGGGGGATACAATGTTTTCGGCAAGCGAGACCACGCAGTATGGCAAAAGCAAAAAAACTCTTTTACTATTTCGGGTTCACAATGTTATGAACTTCCTTTCACCCTTTCACTTCCAGAGTCAATTATGGAGACGTATAGTGTAGTTCTAACTTTTCAGTCTGTGGACGAAATCCTATGGTGTGACCAATTCCACGGCGATTTGATACAATGGAGATGCATAATGAAACAACAAGCCACAAGCGCGAAAATCAGCTCAATATTTTCCTGAGTTGGCGCTAAAAATTGACAGCCTTGGAATGTTTCAATGAATTTGAAACTTGGAGATTGTATTAAACATTAATATATCCTCACGAGGACTAAGTTTCAAAAAAAATCATCATTCGCTTTTTAATTCATGACAATTTTAATAAGTGTAGGGTCAACTTTTGATGTAAAAGCGAAATAACACTCCAGGCCAGTTCATATTCAAGGTAATATTTCTGAAATCCAAACACAGCGATTTCCTTGAGATTTTTACCTAAGGTATTTGGATGGTACAAAATTCATGTAAGTATTTCATGTGAGTATTTCATCACGTCCTGTAGACATAAGTTTTAATAACATTTCAAAATTGTTTTGTTTTTGTTGTATTTTAACACCTTAAAACTTCATTCGAAATTTTTTCGAAAACGCTTCCATAGAAATTTGTAAAATTTTGTAGACGTAAGGACAAGTACGTCAGGTCGAAGATCCAGAGAGCGTTTTCCAAAATTATCTCTTGATGACAAGTAATTCGGTATTATGTAAAACAGGAAGTGACGTCACAACGTTGCTTTGGCAACTCCGATTTCCATAAAACTAACCTCATCTGAAACTTTAATCTTTCTCTAGTACAGCTGTGGCAATCGATTTTCCGTTGGATCGTTTGTGGTGGTACACAAGTTTCTCAAAGCTAAACGGTATCATCGCTCAAAAACCCAGTCGAGCCACCTTAAAAAGGGTATCAAATCTCGATTTTCTACCCTTAAATAGGTTCATCGTTTGAAAACCTTGGCGGCACACACCTATCTTAAATTGTCGGGAGTACCCAATCCCCCCCCCCCCCTCCCCCCACTCCGGGAAAATGGTCAACAGTAAACCGGTATATGTACACTGCTGCAGAAGCTAACCGATGACCGAGGATTCGAGTCAGAATGGGAGTTACGCTTTTAAAGGGGCGATGTCACCTTTTCTAGTGTTACTTTAAAAAGCCCAAAAATAAAAATATTTATATCAGTGGAAACCCGAAGATAATGGTCCCGTTTTGTTTAAGTAACAATGCGTGCAAGAACTAGGCAATCCTCTATTGTTCTGCGGCATTTCGCTTTCCCCACATACGATTGTTTAGATTTTCTTACTGAGAATGCATCAACCTATGGACAACACGTTTTTGAAATAAAATGTACTGAAACTTTATTTTAAAGCGATATTTCTTTTGTGTTACAAGATTTTATCCAATCATGAGACTCCAAAACAATGCATTAAAACTCAGAATAGTTTTCACTAAAAGGGAATCAATAAGTAAACTAGAGAGAAATAAATGCGCTACCTGATGAAGTGACAGTAAATGTTCATGTTTTAGCCAATGAGGTGGATCGTTTCAACAATATCACAATTAACACCTTTCTGCATTCCTTGCCGTTGGGTTGCCTAGTTCCTACTGGGACCATGACTTAAAATTATTCTACTAGTCCTTTTAGAGTAAATGTGTATGTAAAGCGCCATGAGACATGGAGATGTGCACTATATAAGTCTCTATTATTTATTTTTATTATTAAAAATAAGTGTTATTGGTTGCAGATGGTCAGGAGTTGTCTTGGAAAACTCGCTAGAACTCCCATTTTGGTTTAATCTCTCTTCGAACAGTCACTTGATATCTTCCTCTTAAGGCCCGTTTAAACATGCGATTTTTGATCCGATTTTTGTCGCGCTCTCCAATGCAACTTTTGTCGCAAGTGTAAACTAGCGGCGATTTCCTGTGCGATTCGGGTGCGACATTTGCTTTGATTTGCTGTGATTTTCCAAAAAATCGCCGCCAAGTTGAATCATGTTCGAAATCTCTGCGACATCGCGCGACAAATCGCACTGAAATCGCTGCCCGTTTACACATGCGATTTTGAATATGCAACTTACGCGCGACAAAAATTGCATCGACAAGTGCGACAAAAATTGCACAAAAAATCGCCCGTGTAAACGGGTCTTTAGTATTCTATAAGCATTTCGTGTACGACAAAGGTACTAATAGTTTTAATTTGGCACATTCACCCAAAAGTGTCGCAAAATCCCCATGATATAGCTCTGACTAGAATCAGGTTTGGACCAGCGGTTTCAGTGAAAACATTGGTTTGGTGGGGGGTTCTCATGCTCGCCAGCTCAGAAACCTGATTTTGGAGTATCCATTTAAGCCACAACCCCTTTTTATTGTCTTCAATATGGTGCAAAATAAAAAAAAAAAACAGTATCAATATTTTCTGTTACATAGTTGACTTGCAGAAGTTTAGATATTTGGTAAACGATTCTGCCGACGAAACTAATTTTCCACGAAAGCGTGCAATGAATCACATTTCCATAGATTTGTCAGCTGACAGTTGGAAAACAATTTCATGGAAACTGTAATGGTTCCAATTGCGTGATTGCCAAAGGGTTTACATATGCATTCCTCAAATGTGAACAGCGAAATCTATTGTCAGACGTCTAGGGGTTAGAGACACTGAGAACATTCGGAAATCATTTTTCTTTGGAAATTATGCGATATCGGATTCCTATACAAACACAGTTTTTCTTGTCAATTTTACCCCATTTAAACTAAATGATGAATGTTTTAAATAGTGAAAGCACCAGCCAAGATATCGTTAATTTTTTTTTTATAGCGTGATGATGGAAATAAAAACAAAACTGAAACGCTGTAGGGAATACTTCAAACAATATAACTAACCTATTCTTCTTAATTATTTATCGCTGCAGTACAGAAATTAAAATTAGGACAGGAATTAAAGTTAAGACATTTCCACAAATCAAAAAATAGTCCAAATGGCACTTTTTAATGATAATATCCTAAAACTGGAACGTACTAATTCTAGAGCAAATTTAAATATTATTCTATTATATTAATTTAAGTCACGAAAATAGGAAAAAGGAATGTACTACCCTAACTACTCCCTAACTTTCATTTTAGTCACATGTTATATGCGGATTTCATTCACTGATAGACTCAAAAGTTAGAACTATCTTGTACTGCATAATAAACAGTACCACAGGAAAGTACTGCTCAATAGCTTTTATTTGAATGGTTACACTTTAGGATTTCATCCACAGACTCAAAAGTTAGAACCACCTTGTACAGCATAGTAAACAGTACCACAGGAAAGTACTGCTCAATAGCTTTCGTTTGAATGGTTACACTTTAGGATTTCATCCACAGACTCAAAAGTTAGACTTATCTTATACAGCATAATAAACAGTACCACAGGAAAGTACTGCTCAATAGCTTTTATTTTAATGGTCACGCTGTGGGATTTCATCCACAGACTCGAACCAAAACTAGAGATTTAGAGCAGAGCCATATCACAAAACCCAGTTTATCCAAAAGTCAATATTTCAATATTCCTTTCCTATAATTTAACCTGTTCTTTTACTGAATCTCCCGCTACGGATTTCTGCTGAGTGGCATTTGGTTGAAGAGGAGAAACGCTTCTTGGGTGTCATTTATTACGCCCATTACGGCTGTAAAAAGTGATTCTAACTTTGAATTCTGCGGATAAAAGTGCTTAAGTGCGCGGACTATTCAAGTGAAATCAATCGAGCACTACTTTTCTACAGTTTATTGTGCCTATATTAGGTCAGTAATTCTAACCTTGAATTCTGTGGATGAAATAATTTTGCCAATTAGTGTGACTATTCAAATGAAATCTGTTGAGCAGTACTTCCCATGGTACTGTTTATTATGCTGTAAAAGGTGGTTCTAACTTTTGAGTCTGTGGATGAAATCCCAAAGTGTGAACATTCACTGAAATGAAAGCTTTACAGAGTAGTAATTTCCCGTGATACTGTTTATAATGCTGTAAAGGGTTGTTCTAACTTTCGAGTCTGTAGATGAAATCCCAAAGTGTGAACATTCACTGAAATGAAAGCTTTACAGAGCAGTACTTTCCCGTGATACTGTTTATTATGCTGTACAAAGTGGCTCTACGATTCAATCTGCAGAAGAAATCCAAACTGTGGCCATTCAAATGAACGCTACTGAGCAATACTTCCTTTTGGAGGCAACGTATTGGGAGGCAAAGGATTATTTACGAAAACAACATCAGTCGGGGAGATGGCATGCTAGGTTTGAAAACAAAACATATGTTTTCCTAACCATAGAACAGAGGAAATGAAACCACCCCACTTAATAGTCAACTGCAGCTTTCTGAGGGGGTTTCATAAACGTAATAATCAAAGCATGGCACGACATCAACTTTACTTGACTGAGGAACAGTCGACAACATGCACAGATCGCACTGACAGATATTTTAAGAGGCCCGTTTTAGGCGCCAGACTTTCTCTGATAAACGGCGTCAACGGCTTGGCACGTCAGGGCTCGCTCGATTTTTCTCACCAAAAATTTGCAGTTATTATCATAACCTCTGTCACCCAGGGTACAACAAAGAGGATAAAAGAGTTTTATTGTGATCGTGGAAAGTAGCCATCTCAAAATTTCAGTAACCTTTGTTGCTAGATCGGATTAAATATTTTGTCCAAAACTAAAAAGAAGAAGAATCTCGAATGAGTCACGGTTACCAACAAGTATATAATCATGTATATATGAACTAAATAAGACTTACAATAGGTTCAAATAAAACGAAAAACGCCTTGTTCAGCTGCAACAATCCAAAGGTGCACGTGGTTTTTAGTGATAAGTAAACAATATTAGAAGGCACAATAATTGACCTCTTCCTTTTCCCACGCATTCCTCCCAGAAAAAATCACACCGCTAAATTTATGACTGGTTTCTCTCATTTTTTCTGTGAATTTGCCAGCAAATGTTTGTGTCCGAGTTTCCGGGGAGAAAGCCGTTCTCTGCTACATGCATCTTTTTATGATGTATGCTGGACAGCTTCGGCAGATTGCCAGTCTTTGTTACACTCATGTAAACCGAACTCAGTATTAATCTTAAATGTTTCATTATATAGCTTAGTTGCTCAGACTAGCCAAAGGGTACAAATGTTATATAAGAAAGACAATTAAAATTATGGTTCCTTAACCATTTCGTTTTCGCTCCTTTTGTCAAACCATGGGAATGTAACTTCAAAAGCCTGTGCCGGATAAAATCCTATGGTAATTGAGGCTGATCAAATGAAAACTCTAATGCAAACTTTAGTTTTTCAGTATTTTACATGGAATTTGGGATAGTTTTCGCCGCTCTTGGCTTTCTTGAGATAAATAAAGGTGCAAAATTGGTATAACCTAACAACGTGAAATTAGACATACACTGCTGATCAACAGGAAACTACGAAAAGTCGTTTGAACCCAAGAGTCTAAAAACGAAAATTCAAGAAAAATCCTAAATTTCATTTTGTAAAAAATCGAAAAATAAATGGTACCATGCAAAAGTAATGCTGAGGAGGTTTCATTTGAATGGCCACACCATAGGATTTCGTTGACAGACTCAATAGAACAACACTAAATGTCTCCATAATTGACTCTGGGAAAGGGTAACTTTTCCGGTGCTATAAAGCAATTTTATCACAAACAGTGGCACAAAACTATACATACCATTAGATTATCAGCATTTTTAATGCCGTTTAAGCGTTATAAACAGTTAAGTTCATTACATTTCAAGCTGTTGTTTGATCAAAAGAATGAGTTCACGCCTATAAAGAACCGAAAGTTTTCTTTTAGATGGTGACAATATTTCTGTCTCAATCAGTTTGAATTCTCTCTAATCATTTTTTCCATCTCCGTTTTCTTGGCAGATAAACGAAAACAACTAAGATCATTACATTTCAAGCTTTTCATCCGTAAATCAGTTCATGTATAAAGATCAAAAGTTTTTCATTTAGATGGTTACAATATCCGCATTCTCTCATGCTGTTTAATTTTTCATTCCATCTCCATTTTCTTGACAGAAAATTTTTAATAGCTTTGCTAGTCAACTTAGCAACGGTTTCTCTTCTATTTTGTTTTCTTCTTTCCAAAGGTTCAAAAGTTAGAACCATCTGGTAAAACATAATAAATAACAATAGCAGTTTTCATTAGGACAGGATGTCACACTTTACTCGACAGACAAAACATGGAACCATAACATAACAGTGCAGCCATCGCTAGTAGCTTCCATTTCAATTATTGCACGCTAGAACTGTTGTCCACAATTTCAACTATTAAACCGTAAACTACATTTTACTACACTAGATCATCCAGATTCGGACACCGCCGTGTGTTATTGAACAAGGATTCGCATGCTCAGCACATATCACTATTAACATCCATTGTACTTAGAAAAGATCTTCTGTTATCACATGCTGCCCAAACGTTCCCCAGCATGAAAGATGCCTATACATGGAACAACTAAAATCAACTGTATAAAAGAATGGCTGTATTAATGGTCATTCGTAGACAGGTTTGCTCGACCACACATTGCAACACCTTACAAAGTTCGAATTCCGCATTGTTGAATATTTGATGAACTAGCAGCATAATTAGAGAACGCACTGCTCAGTAGCTTTTATTTTTAAATGGTCACACACATGCAGACGCAAAAGGTAGAACCACCTTATAAAGCATAATAAACAGTATCACAGGAAGGTACCGCTCAGTAGCTTTCATTTGAATAGTCACACAGACTCAAAAGTTGGAACCACCTTGTACAGCATAATAAACAGTACCACGGGAAAGTACTGCTCAGTAGCTTTCATTTGAATAGTCACACGCAGTCTTCAAAGTTAAAACTATACCTTATAAACCATTAAAACAATATCTTAGGCAAGTACTTTTCTAGCGTTTTCGTACGAATGTTTGCGATTTAGCATTGCCTTTAATTTATTTTCATTGATCTAAATTTTGAATCCACATTGTATGCATGTCGAAGCCGGTTAAGTTGGGACCCTAATTGTTTGCAGCAAAAGTAAAAGATCTGCACATCTGACAAAAATTATCTATGCAAGGAAGTTAATATACTGATTTCAAAATACACCCAAAACCAAAAACACAGAACAGGAAACAGCCTTTTAGAAATGTCCACAAAACCGCAACTGGTCGCAAACGGACTTGACGGCATATAAACACGTCAGATTGAACTCAATGATTTCGCCAACTGAAGCAGCATTTGTTTATCCAAATACACTAGAAATAGCTTTGCTTTGGTATATTTGAGGCGAATGAAAGATTTGTTTGGTTCTATTCTGTCAACTGTTGAGTCATGACAGATTTTCTCACACCACAATAAAATGAATGATGATTTAGTAAGCCTTTAATAATGTGTAATTATGTAACAAACAAGAGCTGTTTAAACAGTGAGTTTTATGCGAAAATCCATGTGTGTAAACCATGTTTCAATTAGCAAATGGATATGTTTTAAAAGATGTCGATAGATATTTATAACTGAAAACTTTACGTTTCTCACGGTGACGTGCATGTCTCAACAGCGATTCCTCGCAAATATCTCGAGATCTATTCCTACCTCGGCTCAGATAAAATGACGAAATGTTCAGCACACCACACGCAAAACCAAGAATAACTGAAGCCGTTGGACAGATTTCACACTTGTATATTAATGGATGGTCGTTGCGAAAAACTGAAGGAATTAGGAAGCAGAAAGGATACATAGCAAGCATCCCATCACGTTTATTATTATCACTCAATGGCAAGTAGCTTTTCGATCCCGTGACCTTCATGCTAGGGAAACTTGAGGTAAATCCACAAGCTAAATGGACTGAGCCTTCTAATAAGTCTTCAGATGATTCATTAAGTTAACGTAACGCAAACTCTGGAGAGAATTCAGGCGTGCATAGCACGTTTTATCTAATGAAACAGTAGCTGGCTTCAACCCAAGAGGTTTACGAGTCACTGAGATCGCTGCGAACTGAGCAACAGAACTTATAATTCATGTTTATTCACGAACAACTTACCGCATGATGGAGGTGCCATTTGACTGAAGAAATCAATATTCGGTGCCGGATGGGTTAACCCATGGCTGTTAACTGGGTATGGAGGCATATGTCCAGTGACATGGCCAAAATAGCCCGCCATTTTGTCGCTGTCAGCTAGGCTACGCTGAGAAGAGAGAAAAACAGACAGCGCTTATGATTATAAAATTACTGCCACTCAAGTTCTGGTCTATAACACTATACCACCAACCGAGACAAGCTGTCATGTGCAGTCTACAAGGAATGCATTCAATCACTCGTTCCCTGCTTTTATTCAAAGTATATATAGCCGTGAATTATGGCGAGTCAAATAATCAACACGCCCATGTGATACGGACTCTGATAGCATCGAAATATATTTAACCTCGCTTCTGTTTTTGTAAGTGTTCATCCAAGTATGAACACATCACTTTAATGTGATTTTTATTGTGCGCGCTCGGACAATAGTTTTTTATTGAAAAGGTGTGTTTTATTCAAAGGTTATTGTTTAATCTATGTGTGTGGTAAAGCTGTGTTTCTATCTGTTCGAAATCCGCGACGACGTTTATGAGCAATAAGTTAACAGACATGTTTCTTATCACCGTTGGCCAAGTGACATTGATTTATACACTAAAGGGAAATATCTGTTTTTCACCATGTCCGCAGTCAAAGTATTTAAGTGGTGTCACAGCCTCAGCCTCATGCTGATTAAAGATACCTTTAACTGAGGGTGTCGAATGATTTCGTTTTGTAGTTATTTTTTATTTTTTTTTTCACAAACCTTGCCACCAAATCCTCGAATGGATTTGAAACGGCAATACATGTGAATTAACGATGTGGTTACACACGGATTCCCTTCATGTAATGTATATTACAAAAGTCGTGTTTTCAATCATCTAATTGAGGGGGCGGGTTCCATTTCATTTAGGGCAATAAGCAAATTACGATTGTCATCAAGCATAACTGTCATGCCCGATTGTTCCGTAAAATATTCCATATTTCTTTTGAATGCCACTTTTGTGTCAAATACACGCAGACAAAGAGCATATCTTGGACCTATGAACTACAGTATATATACTATCGTCTGATGGCTCGTATGCTTCGAAATTCACATCAATGTAGATTGATACTATTCCAGGGTACTATTTACTATCTATAAGCCTCAGACCGGAGTTTACATTTTTCTATAAACCACAAAATCTGACGTTTCTGATATATCTGAAAGATTGCAAGCTTTCCACTCCGGCGATTTTACCCACTGTGCTATAATCAAAACTCCGACGTTCATCTTCGGACCAGATTTTTGGAGCGTACGTCGGTACTAAATTCATGGCTTTACTTTAATGTGTCTTTTTTATTTCTTTCCTACTACATCCGTTAGAATTTTAGACAATTTTTTTTTTTTCACTAGCGCATTTATTGAATTTCACTTTGTCATTATTAATTAACTTTCGCGATATTTATTAGTTTATAACGTGTATTGAAACCTTTTGTTGTGAAGTTGAAGTTATTAATTTGAGCTCAGTCTGTTGCAATAAGACTTTAAATTCGCGGGGCCATTTTCGCGATCTTGGATTAGAAACACTGTTCTCCTTACCAAAGTTTTTACGATTCTTTTGATAAAATGGGAAACGTTTAGCCCATCTCTTCGTTTCGTCTGAAGTAAATTCTATTGTACTATCTGTCTCGGAAATATCTTGGTTTAAATAATTTTGACAGCAAACTTATGTTGCAATCGCAATTCTTTTTATAACAAAAATATTGTTTAAAAGCTTTGTACCTTACCTGATTTGCGAGAGAGTATGCTGTTAAATTGCTCGGTAAAACGAGAGAAATAGGTATGCTTGATTCCTTTCGAGATCAGCTTCAGGCCGAGTTATCGATCTAATTTGTTCCGACCTTGCAAATGAAAGTGATATTAACCATGTCTTTGACTCTTTACAAAGTTGTGGCCTGAATTCCCTCCAAAGCACGCAAACCTTTTCCTGCTACGCAATTATCGTCTAGTCGGTATTTTATTCTGTTTAATTTTTCTCTAGCAATATTGCACCCTTAACAAAACCCATCAGTGGAAAAGAGAACATAAAAGGCAACGAAGTTTCTTCCTGCACGATACATTTCACAAAAGCCCTCGGCTCGCTAAATTTCGAGACGCTTCAAAAAGTGCATATTCAGCAGTCGTTTGGGAGCGAAGACTCGATAATAAAGCGTGTTCATGCTCCGTTTCATGATGGAATGAAATAAGGGCGGTAACTAAAACAATAACACAGTTCCATTTTAGCCAATATCGACACAAATCGGTGCGATTATGACATCACCCGATTCAGGCAAAATATCAAAATGTTACCTGCAAAACTATAACGTGACCATGGCTCGAAAACAACGTTGTTTTTTCATCAGACTGAATGATTTGGCAGAATAAAGTCTCAATAAAAATCTTTATCTCGTGACAAGTTGCCAACTACAAATTTAGTGTATAATGGGCTCAGTGAAAGGATAGACACCATTAAATCGATTGAATTACCTTAATTTAAATTAAAAGTGTATGCGCTTTTTTGTTTGTTTTCTTAGTAGCTCAGATGAAACCTTTTACGAAAATTGATATAAAATACTTCAGTTCCCGCTTTATGAACATTTTAATGCCTCTTAATGTTTACAGTTATAATAGACCGAATAACATTTATTAAGAAGTTAAATTGCCTCAAGAGTCCTCGTGGGCCCGAAGAGGATAAGTAAGTAAGTAAGTAAGTAAAATTGTTAAAGAGCACATTTTTTGATAATTCTTTAGTATTATTTTGTACCTTGTGAATGGTCTTAACGTTTTGCGTCGGTACACTAAAAACACTAAATTTTAGTCTGTCTTGCTATGTGCTGCTAACTATAACTGCTATTAACTGTTGGATAAGTAAATCCTAAAGTGTGACCACTCAAATAAAAGCCCTTTAGCAGTAGTTCCCTGTGGTACTGTTTATTTTGCCGGTACGAGGTGGTTCTAACTTTTGAGTTTGTGGATGGAATCCTAAAGTGTGACAATTCAAATGAAAGCCACCTTGAGCAGTACATTTCTGTGGTGCCGTATATTATGCTGTGCAAGGTGGTTCTATAAACCTTTGAGTCTGTGGATGAAATCCTAAAGTGTGACAATTCAAATGAAAGCCACCTTGAGCAGTACATTTCTGTGGTGCCGTATATTATGCTGTGCAAGGTGGTTCTATAAACCTTTGAGTCTGTGGATGAAATCCTAAAGTGTGACAATTCAAATGAAAGCTACTGAGCGGTACTTTCCTGTGGTACTGTTTGTTATGCTGTACAAAGTGGTTCTAACTTTTGAGACTGTGGATGGAATCCTAAAGTGTGACAATTCAAATGAAAGCTATTAAGCTGTACTTTCCTGTGGTACTGTTTGTTATGCTGTACAAGGTGGTTCTAACTTTTGAGACTGTGGATGGAATCCTAAAGTGTGACAATTCAAATGAAAGCTATTAAGCAGTACTTTCCTGTGATACTGTTTATTATGCTGTACAAGGTGGTTCTAACTTTTGAGTCTGGATGAAATCCTAAGGTCTGGTATGACCATTAATTAAAAAAGAAAGCTACTGAGCAGTACTGTCCTGTGCTACTGTTTGTACAGTTAGATGGTTTTAACTTTTGAGTCTGAGAATGAAATCCTGGTGTGACCAGCTGTGAAATGAAAACTCTTAAGCGCTGAGGACTTTCCTGTGGTTTGACTCTGGTCGCTTGTGAAAGGTTTAAATAAGCAACTGCCTCGTTACAACGGCAGGTCTCGAAAAACGTAACTCGACTGTGTAAGTGGTGAAAAGTTACAAGGCATCTTTTCATGAAAAGGTCACCAGAACGTTTACCTGTTATTTTAATAAAAGAAAAAAAGTTTAGTTTTTTTTTTATGTCTGCGGTTTTTAAGTTAACTATCAAGGTTTTTAATAACGCAGAGCTCTCTCAATGATGCTTTCGAACAAGGCGGATCATGGGCTCCTGCCAGAGTCTAGAGTCAAGAGTCTTCTATCGCCAACTGTAAAAATGCTTCACATTTCAGTTTCGTTTTGTAAATCTTGTGGAAACACTAACAACACAACAAAAAGGTTCTGCTCAATAGCTTTTTTTTTGAATGGTCACATTTTAGGTTTTAATCCATAGACTCAAAAGTTAGAACAACCTTCAGTGAACAGCATAATAAACCGCGCCACAGGAAAGTACTCCTCAATAGCTTTCATTTAAATGGCCACCCTTTAGGACTTCATCCACAGACTCAGTCAAAAGTTAGAGACACCTTATACAGCATAATAAACAGCACCACAGGAAGGAACTGCTCAGTAGCTTTCAATTTAGGTAACATTTCAGCCATAGACTCAAACTAAAAAAAAATACTGACATCACTGATACGAACTGAAGATTGACCCTGGCGAGGAAAAGGTTATAGGATGACAAAATAATGTGGCTTTATTAAAAACGTAATAATTTCCCACGGAATCTTTAATGGGTCAGCGTTAAATAATAAAAAAAAAAACACATAAAATCCACACACTTCGGTTACAGAAATTGGTTTTAAAAACCACACACTTCGAAACATTTAACCATACCAAAGCCGCTCAAAAAAATCCCTATGTATTCCTCGGATCTACCGACTTATCGCCACGGGCTGTATTGATTTTGTAAATTACAAATTCTGGACTCCCGATAAATTTTTTACCTCACATTTCAGAGCAACTGTAGAAGTCGATTTTAACTGAGGAGTTACTAACCCTTTCACTCTCAGAGTCAATTATGGAGACATGTAGTGTAGACATGTAGTTTTGAGTCTGTTGCCAAAATCCTATGGCGTGACCATTCAAATGAAACCTCTTCAGCAGTACTTTTGCATGGTACCATTTGTTCTAACTTTTGAGTCTGTTGACAAAATCCTATGGTGTGACCATTCAAATGAAACCGCTTCTGCAGTACTTTTGCATGGTACCATTTGTTCTAACTTTTGAGTCTGTGGATGAAATCCTATGGTGTGACCACTCAAATAAAACCTCTTCGGCAGTACTTTTGCACACGGTATCATTTGTTTTTCTTTTCTTTTCTTTTTTTTTACAAAATGAATTTGGGATTTTTCTTGAATTTTGATGTTTGGCACTCTTGTGAATTAAAGGGTTAAAAACAAAACTGCCTTGTTATTAATGTTATCAGCCATGGGCGTTCCCGTGAACGCATGCGAAATTTTTTACTCCACCAGAAACTCCCGTCAGAACATTCCCTAGCGTACTTCAGATTAAGCCGTTTTATAATGTGGTTTCCTGACATTTAGTTAACGTATTGGGTCTTCCCGCAAAGGGAATCACGAAGGCCCCCATACGCACAAATCGAACGACACTATGACTTAGTAATATCAAGAATTCAGCTGGTTTGCAAACTACTGCGCGTCATATCCCAACCTTCTTTCGCTCCAATAACCTTCCAGCAGAGTCCCCTTCGATAGGAACTACTCCAGCGCGGAAAACTGATAGTCTGCAATTTATGTTACAAAATGTCAAAAAACAAACAGTATGACAGGAAAGAACTGCTCAATAGCTTTCATTTGAATGGTCACACTTTAGGATTTCATCCACAGACTCAAAAGTTAGAACCGCCTTGTACGGCATAATAAACAGTACCACTGGAAAGAACTGCTCAGTTGCTTTCAGTGGAATAGCAACACTTTAGGATTTCATCCACAGTCTCAAAACTTAGAACCACCTTGTACAGCGTAGCAAACAGTACAACGGGAACGTACCGCTCCGTAGCTTTCATTTGAGTGGTCGCACTTTATAGATTTCATCCACAGACTCAAAAGTTAGAACCATCTTGTACAGCATAACAAACAGTATAACATGAACGTTTTGCTCAGTAGCTTTCATTTGAATGGTCACACTGTAAGATTTCATCCACAGTCTCGAAAGTTAGAACCATCTTGTACAGCTTAATAAACAGTGCACATGAAAGTACTGCTCAATTGTTTTCATTGGAATAGACACACTTTAGGATTTCGTCCACATGACTTTAAAATTAAAAACACATGCAATACGTGACTCGAGGCAGAGGTTATTAAAGTGTTCACTGTATATGATTTGTATTCTCGTCGGTAACTTCACAAATGCGTTGAATGGTGCGGTTTTTCATTGCCTGAGGCAATCAGTACAGATGCCCCGATTTTTAGCTCTGAGATAATTTGCTACCTTTCACTTCATAGTCTTCATATAACCAAACCATACAAACCTTGAACGACGTTGATGTTAGTTTTATTGTGTAGATGAAATTCTAAACTGTGGCGATAAATTGAATGAAAACTATTCAAGAGTGTTTTCCTGTGAAACTTCTCCTTTTTCCCAATCGGAAATTTAAAAACAGTTGTCCAATTTACACACTTAGGAGCGATAAAGATTTAATAATGCCAATCTTGCAGCTTTGTCACAATATGTATGGTACACTCATTTAACCTAGTAGCTCCTGGTGTTCGTCTTGTTCCTTTATACGGTTTCTAAATAAATATAAATTAAAGATGGCAGAACAATTCTTAAAAATAAAGTCAAGCAACATGCTTTCCTGCCCGCCAGAATTCGAGCCTTTATCATCAGTTTTCCTTGCGACATAGCGATGCTTTATGACACACTTGTAACTAAGTTCCTTCCTAAATGGTTTTCATCGAGAGCTGCTGTCGATCCATCAAAAGTAGTTTAATTAAAATGGGCTCCCTCTACG
The DNA here is from genome assembly GCA_022457155.1 of Cladopsammia gracilis. NCBI lineage: Eukaryota > Metazoa > Cnidaria > Anthozoa > Scleractinia > Dendrophylliidae > Cladopsammia > Cladopsammia gracilis. The sequence continues at coordinate 369,396 of JAJGOT010000211.1, read as the reverse complement.
AAGGATAGATATAAACAGAATCCTTATTCATCTTCCTTAAAAGTTTTTATGACTGAGATTTTCAAGTTTACAACAAACAGTGCTTGCCCTCGTAATAAGACTTTCACCAGATTTGAAAATCAAGCGCTTGTATTCATCGAACTCGTGATCAATTAGTTAGTTGTTCACAGCCAAATAACATTCAAGTTCAATGTCTACAGTATTTCAAGGATTATAAAACAAAAACGAGCCTACATTTTACAAAATAGCTCTGAATAAAGCGAAAGTACCTAGGTTTTAATTTATGATGCCGGAGCTTCATTGTATACTTCTTGATATTGTATACATTTCATCTCTGACGTGCTCGTCTAAACGCCCGATTTTTTCTTCACTGGGTTAACTCCCACGAGTGCTGAATATCAACATTCACGAAAAATCCCAAATTTCATTTGGTAAAGTATTGAAAAAGAAATGGTACCTTGCAAAGGGTCTGCCGAAGAGGTTTCACACCATAGAATTCCAACGACAGATTCAAAAGTTAGAACTACGGCTGCATGTCTTCGTAATTGACTCTGGGAATGAATGAAAGGGTGAAACATCTTCAACCAACGGATTTCCCTTAGCCGGATTTCCCTTTTAAAGTTACCACAACTTGAGACCAAAATAGTAACTTCAGAAATTCACTGACGTCTGTACAAAGTCAGCTTGAAGAACAAAACATTGAGCTTTGTGACAAATGCCTTGTCTCCCAGTCGCCGTTCCCACACCAATCGGTTTAAGAAAACTATCTGCAGCTGTATCTATAATAAACGCATATAAAAGCTCACAAACCTGTGCTAATCGAACAGAATCCCGCAAAAGTTAGAGTGCAACTCAATATGGAGGTTTCGTGTCAACCTTTATAAAATGGTCTACTGTTTATATACTCCACTAGCTATAAACTGTTTTATGAAGTTGACATTGTGCAGCAGCCGCAGTCAGTGCTCTCCAGCGTACCTGGCGTTCACGAAAGAGTCACACACAATTTATCATCTCAGTTAAAAGTGCAGCGTTTAGCCTCCGGTAGAAATTAAATAGACAGGAAAAAGAAGCAAACACCTCTGCTAGTTTTAAATTGTTGTATTTGCTTGCGTTTTTCGCTACAGACAAATTTGAGCTTTTCTAGTGGCTTTGTCTCAAAACGACAAGTTGAAGGACGACATTTGCCATCTGTTCCTATGGGAAGGTTGAGTCAAGTGTATCTTTCTTACTGCTTGGATTTTTGCGGCGTATTTAAATGTACAAGGAACTGAAAAGTCTATGTGTATTCGGTTAAGTTTCACCTGAAACGACAAGACAAATAATAACGTATCACTCGATTTAGACATTGATTCCTGTTCTCATTATGCGAGACTTCCAAGCTGCCACTTACTGCTAGACTGAGATAAAGGCAAATACTTCACACATTACACGAATACCACAAGAAAATTACAATGAAGAGGCAACGGAAAGAGTGGTTTGAACTCCAGCCCGGGTGTTGTCTCACGGAAAATCGTATCCTAGGAAGAATCGCGTTGTCCTGGTGTACCACAAATACACACAACAACTTCCTCCCCAGAGCGACCATCATACCCACAACGCCTCATTAAAACAAAAGCAGCGTTCTAAAACCGGACGCTAGACGTTTTTAGGTCTCCGAAACGTTTATCATAGACGCTACTAAGATGTTTTGTCAGCAATCGTGGTTTCCGTACACGATAAAGGATTGGAGTCACATAAAAGTCACTTCGTGCCCAAACGTTTATGATGTCGAAGGACAGCAGCGTGAGACATCCGTTTCCTGTCCTCATGGTATAAGTAACATTGAAAAGAATACAAGGAACCAGTAGTCAAATCAACGGGAGAGAAGTCGATAAAAATATTTCCACATTTCCCTATACATTTCGCGTCACGATTTGCTTTCTGTGGCGCTCCGAAAATCACGGCATTCATCCGATTAGAAATTTTGTTTAATAATCAAGGGCTGATTTGACTGCCAAACGACTGTTGACATATGCATCGCGCTGCGAAGGTTTGTTGTTCAATGCAGGCAGAATTGACCACGAGTTTGTGTCATGAATTGTACTGATCTAAGCCTGGTGTCTATCCTATTAGCTGTTTGAATGCCTTAAAGTGTTGGATTTTGTTCTCGATGGTGTTGCTTTGAATCAAAGCAGTGAAGCCTATCAACGGTGAATCAATAGAGTGAACGTTTTGACAACTCAGTGAAGCAAGGGCCATGATTCTAACCAGTGTTTCCCGTGTGCGGAGTGTTGAATTGACTTCGCACCGTTGGATACTTAGTATAGAGCGCAGGATGCAATTATTTCGCGATGTTGCTGTACAAACACATGCCCTGCTAAAATTGAAGCCTTCTAAATACTGGATTTAGCCCTGACATTTACTATCAATTAATTGAATAGCAGTTAAGTCTCGGTAAATAGTTAATTATCCAGACGGTCTTGTACCTCCACTACTCGCGCGATGCAAACCCAACATCACGGTATATGGTACTTCATATATCGCCGAATTTCTGTCAATTTTCTACACTAAGCCTTATATCACTGTATACTTGCTCTTAGGCAGTAATTAAAAAGCTCCTTACGAATGATATTAAAAGCAATATTCCGTATCTCAACAATTCCGTTTAAAGCGACGAACGAGTGCTTTTTGCCAAGCTAAACAACACTTTCAAAACATTGCGTTGGATGACGTCGAATCAATTTACTCTTCTTATTGTCTTTAGGCTTACGCACGCGATTAATATTTTTCTTCCCAAAAGGTTTAATTTCCATTTACCTGAAATAACGTTTAGAAAGTTATTCGAGCGTAGCTGTACCAACCTTTCTCCAGGTGAAGAACTTTCTTCTCAAGCACCCCAGCTACGCACCCACAGCTTTCTCACACAACCAGCAAAATTGATCTCACGAAACTTCCTCGCGCTGAAAAAAATTCAATAATAGAGCACGGTGTAAATTAATTCAAAGTTAGGGACGTTCGCGTTTCGAGCGCAAGTCGTTGTTAGTATACAGCGGTCAGCAAATCCAGTTTGATGACTTTACCGGTTGCGTGCAGTAAGTGTCAACTGAGTGACAAGTGAGAGAGGGAGTGAGATTCGCTACCTTATATGTAAAACAGGCGCAGTAGGGTCATTTGGCCACGGCTCGCGAGGAGCGAGTTTTTCTTTTCGGCTCACGCATCTAAGATACAGAGAGCTTTCTGGACCGTCATTAACCCAAACAAAAGAAAACTTCAAATGCAATTGTTCGAGGTGCGATTCAAACTCTAGGCAGCTGCTCTCCGCGATGTGTCGCTTAATTGAGTTAATTTGGATGCGCCGCAGTTCATTTTGAATATATGGGCCAGTGGAAAATATTCATTGCTCGCCTTTGTTCTTAAATGTCGGCTCGGCCTTATTTCGGCCGTCTGTGAAGCGACAAGAAAAGAACAAATTAGATCGCTGATTAGTTTATTGCATAATTTGCATCAGAAAGCCTTCGCCTCATTTTGAAGGCCTCTAATATCTCTCGCATCCTTTTTCCGGTTAATACGGTGTTTTTTAGTGACGTATTTTGACTGTTCATTGCGGTATGATCGATTTAAACACTTTGAAGATTTTAAACACCAAACTTGCGATTTTCATCTCTTTTTCTCTTTTTCATCGCGAGATCGATCTTCCAACGACACTTCCTATTCCCAACCCATACTGATACTTGCGTTACGCTTGTGTGAGCGATCTCTACTTTAACGCGAACCGAGCGGTTAAAAATCACTTTGGATAATGTAAATTTCTCTTATACACACACTTTCCAACAAAGCGAACCGCCGAAATAGGCGCTAGGATATTGACGATATTAACAATTATTACTGAAACAATATCCCCTCAATCTAAATACTGTACGCGGTTGTTGAGTAGTTAGAGGCGTAATTTACCGATCGTCTTTATTTTTTCATGCTACTAATTAAATTAAAACTTTAATAAAATTGTTTCTATTGACACCAAGAAGATATAATTGCGGAATTGATTACCGCAATAAAAGTGAAATTATGGCGGTAAATGAGTTCCTCTGGACAATAAAGGGATCGCCGAAGGTATCTGAATGCTTTGCCATCTGTAGTGATTCAGCGATTATGAGTTTGGCTCGGAAATTGAGCGTTGTTTCTTTTTCTCTTAAAAATATTAACTCCTTACTTAAATTGCCTTCCTTCATTTAACAAAAAGATCAAACTGAATTATTTCTAATCCCTTTGAACGAGTTTTCAGGCCAAAGGAAACCTGCTCTTTGCCGTGCGTAATTTTTTTAACCAAACATTTTCAAAGGAAAACAAGCATTTCCCGGCGAGCAATCATATGCAGGGGTATCAATCTTAAACAATTTGGCTCTCGCCGTGTTGATTTGCGGCGCTTTGAATCATCACCGTCAGTGTTACCCTTGTTTAAACCGATCACTGTTTTCACACGAGAGATAAAAACGGATCACTTAATTACTTAAACTTATTTTTAAATGTCTTTGCTGGAGCACAAGTTATTTCTTTAATTCTAGACGTTGCCTTTTTTTTTTTGTTTTCTTTTTTGTTTTGTTTTCTTTCTTCCTTTTTTTTTTTCATTCTATCATGCAGATATTTCTCGAGAGTTAAGATTGATTTTTCTCTTCATTCGTGATCTTTCTGACTGTCATATAAAGTCCCGATTGTAAATATTTTATCATTAAGCTATGTAGGCTATTGTTTAGCCCAGTTTTATCCACACACATTATTTTGCCACTGTATGACAAGCTAAGAATAAATATATCTCACTATCCTTCATTACTTTTCGCCCCGAATACCACTCACTTTAATTAGTTACATTTTAGCTGGTGTTATTAAAATACGTGGGCAATATATTTCTTCGCTTAGCTTAAGTTTTAAAAACATCGAACAAATGGCCGCCTTTTGAGTTGTGTTTGCTGTAAGATTGACCTTTAAAAAAATTGTAGCTTAATTTTGTAATAGATACTTCCTCATGAGTAGCACAGCAGAAAATGTTTTCCTATGGACATTATTTACTGCCATGAGAGTCCAACTGAAAAACGATGAATGCTAACACGGTTTGACTACATCTACAGACTCAATGTACAGCATAATAAACAGTACCACAGGAAAGTACTGTTCGATAGCTTTCATTTGAATGGTCACACTTTAGGATTTCATCCACAGACTCAAAAGTTAGAACTACCTTGTACAGCATAATAAACAGTACCACAGGAAAGTACTGCTCAATAGCTTTCATTTGAATGGTCACACTCAGTTTAGGATTTCATTCGCAGACTCAAAAGTTAGACTGAACCACCTTGTACAGCATAATAAACAGTACCACAGGAAAGTACATCTGTACTGTTCGATAGTTTTCATTTGAATAGACACACTAGGATTTTATCCACAGACACAAAAGTTAGAAACATTAGGTTTGATCGACTATGGGATTAACTGACTGTTAATGAAAACAAAAAATATGTAGGTCTGTAGTGATCGTATCGTGCAATCCGCTTGACTCTTTATCCTCAAAGCGTTGCCATTTATTTACCCATTCACGGCATATATTTTTCCTAAAAAGATCAAATGTTATATCTCGTTTCTAAAACAACCTAACGTTCGGTTCGATGGAATGTTAACTTTTTAAATAAAGTTTGCACAACTGGCGCTTAAATGTTTACTTAAAAGCAATAAACCAACATGCTCAGTTCAAAGTTGTAAAGTAATCCTACCGAACAAGAATTGATAAACTAAGCGCTTTATTTCGTCTTAGACCCCGTCGTAAAATAAACATTCCCTGCTGGTTCGCCTATGCTTGGGTTTCAGAAGCAACCAGCTTCTCTCATAGTTGGGTTATGCCAGAATAAATCACTTTATAAGATGTGAAACTTTTCCGTTTTTCTCTGTGCTCTAGCTCAAATGTCACTGCAAAAGAATGCACATAAATGTTGTTATTTCACTAGCGTGTGGAACCAAAGGTTGTTGGCACAGGTGTATGTTATTTGTAGCTTACATTGTATAATAAGATTATAAACCTTCGAGCCGACAATTAGAAAACATAGCTTAGTCAGCAACACGCGAATAAAAATCCCTGTGTTTTCCCTTGAGGCCTCTACCGATACAAGCCGTCTGTTAGGTCACGCCAATAGGCTAAAAATTAATTAAAAAGTTTCACCCCGCCAGAATAAATGAAAGGAAAGAGAGTTTTACCGTAGGTCGCTAACTCGATCTCTTTCTAAACATTCCAACTTCAAACAAATAGACACGGAGTCGGATTGTGAAAGAGAAAATATTTAATAATTAAGCCCAAGCCATGCATATCGGGCGTTTGGCGGGACATTTTTTAACCTGCGTTATAATTAAATGAAAAATGAACCAAGTGGTATCACTGGTTTGCACATAACAGCCCTGTTGAGTAAACAACAAGGATTTTAAGTTTCCTGTGCCGATTTGTTATTTATATTTTCAACATGTCCGTCTGCAGGTGAATAAAAAGTCAAAGAAAGAAATTACAATTCTAAAAATCAATTGTTTAATGAGGCATGCGAATCGAGATCTTAAAGATACATAAACCTCGTGTTGCAATTTTTTTTAAGGATAAAAAGAGGTATAAAGATACGGTGGGGGTGATTGCTTTTTTCCGTGAATAGCTCCTTTTTGTTTGAATTAAGTGACAAGAAAACGAAAAAGATAAACAAAAATGCTCTCCGTTGTACACTATCCAAACCAATTTAAATTCTATTTTGATATTTTTGGCGGTTTTACCTAACTATTCATAGACCCCTTTGTCGCCTCACAAGCGCTGGTTCGCTGATGAAAAATTCATTACGTCGAACTTGCGGCAAGCTTTTCCAAATTGGCCAAAGCATCCAAGGAATCGGTCTAATTTTCATTTCAAAGAACTGTTCAAAGTTCCGACAGCGTATTCGGGTCTACTTATTCGTTCGGCTAATTGTCGGAAGGCTTTGAAACCAACCATCCTTCTCTTTCCCTCCTTTCGCAAACTCTTGATTAAAATGTTATCATCGACAAACATTTTCCAAAGTCTCTACATTTCCTCGCTGCTTGTCATTTATTTACTTGACGCAGTCACTGAAAATGTCTGCTAATCTACAAAATATAAAAAGAAAACGTTAAACAAACAAGATATACGACTTTTGTTGAGAAATCAAAGAATACGCGCAGCTATCGAAGCGCGGTGAAATTGCTAGAAGTTAAACAACCGAACTCTTGTCTCCGGCTTTATGATGCAAATTTGAGTTCAGCGTTTTAAAATGATTCACCATCCAAGAACTTGGAACTCGTTTAAAGACGACGTTTAATTCAACATTGAACTTTAGATGCTATTCGCCAAGACCGAGTTAATTGTTTTAAAATCTATTACATTGATTCACTGATCAAAAGACTAAAATATTCCGCTCAATTTCAATGACCATTTTTAGCGCAGATTTCAAAGGGAACCCCAAATTTCGCGCGACCCTCCTCAAACAAAAGAACTCGAAACAAATCTTTGACTTTTAAATTGTCAACGAAATAAACATCTTGAGAGCATTTTAAACAAGTTTATATAACATTATGTCATGGTCAACTGCAGTGTTTTTAACTATGTCACCGCTAGTAGAATACCTCAAGCTTTTGTCATCTTTTATTTATTTATAATAATTTTTCTCATGAAAAAGATGTACGAGTTCTGTCTTTACCACGTATTTTCCTTGCCTTGTATGGGTTTGGTCTTCCATATTTCGTTTCCCCCACGTTACGTATAGCTCCTTGATGCAACTTTATCCCTTAACCAAATATCCTCGACTTTTAATTATAAAAATCAGTTTCGCTTTTTAGAGTTGTGAAAGTTTGATGTCATTATGCACACAAAATCTTTTCTGTTCCGTACATTTCGTTCTTTTTGGCACGTAGCCGCAATAAACAAAACCTCATAACATTTTACACTTTTGTTTTCCTAAACGCACTTTGTCTTGACAAATTACATATAAAACAAAAGAGTTTTCAAATGATAAGTTGTTTTTGTCGTATCTTCTGACAGAGGTAGTATAGCCTAAAATCATTAGCCAGTCCTTTTTTTAATATTTCCACATCTTTATGGCCAAAAAGATTGCCTAGAAATTTCATGCAGCCTCGAGGGTTAATTTGTTGCAAAAAATTCACGGCTTTCCGATAAGGAAGTGTTGAGAAAAACTCTTTGCATAAATTTACAAAACGAGCAGTTGATTCACTTGTTTTGTAATAAATTGAAGACAAAATACATAATTATCAGACAGTTCAGTCAAGAGGTCTTGCTTCAATCCTTTGGCGAAAGAAACTAAACAAGAAAGGTATACAGTCTTTTATCATACATTGAGTTAACATGTCAACTTGTTTTCGCTGTAACTAAACGGGATGGGTTAACCTTTCATGGTATGTGATAATTTTACGATTTATTTGCCCGCAGGCTTTCGAACATTGGGGTGATAAGGCCAATACCTCTTCCACTTAAATTGGCGGATTTTACAGATTTGCTACCTACTCGATTAAATTCGCTTAGTTAAATCGCAGCACTGGAAAAATCTTAATAAAGTGAACGGCTAAAAGAGTTATATTATCAAGGATACTGTAGTGCCATTACCTGCTCTGTAATACTTGTCATACTTGTCAATACTATAATCATTAATTTCGTTCGTTCATATTGCAAGTTTTCCTGAGCACCGGGAGATAGAAAAAAAAACACGAATATCCTATATTATAACATTTAGCGTGAGTTATAAACTACTTCACAACCGAAACAATGCGATTTAGCTCAGTGTCCGGAGTCGCCAACACGTGTGTTATTGAAAAGAGATTGAATTTTGACATAAAGTTTTTCTTCAGCGATCTTGTAGGTGTCTCTTTCTTTTAAAAATGTCAAGTTCTAGACACATATCGCATTCAAACCAAAGGTGTTCATGCGGATTACTGCCTTACAATATGCCATGTTGAAGTAGAATAAAACCAATTTAACAAGCGCTCTGAAACGTTGGTTAGTATCTGAGGGAAGCCAACCTGACTGCCTTTCACTGAATGATTCCTAACAGATCAGGTGCCTTGAAAATTAATCCAGTCTACATGCCATGTAAGCTGAAGACTTCAGGTAGCTAGTTTCCTCTTTATCGCCATTCATTGTGCACTGAACTGACAGCGAACTCTTTAGAAAGCTTAAAATAATTCAACTTTATGTATTGAAAGTGTGATGGTGTCAGGTTTGCACTACGAGATTGAACAAGGAGGCTCATGCTCATTATTCAAACCTGCTTCGATCTCGGCTTGCACGTGTTACTTAGCCAGTCCGTTCTTCTCTCAGAAAAAGGACCACTTGACGTATCTCGTGCCACGTTTTTTCGCTTTGACCTCTCTTAATAACCACTCTCTATTTTTTTTTTCAAAATACATCACGGTTCGCGTGGGAGCGTGCTTTGTAGCGTCTTTTGTAGCCAGTAAAGCGTGCCACTGATGCTTAAGTCGTACGAGGCGCTTTCTCTGCTATCTATGTTATAAAGAGCGACAAGATCAAATATTTTACCATTTACTTACTTCAATCCACGTGTCTGTTATAGCAACTGAGAGCTCCTCGACCTCGTAATACTATTTTCTTCGCCCGCATAAAATCAAGCCTTGGATAAGTAAGGATATATAGTGCTAGGCTGTCAGAGTTCTTGACGATTTTAAAATGTTTCGCTCATGTTTTTGCTCACGGTATTGTTAAAATAGAATAAACTTGTTCTATTTTTATATTAGTCTGAGAGTAAAAGTGATCTGGTTATTTGATCTGAAAGAAATAAAATTTCCTCAACTGTTTTTGATAAGGTTGTTTATAACATGGTATTTTTCAAAAGAAGCTGTAAGCCTTTATTAACAAATATGTTTCCTCTCATGGAGCGATTACATAAAATAGCTTACAAGTACCAGCTTAGTCAGAAAATGGCAGTAAGGACTGTAGTAACACATTTTTATATCGTATTATTTTTTCATCTCACTTTTAATATACCAAAAAAAATTATTTGTAAACAACCACTGTACAAAAGGTTACAATTTCTTAATTGCACTGTACAAAAATTGGAAGGATGAACGTTTTAAAAGATTTAGCTGCAAGAAAACTTAGATGTGTCATAAACAAAAGAAGTACAAAGAATTTTATCAGGTCCTAAATTTAGAAGCGGATTTCATTCATTTAACAAATCTTGTACCAGATCAAGTATTTTTACTTTATTCGCACACTGAACTGAGTTAAAATATAAATTCCAGTGTCATTCAATAAAGTTAACGGAAAATAGCAGATCGAGAAAACAAGAAGATTCAGTCGCCCTGGGTATATGCTTTAATAGTTTCACTTTACTGCCTAAGCTAATCGTTTTTTGTCGTGTGTTGTATGGATCTAAAAAGCTTCTCGAAAAAATACACAATGATTGTTCTCAATGCGTCAGACTTATGTAGAAAGCTGGTTAAGTGTGTCTGTATGTTGAGGTATAATCCCTGCTGAGGTGCTTAAGGGTGGACTAGCATAGCAGCCAGCTGATAGCCTTGAAACTATCACGAGATGTTACGTTTCTTTTACAACAGATCAAGCTGAAATTGGGAACACCATGGGCGTGACTCAAAATTAATCATTTTGTAAAAAGGAAAGATTTTCAAGAATTGGTTTGATAAAGACCACTCCCTTGTGTTTGTTTTCAAGCTGACCTGGCTGTGAATGAAAGCGGTGCCTAGGAGTTTTAACGAAACTTCACGAGCGTGACATTTAGAAGCGACTGCAGTCGACTTTGTTTAAAGCAGGATATTGTGATTCCCTTGTCGTGAGGTATGCTCGTTTCAGTAACTTGAGCTGGCTTGGGTCTCTTCGGAGTTTGATCCTTGTCAGATTTTGGGAGCATACAGAATCTCAAACCAGTCAGTAACTTTACTCCCAAAAATGCCTTAATCTTTCGCCTCTTAAGCCGGAACTATCTGAAAATATGCTCTCTGAATGCACGTTTGTGTCACGTTTTTATTCACCAAATTAGTGTCTTTTTAAACCCCTTTGGTTTGGAAAAAATCCAACAAATATGAAACAAAAAAGATGTGTGAACTGTTGTTAAATTGCTCTGTCAGGCGTGACAGTATTGGAGAAATCTTTCTAGAAATAGCGTTGCGTGTCCCACTTAAAGTAGCTCCATTGACAGTATGTTGGTGTGGTAAATGTCTCATTGACCTCAAGACGAATAGAATGGGATATAAATCACGTATCACGAGAGGAACGCAAACATTTGGGAGACTTTAACATTGTTGACAACGATACCAAGTGGGAGGTGGGCATTTTCAGGCTTCATTCAACGCCCAACTATTTAAAATTTCCTGTGTTTGTGCTTATAAGCGACGGTCAACAGAGAATTGCGCGGGATTTGAGTGCGAAGACAAATAGGTGAGTTTAAAATTAAAAATAGAATTTGGGACGGTCTTAATAAATTTATTGCAGTTGATAACTGTATGTGTTTGTGCATGTGGAATACTACGATAGAGAAAGAGGCCCCATGAAAAGGCCTTCTTTGCAATCGTGGATTGCCCATGTAGCAACAAATACTAAGCTAACTAATCTTTATGCCTTTCGAAAAGCGATCGAGCTGTTTCACTCCCAGAAAATACCACTGCAATTATCACAGGCAAGGATTTAAGACGTTGATCCGTTTATGAAAATTTACCGCGTTGACAGGAAAACGCCAAAATTAGCGAGGGTTAATTGATATGTAGTAGTTTCCATTTCGGTCAATTGTCGATCTTTGTCTGATTGCAATTTATACGAATCGGCGTGTTCTCCTTTCCGGTGATGTGTGCTTTCCTTTACCGGCTTGTAAGGAAGGGATTTCGGAAAAGATCGTTCTCGACGAACGCTTTTAATATCTACGTTTAGCAAGAGCTAACCGTTACATCGCAAAGAAAACTTGCTTCATTTGTAAAGAAAGGTAGGAGAAATGTTTTGCCTTTATCAAGATCATGTTTATAAAAACAAAATTTATTGGATTCGCAAACGATATGAATTGTCTCGACTTTGTTTTAGTTATGCACTCGATAGCTTGATAATTAAGCTGCGCCTTCTGTTTTCAGTCTATGATTGTTGCTTTTACATTAAACATAGCGTTAACTAGTACGGCCTTTGGTTGCCATATTAAGAAACAAACGAGCAAGCGAAAAAGGAACTAATAAAATTCGGATTTGATTTAATTTCCGGAAAGCACTCCGACGTACAATTCACAGGGACAGTGGATTTTAATCCCTCCGATTTTCACTTTTTATTTGATGGCTCTGTCATTTTTTATTGCGACCAAATTCATAACAGTGCAATTTTGAAAAGGTGGTTCCATAAAACCAATATATACAACAAATGAATTATGTTTACCTTTTCCAAAGAAAAGGCGTCCACAAAAGCAGTATACGTGAACGGTTGAACACGATAAACGGTTTATAAAAGTAAAATATCGATAATTATTCACCTTTGAAGAACGAATAAAAATTTTCAATTATCAACTAACAAATTCAGAAATCAAAATCAGAAATCAAATGTGAGAGAATCAATGTTGAACATAATAGAGTTGCAAACATAAATATTGAAATTTGCTATTGATAGTAAACTTATGACCTGTGGCAGTATAAACGTTTTAGTTAATGTTCCTTTTCAACCACTGAAATCGATCTTGTTAATTACAACTAATTACTTCTTTTTCCACCGAAAGTCGGAATCTTGAAAGGTCGATTGAAAAGTTAAATTGCTAGCCTTTGTCTTGAACGGGCGATCAACCTAGCTTGAAATTTCTTTCAAGAAAATCACAATATTCAAACGAACTCCATTGTATCAGTTTAACCTTTTGTTGTTTTCAAGACCACTGCGTTGTTTTGAACAGTTCAGTTCCCTTGAAAGAAAGCGCTCTAAATTTTTCTTTTGCATACAAATACAACTCTATAAGATAATTGGCAGAATATTCTCTTCTTACTTTATTACACTGCTAAAGTGGTGCAAATTAGAATTGATGAGATCCTTCACAAAATGTTGTTGAAATAAACACTCGAGACAATTTAGATTTATTGAACGCGAATTTAATAACAGTTGCCTTTTGAAGAGGTTTAGAACGCTGCCGCAAAAATTTTCTGCACCATCTGGAACTGTTCCCCGCCTCTTTTGATTAAAACAACAAAACTCTATCTTCTCGTGCCGTTCCAAGTTTAATATACAAGGATAAAAACATTATTAGGGGCGAAGAGTAATGGATGTTATAAGATAATCATTTTGCAAGAGAAGTTCAGAGCGAAAAGCAGAGTTTGGAAAGGTATTATAGCTCCAGGTCTCTAGCCGTGAATCTCTATCGACTTTAATGTTATATTAACTTCTTGCAGCGGGGAGCCCCCCGTACATTTTCTATTAACTTGTAGCTTTACGTTCCTGTTTGGTTACATTCCAGGATTTTTCTCTCGACCCACGAGAGGTGATATCGATAACACACGCTTGATTGAAGCACACGAGAGAACTTCTGGGAGGACAAGAAATTGCATTGCTTTGTGAAATTGTAAGTAGTGAATTCGTACCCATACGCCGCATTAATATTACCTACTCACATTCAGTATTTCATAGTTCAGTTCTTTTAATTCTACGCCATTCTTGAACGGTAGAACCCGCTTCATTGACTCTACATATATCTCAGTTTAAAGATTTCACATTACTTGTGATAAGATATGCTACTAAATCTAGTAAAAGAACATCAACTAGAAAACAAAACCGCTGCGAGTACAGCAGCCTGAATTGACGGAATTGATCATGCCCCTAGCTTTCTTTTCCAACAAACTCCCTCCCCTTAGTAAAATCCGTACTTGTAATTATAGGGCTCTATAGCTTAGCTTCAATGTGTTATTCACAAATGCAGAAGTGTATTTACACGTTTGCTCGGTACTAACTCCGGCAGAGCTGTGCGTGCTTTTGAGATCGTCGCATGCAGACCCGACGTCCATTGATAAGCGGAACTTAGCTCAAACGCAATCACTTCCTTACAATGTACCTGGAGCGTGATAATCGCTATTCTGTCGAGATTTAGCCCTGCCGAGTGTCTTTTCCAGTTTAATCGTAGCTTACCTGTTCGTTTATCAGCTTGTGGGAGGGACGAATTTCTTCGCGTTACGAGCACGGAATCCTGGACAAAATAACAGGAGTGTAGAATAGGACATGATTGTCAATATGGCAACATGCTGCGTTTTACTTCGTCCATAAGCCACCGAAGAAAAGCATAACAATAACTCTTTGTTTGTCGTGTTTTTTACCTTTCTTTTGGATTGTTAGTGAAATCGCAGGGTACAGGCAGCGATAAGGCGACCTTCGCTACATAAGCTGTCGTGTTTGAAGCTGAGCTTTTCCTTAAGGCCCTTTAATAATAGGATAGTCGAAATAATCCTTCGAGGTGAAAGAAAGATCACCAAACGCTTTCAAAAACCAATTACACCGATAATAAGGATCCATAAAATACCACAAACGCGCTTGTCTCCATATCGTCCTTCACGCTGAAGTCATTACGGGCGCTTCAAACTGCCCCTTAGAAATATTTCCCGGGTTTAAACCGCAGAAGTCCTGTACATACACAAATCCTCAGGCCTGTCGAGCGGTATTTTTCCCACACAGATGGTTTTTATAGCAGACATGCTTTGGTGATTAGCAAAGGGACAAGGTGACCCCAAGACAGATCATTCTCGATAGGGCTATTACGCGAGAATTGCAACTGAAAAAAGCCATCATTTAGAAACTGTGAAAACTTACTATCTTGCTAGATCAATATTTGTGTTCAAGTTGTGTGTTTTCACAGTTTTATGTTTGACTGCAAGCACCATTCGTGTTGACGCATGGTTTACAGCGTGTTTACCTTCGCATCATCTATGTTTCGAGATAAACAGGGTAAAGATAATTTAAAAGCACTTTTATCCCACTAAAAGAACGCGATTACAACAAAATTAGGGGCGCTGGAGAATATTACCATCGATTTAAAATTTTTCATTAGAGTAACGCAAAGGACTTTGAGCCGATTTATCGCTTTCGCCTTTCTTACTATTGCTAAAAGGAAACAGGGATAAGTACTGTTTATACAACACTGTTTAAAATCACGCAAATAAACTAGATGCCTTATAGCAGCCGTAATTTTGAAATACCTTTATAAAGCGGCAGAACTTGGTCGTTTAACGTTACTTCTAAACGTGTGTTGTAAGAAATTTTTTTCATCAGCTATAAAAATTCCTTTTCAGAGCATGGAAATGCACAGTGGGAGGTTTTCTGGATAAATCATTAAATGTTTGATTTTCAGGCAGGAGTTTTACGAAGCGGTTTGCAACGGAAGCAAGAGAGGAAGCTAAGTCAATCAAACGAGAAATGTGGTTTCTTCAATTTCTGTTCATCGGCAATCGAGTTGAGCTTCGTCATAAAATGGTTCTTTTCTCTTCGGGTTGTGTGCGACTACTGAAACGTGAATCGTCTGAATTGAAAAAACGCAAGTAAAACTGTAATCCGGAAACACTGACAACCAACTGCCAAAAAGCACATTTTTTTCTTCAGTTTATTACAAGGGAAATGGTCTTAGAAAAGTACTAAAAAATTTAAAATTTCTATGATTGAGATGAAACAAATGAAATTACATATTGTGCAAGAACGTTATATGTTTTAGATTTCGCGATTTTCTTTTATTTGGGTGAAACTTTTTGTATAAAATCATAAAAGAAAGGCTAAACGTCGAAACGACATTCTACAATTCAAGGCATAAATCAGTTCTCTATAAGTAAGAAATGTCTTTCTTGCCTTTAATAACTTCCTTTTATACTATTTTAATTCATTCATTTTAAAGAAACTGCTAAATTCGTGAAATGCATAAAAAAAGGAACTGGTCTATAATATTTCGCTCCTTTTGTTTAAATTAACCGTAAAATGTGTTTCATTTTTTGATTAAATCATTTATTTTGCCTTAGTTTAATCTTCCATCGTTTCTGTTCAATACTGGTCTCCCTTAATTAAAAAAAAATGAAAGTCAAACCGTCTCACGGAGTTTTGAGAGAGTTCAAGTTGCAATGCCTTTTGAAATTATTGAAACGTGCCGATTAAACTGACCAAAATAAGACACTAAAGATTCGTTTGGCAAAGGATTTTTTTCCCTAATTGGTTAACAAAAGGGTATTGAATCGAGAAAGGGTGTTTCGAAGGATGACCTGTTTTATTGAAAGCTTTGTAGAACTGGAAATAAGAAACCATTTATTTGAATGAAAACCAAGAAATTAAAGTTAATTTGTGGAAGATGGTTAGTTCCCAAAAGAGGCGTTATCTGTGAACTTATAACAATAACACGATCATGTAGAAGAAAGTTAAGGGTAAAGCTTAAATAACTACAAAAAAGTTGTCAAGTTTTATAAAAAAAATTGAAGTTATGGAGTCTTTATAACACAGGATAAGTTGAGCTCAATGAAACAGTTTTTAAGATTTCGCACTCAAAAATCCGACAATATGGTTGTCTCAACTGATAGCGTCAGCGAGGTTAAGATTATGCTTGATTTGTTTACCAAGGGTGGTACGTTACATTCTTGCCGCTTACCCAATAGCCTGAGCTAATAAGCAAGACCAAACCTAACAGTCTTACAATTAAAATCAGTAATTAGAGCATCTTTGGTTCTAATTGAAAATCTTTTGAATTCGGGATGGAAACGAATCCGTCCTTCTGGGGTGACGTAATAAAAGTTGACTTATCCATTTCTTCTGCTGTTCTTTGTGGTTCTGGCACAAATGCTACCACGTACGAAGAATAAATGCGCCACTGTTTCGTCAGAGCGTGTGTCTTTCAAAATTAAGCCATGAGCAAGGCCGCCTTGTCTTTAATGTGTCATTTCGCGCAATACGTTCGTAAAACAATTTGATTTAAGCCCTCAGTAAACTATAGAGTGTCAGTGGATTAGTGGATCACAAGCCACGGGACATCCGTCCTATTCTTTACAAAATTAAATTAAAGGAGGCTATTCGTTCAACTTAACGTCCATAAAGACCCTGTAGATGTGTCTGAAATCAGGAAACCCAATGCTTATTAGCTCGTGAGAGAGTCGGACAAAAGAAGTAGTGTAACAAGAAATGTCTTTTTCACTGTGTGAGAACCAAAACGCTTGTTTTCCCATTCCAAGTTCATACTACTCCAAATGCGTTCTTAACTCTTGCTTCAACAAGGAAACGCAGTTGCAAGCTGTTGAACTAGTAAGTGTTGCGATACTTTTTTCGTAGCTCTCAGGGAATCATCGGTTTAAAACTCAATCATCATAAAACAAGGTGATCAATTGCGATCTTTCAATGTAGTCGGTTCTGCGGTTTCCCTTTTTAAATTAGCGATGGGGGTAAAGAGTTCAGGTTTACCGATAACAAGGCCTGGTTTATTACTTTCTCGGATCAGCGCGCGGAATCATATCTTTGGGGATAACATCTTCATTTCTTTTTAGAAAAGACTTTTGCGGATTAATTAATCTTGTAAACTAGTTCTGTCTTCACACGTGTTTCAACCTGGTTTTGTGGATTACGCTTTACTTTTTTATTTTTTTTCATTTCACTTAACACACGATTTGTTCATCGAGGTGTTCCTTCGTTAAAATATCAAACCGCCACTCCTACCGATCCTTGTTTTTTCTTTTTTCTCTCTTTCTCTAATTTATATACACTGACAAGTAACGAAAAAATTAAATATCTCAAATCAAGACCTCCCAGCTTTGCCCATTGACAATATAGTTTCAATCATAAGCACTCATATAATTCACTGATGCCGATCAAAGCCCAACCGTTTTTCTTTCTCTTTGCTGCTGAAATAAAGATAGACTTTCTCAAAGTCCATTGCTTCTCATTTCCGACCCGATCTGGTCGAGATTTCCTCGCCTCTTTCTGGCTCTTTTGCGGTTAGCGCCCTCCAAATAAAAACAAATTCCAGTTGAGCTCGACTTGTAGACAAGTCTAACAAAGAGAACGATCTTTCTTTAGTTAACCTCTACATGCAGTGATGCTTCAGATATTTTTTTCGCGCGCCTTCTTTGATCAGAGTTACAAGTTAATATGAAAAGTTTGATCTGAGGATTTGCCTAAACTTTTACGACATCAGATCATAAGCTTTAAAGATTACAATTAGCAATATCTCCATCTTTTTGTCTTTCAAGCTTTTCGGTACTCTCTCATGTATTACAACAAAATATCTAAAAATTTTTGTTAACCCTTCAACTCCCAAAAAAGCCAAAAATCAAAATTCAAGAAAAATCCCAAATTTCATTTTGTAAAATATTGAAAAACAAATGAGTGGTACCATGCTAAAGGACTGCTAAAGAGGTTTCATTTGAATGGTCACACCATAGGATTTCGTTCACAGACTCAAAAGTTAGAACAAATGGTACCATGCAAAAGTACTACTGAAGAGGTTTGAATGGTCACACCACAGGATTTCGTCAACAGACTCAAAAGTTCAGGGCTGTGCTCTAGCAGTGCCCAGGGGTCTCAGGCTCCTTGCTTTTATCTTCGGGCGACTAGAAAAACTTACTTTTGCATAAAGCTTAAGTGCCGGGATCCCCTGATTTCATAGTTGGGAGCCTTCGGGCTCCCTGTGATTTTTCTAAGAGCACAGCCTTGTAATTAGAACAAATGGTACCATGCAAAAGTACTGCTGAAGAGGTTTCATTTGAATGGTCACACCATAGGATTTCGTCAACAGACTCAAAAGTTAGAACATATGGTACCATGCAAAAGTACTGCTACAGAGGTTTCATTTGAATGGTCACACCATAGGATTTCGTTCACAGACTCAAAAGTTAGAACAAATGGTACCATGCAAAAGTACTGTTGAAGAGGTTTCATTTGAATGGTCACACCATAGGATTTTGTCCACAGACTCAAAAGTTAGAACTACAGTGCATGTCTCCATAATTCACTCTGGGAGTGAAAGGATTAACCCTTTCAAGCCCAATCTTGAAATATAACTTCTCCTTACTGATGTCAATACATTTCTTCTAGGGTTAGTTGGAAGAATGTTTTGGGAAATCACCACCAAAAAAAGTTACCCTCAGTTGGTCACCTGTCTGCCGGACCGTGTATGATATTGTACGAAGAAATGCATTACAGACTCCGTCACCACTAATGGAAGTTCAAACACAAAATATAATTATTTGAGTTACTAGCATTGATTTAAACTAGAGAAAAAAGTTAACTTGAGAAGAGAAATATCTAAGTTTCTACAATCTACAAAAATCGTCCACTCTATAAATATCAGAAGTCTGGATCGCGTCAATATCTACTATTTTCAAGTCTTACAGGTTTTTGTGTTTACTTCAAAAAGTTGAAACTTTTCAGTTTTAAATAAATGCTCTTCCTCACAATGTCTGTTTTCAGAGCGTTGTTCATGTCAAAATTCATCGATACCTTCAATATTTTCAAATCCCATAATATTTTGTCTCTGCTCCAAATTGTTGAAACGTTTCCAAAGAGCGTTGAAAGTGCATCCGTCAAAATTCCGTTTTCAAAGCCTTGATGACACGATTTGACACTAAATGGCATCAACAACATATTAACTAGATTGGAAAACTAACATAATGCTATAATTGGTGGGAAAACTATTAAACAACTTTGGATATGGCCGAATTTAACAATTACACCTTTGGTTGGCTCTCGACGTTTTTTTGTCAATTAATTAATTAATTAATTAATTAATTAACCGTTCTATTGTTAACTAAGAGTTATTGCGGTTTAGTGTTTTTGTTATTGTTTATTTCGTTTTTTCTTTGAAGGAACAATGACTTCCCTAGCGAAAGAGCTCGTTTACTAATTATTACAACCCGCTTCGCCTATTAATTAATTGCCTATTAATGAGCATATAAAAATGAGACTGTTTCGCGTATTTTTTTCTACTCGCAGAATGAAACGGAATCCCTCTGAAACAAGTTACTGAATTCAATGGAGAAAAATTCTCCCCCAAAATACTTCCGCCCTTAAAAAACAGAACACGGACATTTTTTTAAGTCTGGTTTAAGTACAACCCGGTTCCTTCACGAGATTATTCGAATCGTTTGCTAATGGACAGGATATGTTATAGACAATTTTTTTTGAGCAGTGTTTCGTTAAGTAGTAGATGAAAGTATCCTTGCGCCAAAATGTGCATGATTTCAAATCTCGTGACATCATCTATATATATCGTGACAACTTTAATCCAACATGAATATTTCATTTACTGCTATGCGGCTTCCTTTTGGGTAACCATCGCAGTCAATTTGACCTCCCACATTGTTGTAAATTAGAAAAAAAGAGCAATAAAGATTCTGGGTTTGATACAAATCGAAGCGCACACCATGCAGTCGTGTGGAACGGCCCATAGACTTGCAAACTTTCGTCCACGTAATCCTACATAGCTTTCATGACTTAGGCCCAAATAATCCGGCTGGGAGTAGGTGTATCATACGCTTGTTTTTATTATGTTGAATTTCAGGAAGAGCCCTTTATCAAGCGGATTTTCTGTCCCGTCTTTTGTATTAATAACTTGACAGCTAGAATCTGCAGGGGGGCCCTAAGGGGCAAGTCAGTAAAGAAGGTCGCGAGACTAAGCCGCGAACCGATCAGTTCACTTGTGTTTTCATTTGCTTCCACAGCACGCGGCACACAACTCACTCGCAACCATTCATAAAGAATCCAAGATGGCCGGCTTTCTGAACCATTATCCTCCATACCCTGTGAACGGACTTAACATGCCTCCGAGAACCGCTGATATGTTCTCCCCAATGGTTGCTCCACCTTACGGTAAGACTCAAGATTTTATTTTTAGACTTCCAAGACGAACAATACAACATTAGAGTCGCCACTGTTCTCACACACTTAGGTAATGACAATTGGACTGTCCTGGCGGTTACCAGAAAAATTGTTCCTTTATAAGGAGGAAGCGTCCTCTCTCTCTATTAAGTTGTGCTAAACTGCTTTTAGAGAGCTTATTTCAAACTGCTTCAACTCTCTATTTTATAGTTTTCCTTGTTGTCGAGAGACCTCCCAAAGATTTTCGGCTTTAGAATTTGTAAAGGTATTTACACGAGTGTGATTTTCGACAAAGCCTATTTGAGAACTTCCACCGTGGTAAAATGTAGTGTAAACATAGCGCTTTTGCTTACTTTACTCACTCGGTTAGCATCTGTTTCGTATTTGACCAACGAAAGATATTTCCCGATCATCTAGTACTAGTCGAAGTATTTTTAGCAAGGCTTGGAAGTCAGTGTTTGTTGTCCATGAAGGATTTGCGGGCGCCAAAACTCTTAAGTTAGGCCGATTTCGAAATATAGATTTTTATAACGAATCTCGCTTAAGGCGCAGAGAAACATGCACATACTTCCCGTTGAAAACTCATTTGCGGCGATAAAAGCTGATGTACAAAGACCGCATAAAGATAACATGACAAATGGCGTTGATCAAATCCTTCTTGAAGTTATTTTTTTTTTGATGTCGAACAGATGATAAAAGTTTCGTAAAACGCTTACAAATTATGTAAGACTTGGATCAATGCAACTCGGACAACTTTAAATATTGTTTTTAGCTCTAAATTGGCCATGCAAATTAACAAATTGGGAGGTTGCCCATGCTATAAAAAGAACAGTTTATTCAAATATTTGTGCGTTTAATTTGACCAAACTGCATTCCTCTGAAAATATTTCAAGTTATCGCTCAATTCAAAACTGAGAGACTGATATGTGGTAACTTGCCACTAAAAGAAGCTTTATATGCTTAGTTTTCCGTAGGAAGTTTCCTTTAATGTCTTGCAGAGATGTTGAACCGATTTCAAACAACATAGTTGGGGAAAGGAACACTCGTTTCGAAATTTCTACAACTTAACATTAATTGGTTTAAATCATGTAGGCTTAATTGCTCGCACGGAGAGAACCTTCGTCAGTGAATTCGATCATGAGCTTTTTGTGAATTCAAATTCACAAAAATTCATTTATTTTCAGGTTATCCGCGAAAACAGAGGAGAGAGCGGACAACTTTTACTAAAGCGCAACTAGAAATTTTAGAAGAGCTTTTCTCCAAGACAAAGTACCCTGACATTTTCATGAGAGAAGAAGTCGCCATGAAAATCAACCTCCCCGAATCTAGAGTTCAGGTGAGTTACATTCCGACCCCTTATTCTGGCCAAGTGCAAAGTTTAAAAATAAAAAACAGTTTCGTATAAAGTTTTGAAAAAACTAACAGCATCATCAGAAAGTACTGTTCCACAGCTTTCATTTGGATTGTCACACTTTAGGATTTCATCCACAGACTCAAAAGTTAGAACCACCTTGCACAGCATAATAAACAGTAGCACAGGAAAGTACTGCTCAATGAATAGCTTTCATTTGGATGGCAAGACTGTAGGATTTCATCCACAGACTCAAGTTAGAACCACCTTGGACAGCATAATGAATCTGATAGCACTACAGTAGGCACTGCTCAATAGCTTTCATCTAAGTGGCCACACTGCAGGATTTCATCCACAGATTTTAAAGATCATGCTTACCACTCTACACGACCTAAGGTTGGTAGTCGGTAAGGGTGAAGTCGTTTTGTGCAGCAACAGATAGTTTGATTCAAGAGACTTGCATAGCTTTGTCAACAGTTTTGATAAATGGAAAGAAACTTTGTGACGCATCATGCCGAGTGACCCAGTCAAGTCGAGAACGTGCAACAGTTACAAAATGAGCACATTGGAATAATTCAAGATAAGCTACCATTACATTTTAAAAACTTTTCATCTTTTCAAGTCAGTTTTAGCACAAAAAAAATTAAGACATAGTTTTCTTCTGGATACGGTGATACTGTTCAAAAGGGAATAGGTGGGGCTCGCATGTTACACACGCAACCTATGAATAATCGCACGGAAACTCTACAACACAACCTGAACAGATTTTATTTTTGCATATCATTTTTTCTATCTATTCTCTTCCCTAGAAAGTAGTGGTGATAATTAGGCTACAGACACGTAGATCTTGCAAAATGATTCCACTTTGTCTTTCTTTATCCCCTTTATCTCCTTTGGTTCGAAAAGGACCCTGACAAATGTTTGACCCTTTCATTCCTACTTAAACAGCTTTCATTTGAATGGGAAATCTCAAAATTATGTACCACAGAAGAAGGCTTAACAGAGAATGAGGCTAAAATTCTAAAATAATTAATTAAAACTTTGTTGAACTCCAAAGAATAAAGACGCAAAGTGGTGCGAAAACTAACAATGAACTTTGCGCCCTTGCAATATAAAGAACTTGCTGTTTGAGAAACATATTTAGAATCTACTTTTTTAGAACAAAAAAATGTCATTCCCAGAGATGATTTCGTCCCTTGTTTTGCTTCTACAACTATTTGTAAGCTCCAATTAAAACTTCCCTAACTTTTTCCTGTTACATCAGATCACTCAACGACATAGTTTCACGTTGTTTGGTGGTTTTGAAGTAGACTTGACCAATCGACAATTCCTGTCTCATTGCGTAAGGGACGCTAACAATGGGCCTTTTACTAAAATTCACCACATTTTGTGTACGTGATTTAACACTTTGTCTCATGACGATGGCCAAGTTCAAAATTGAAACAAATTCCAATATCTGTTTTTGTAAAACATTGAGTCGGAATTAACAGCGCCTAAAGAACTTATTGCTCTGTAGCTAAGTCCATTTAACTGTTCACACTTGAGGATTTTATCAAAGGGCTCAAACGCGTACAACATACTGAACAGTATAACTGTTCAGTACCGTTCATTTTAATGGTAACACTTAAGAGGTAGAACCACCTTGCACAGCACAATAAACAGTACCATAGGAAAGTACTGCTCAATAGTTTTCATTTGAATGGTCACACTTTAGGATTTCATCCACAGACTCAAAAGTTAGAACCACCTTGCACAGCATAATAAACAGTACCACAGGAAAGTACTGCTCAATAGTTTTCATTTGAATGGTCACACTTTAGGAATTCATCCACAGACTCAAAAGGTAGAAGACGTAGAACCACCTTGCACAGCATAATAAACAGTACCACAGGAAAGTACTGCTCAATAGCTTTTATTTGAATGGTCATCCGAAGACTCAAACACGTACTGCATACTGAATAAACAGTACCATAGGACAGTACTGCTTAATATATTTCATTTTAATAGTCGCACTTTAGGTTTACCTTAGTCTAGTTTTTACAGACTCAAACGTTTGGAGATCTTTAAGTTCATTCTCATTAAAAATGAAAGATATTGAGGTGTACTTTTCTAAGATGTTAAATTGTTTCCCGGTGGGATTTAAAAAAGCGAAGTTATATTTGCGCAAACAATGTACAAAAGACGAGTTTAGGTGAAAGGATGAGACCATTTGACATGGAAAATCCAAAAAGACAGGCTAAACCCAAATTAGAAGGACTAAGGATTTCAACCAAATGCTTGAATCTATTTCATACTGGACCAAGAAAAAAAAGAAATTTTGTAAGAAATGTTATCATAAACAAAAAAGAATTTTACAACAGAAAGTGAACCTGTTTAGGCGGGACCCGACAAAACCAACTCAGACAATATCAACTTCGGCTTTGATAAATCCGAAAGCGACATTTTTGATGTTTTAAGACAAAATAAATAAAAACTAAGCTTCATGTAAACTAATTACAAGTAATGGTAGCTTTTATTTTGCTCTTTTTTACACATCAAACTTTAGGTTTGAAGAATTTGTGCTAAGTTTGTCTAAACCATGAATCAGGTGCAATTTTTAATTAAATTAAAATAGTTTAACTTCCGAGCATTTAGCTCTGTTAGGTGGTCTGGTTTGTGTACGTACACACGATTGTAGTGTCAGAGATTTCACGCCCTCAGACTATTCATCTTTTCTCACGTAATGACTTTAAGGTTAAAGTTTTTTATTCGAGGCTTTCATGTAATTACAAAAAACTTAAGTTCAACTATATCATCAAATATATTTGATTTAATAAAAGAAAAATTTATCTTTATATTTTCCACGGATGTGTTTTAAAGATCGCGTGTGTAGGCATGATTCCCTTGGTGTCTGGGCAGTTCGCTTGACCTTAATTTTTTGCGTGCTCTTACACCTCTGCATGTCTCACTTGTATAGTGTATTTAAAGAAAACTGAAACTTTCCAGAGAAAACTACTTAAAGGCCTTTTCCAAAAGTCACGATCGCCAAAAATAGCCAGAAGGTGCCAGAAATGGAGCAATAAACACAACTTCAACAGTTGTAACTTGTTAATTTTGTGTTGTTACGTTCTGAGCGAACTGTGGAGTTCTGTTTATACCTAAAGCTTCTAATCGAGATTTTATTATTGTTTTTTCCCGTCTTATCGTTATTGCTACTCAATGCATATTAGAGGCCATCAGATACAAAGTAAACACCACACTAGACAACAATGCAAATGCCACTTGTTTTCAGGCGCCATTTCAAGATTCAAAACGACCAACTTTGTTTATTCTAAATCTGAACAGGTGTGGTTTAAAAACAGACGCGCCAAAGTTAGGCAACAGAGCAAAGGAGAACCCAAACCGAAACCCAAGCCAAAGACACCTACTTCCAGTAAGGAGTCTTCGCAAGCCGTACCGTCTCCATGCAGATACGCCAGCTGCAGCGGAAATATCTGGAGTCCTGCCCATGAGTCTGTTCGGCCCATGCCCACATATCCATCACACGCAGCCGTGATCAACAACACCATGACAATGACCAGCGCCAATCCTTCATTCATGCCACCTCCCCCACCCCCTCCGTATTACTGCTCCAGTCCAAACGGTGGGTCGTACATGCCTCTAGAGCATGCGCACATGCATCCTATGGCACCGAGATAAAATGTGGTTTCGTGTAGCTTATGTAATGAAAGCTTGTAAGAAATGTAGGGAAATGTTAATATCTGGGTTTCACACTGATAAAACCAATTAGTTTAAATAGCTTATTCTGAAAATACAGTAGTACTACTGTATGACGGTAATCCATATATTATAAGAAAGCCAAAAACGACATTATTGTCTATGACAGAAATTAAAGCTATAGCGTATCACCTCCTCCCAAACGCATTTAGGGATCAGTGCTCTAGACTTATTCATAGAATCCGCTAAAAGGTTCATAACACGACACATGACCTGTTTTTATTTTGCATTACGACTTAAAACCTTTTAGGGTTTTATAAAAAATCGCTATGTGAGGTTTTTTGCCTACATATTTTTTGAGCCACAAAAATGCAGAGTTGTTTGTCTGGTTGCACGAATACAGCGACAACTATATTCAGAATGCCAAAACACAAATTTCACAGTTTTTATTTTTCTAAATTCCCATCAGCGCAAAAGAGTCATGGACAAAAAAAAACACAATAAAGTTCTGCTCGACAGCTTTCATATTGCATGGGTTTTTGACACCAAGAGAAAAAAAAGAGTTATTCGTTCGTAGGTGGTGAGAAAGATCACATCACTTAATTCTAGAACCTTAGATACCGAGTGAGCTTTATACACTAAGTGGGCTAGCGTGGCTTTTATTGGTTGTTATTGTTTCACAAGTGTTCGGTATTCTCTTACGTTCGTTTTTAAATAGACTCGTCAAAGAAGCTCGACCATTTGACGCTATCCCTTTCCGGCTTTACTTTTATTTTCACTAAAACTCATTAAAAAAACTTATTGTTTTCTTGTTTTTTACTATCACCTAAAAGACCCATGATATAATTTTCTAAAATCCATTTTGAAGAAATAATACCACAGGAAAGAAGTGCTTAGTGGCTTTATTCGTAATAATGGTCACACTTATGAAGTTCAGCTGTTAGATCTATCCACTTTAAGGCTCGTTTACACAGGCGATTGTTTTCTGCAATTTTTATCGTACTATACGGTGCAATTTTTGTCGCGTGCCAGTTGCATCTCCAAATCTCCTGTGTAAACTAGCGGCGATTTCAGTGCGATTTGAGAACGACCGGATTTGTCGCGCAATGTCGCAGAGGTTTCGAACACGTTCGTAACCTAATGCAACTTGGCGGCGATTTTACGGGGAAATCACAGCAAATCAAAGCAAATGTCGCCCCCAAATCGCACAGAAACCGCCGCTAGTTTACACTTGAGATAAGTTGCATTGGAAAGCGCGACAAAAATCGCATCAAAAATCGCTTGTGTAAACAGCCCTTAAGATGACTCAGGTCTTTTGATAGAGGAAACGAGTTAATGTGCGGCAATTCATCTTAAAAATAAAAGCCTTTGTTTTCATGTTTAATCGCTTCAAAACCTGGCCCATTATATATTAGTTTCTCAGTGCATTTTTAATGTTTTTTTTTTCTGAGAATTTTGTGGCTTATGAAAAGTAAATAAAACCCTTTGTATCTAGATATGGAAATTCTTTATTCTGTTTGCCTGACAAAGTTTTCTAACTGCATGAAAAAAAAGATGTTTGCCAGTCTTGGGAATTAAGGATAAAAAAAACGGTAGACGTTAGAACTACATGACATGTCTCCATAATTGATCCCAGGAGGGAAACGGTTTATTATTTTGCCGGAATAGCTTGGTCTGCCGTGCTTTTTTAAATATTTATTCAACTTCCATATTAGCCTTTTTGTTCTTTAGTGCAGCTTCAGGCACTTATGTCCAGAAATGCACGTAACTCGGACCTTGGGCACTTCATATTACACACAATTATTTGTAATTTCCATATAACTTCATGTTTGACAGAATTGCTTGTGTTTAGGTGAGAATTAGGTCTAGGGGACACTTCATGATGTCTATCATAAAGAGCATGAATCTCATTAGCGTGCATTTCTGGACATACCTCGCTTCAGGAGGCAGGTAATAATTTGTTCACTGCTAACTCGGAGTTCACAAGGTACATTATGTAAAGAAATAGCCATGGCGTATTCAAACTTTTTGTGTTCGAGCCCTTAGTTCTTCGTCAAAGCAAGTTGATTTTCATTTGTTGTTTTAAACCCTTCACTCCCAAGACTGTCCACATTTAAATCCGAAAAAATTTCAATTTCAATTTTGCAAAATATTGCATATGGCATTGAAGATATATATCTTGACTCGTCTGGTAGACTTTAGAATTCATCCACAAACTAAATAAACAAAGTAAAAGTTTAATTTGAACTACCTTGTAACTGTAAAACATCAAAAACAGCCACGCTTACGGAAAAGTACTTCTCGATAGCTTTCTTCGCAACCGCTTTATGGTACTAAAATTCCCTGCTCATATTTTATTTCAACGTCGAAATTTAAGCTATTCGCGTGAAAACTTGAAAGTTAGAGCCACATTCCACGATTGAAGGTTTAATCTGAATTCGTAGTAGTTAAATGATATCTTGTCAGTCAACCCCAGGTTAATTTAAGCCAAGTTCTTCCATATCACATATATAGTTACACGTATTCTCTTGAAACATTTTATTTTTAACCCATTGACTCCCAAGAGTGCCAAATATAATAATTCAAGAAAAATCCCAAATTTTATTTTATAAAACATTGAAAATCAAATGGTACCATGAAAAATTACTTCCGAAGAGGTTTCATTTGAATGGTCACACCATAGGATTTCGTCCACAGACTCAAAAGTTAGAACAAATGGTACCATGCAAAAGTATTGCTGAAGAGGTTTCATTTGAATGATCACACCATAGGATTTCAGTCCACAGACTCAAAAGTTAGAACAAATTGTACCATGCAAAAGTACTGCTGAAGAGGTTTCATTTGAATGGTCACACCATAGGATTTCGTCCACAGACTCAAAAGTTAGAACAAATGGTACCATGATAAAGTACAGTTGAAGATGTTTCATTTGAATGGTCACACCATAGGATTTCGTCAACAGACTCAAAAGTTAGAACAAATGGTATCATGCCAAAGTACTGCTGAAGAGGTTTCATTTGAATGGTCACACCATAGGATTTCGTCGACAGACTCAAAAGTTTGAACAAATGGTACCATGCAAAAGTACTGCCAAAGAGGTTTCATTTGAATGGTCACACCATAGGATTTCATCAACAGACTCAAACGTTAGAACCACACTTCTACATGTCAACAACAACAACAAGTAGCTTTACATGTCTGAGTATTAAAATTGACTCTGGGAGTGAAAGGGTTAAAGTCAAGAGTAAATTGAGGTTTATATCATGTATCGCAACATTTTTTTCAT
This sequence comes from Cladopsammia gracilis, assembly GCA_022457155.1. Classification (NCBI taxonomy): domain Eukaryota; kingdom Metazoa; phylum Cnidaria; class Anthozoa; order Scleractinia; family Dendrophylliidae; genus Cladopsammia; species Cladopsammia gracilis. Next base: position 340,236 of record JAJGOT010000211.1, on the reverse strand, counting down.
CATCCCATTTAGTTTCATTCTATATTTACTCATTTATCATTAAGAAATAAACCTAGGAAGCTGGACAAGTTCCTATAAATTATAGCATATGTTCCTATACATCATTATAATTATTGTAATTATTGTATACTCTAATTTTGAATTGAAATAAATATAGTGTAAATAGAATTTACGATTAAGCTTTGGTGTACTATTAAAGAATTTAAGTGATCAAATGTTTGAATGTTAATAATTGTTTTAATTACGGAAGCCACGCCGACTGAAAGGAGCTTTATCGTGGGGATTTGACGTTTCTGTTTCAAAACTGCCTCAAATTAAAACTTAGGGCCTTTGTAGGGAACCTCCGTTATAACAAATTGACGTTAAATGGTTGGAAATAACGTCTAAATTTAATTTTTTAAAAACCAAGTGCAAATATAATTTTAGTGTACAAAAAAAATGGATATGAATATCGCCTATTTTCGCTTTTAAATTTCCTGCGCGCCGCCATTTTGAATATTTACGACGTGTTACGGTTGTCTAATTGTTGTATTCAAAAGAACGTCGATTCTTATCAATAGCGGCAACCGTAACACTTCATAAATATTCAAAATGGTGGCGAGCGGGAAATTTAAAAGCAAAAAAGAGGCTCCAAGCAGCCTATACTCATGCACATGCATAAGAAAGTGTTATGATATATTTTAAACATGATAAGAAGATGTCCGACATGGAGAAGAGTTAGTCCTTTCATTCAGTCATCGTTCCTGCAAACCACGTTGTTTACTATTGTTTGTAAATGAAAGTTGCACAATGAAGCCAGTGATTCTTCTGAGTGTTATATATACCAAACGTGAACATTACTAATGTAAGTAGGGTTGTAGGAGACGCTGTCGTGACGTTTCAGCAACGCCGTTTTACCGGAAGTAAGAGTAGCCGGAAGTCACTAAACAGGAAGTGTAAACGGCAAAGCTATGAACCGGATGTGCACAATTTAAAATATGCGTGCATAAATTTGCATGCTAAATCGTGACACAAAAAAATAACAAGAAAAACGGAGCCGAAACCTTACCTCATGCCGCTTCGCGCATGAGTAAATACGCGAAATACATATCCATTATTTTGTACACTGAAAAGATATTCCATTTGTTATTAAAATAATCGAAATTTCGAGTTTATTTCCAACAATTTAACGTCAATTTGTTATGACAATGGAGGTTTCCTTTAAAAAACACTAAGACGGGAAGATATCAAGTTAATAATCAGAGTTGTAGCGAGTTTCCAAGAAAACAAGGAGATAAATACGAAAAATTGGTCCACTCCATCATCCTGACCAACGACTTAGAATAATTTGTAACAAAACTGGACCATTATTTTGGGGGTTTTCACTGAATGATATAAATATGTCTGTTGGGCTTTTCAACCCTTTCATACCCAGAATCAATTATGGAGACGTGTAATATAGTTATAACTTTTGAGTCTCTCAACGAAACCCTATGGTGTGACCATTCAAATGAAACCTCTTCAGCAGTACTTTTGCATGGTACCATTTGTTTTTCAATATTTTACAAAATGAAATTTGGGATTTTGCTTGAATTTGATGTTTGGCACTCTTGGGAGTTAAAAAGGGTAACATAGCCCCTTTAACTCTTTTAACCTTTATATCAATGTGCAAGCTGTCTTTGCTCGCTCAGTGTTGGAAAGGTTAAAAAGAACGTTTTTCTATAATAATAGTTTAATATATAAAATGATTGTGTAAATTACCTTCGATGAAGCAAGATATAAATGAAAACGAAAGAAGAAATAGAATAAAGTACAAATTGCAATCTCAGTCCTATTTTTCTTTGTTGGACTGGTCCTGTTTGCTGTTCTAAGTACTCTTTCGTTCTTTTTTCGTTTTAATTCTCTCACTTCTCCTGTCTCTCGTCTATTTTTTGCATATCATCCAAATTATCTTGGAGGTAAAAAATATGCTCCAAAAAAATGGTTTAGTGGTCGTGGTTTAGTGGCCAAAGTAAGTTTCTTAAGTCAAGTTCAAGATTTTTCTAGCCTCCACTCTGTGTCAGATTAAAGCTTAGAATAGCCTGTATGTCCCCAGTTGACCGATAACGACGACGATGATGATGATGGTGATGATGATGACTGATGATGATGATGATGATGTTGGATTTGATGCTAATGATGATGACGATGTTGATGGTGGTGGTGGTGGTGGTGATGTTGGATATGATAGTGATGGTGATGGTGGCGAGGGAGCATGATGGTGACTGATGATAATGGTGATGCTGCTGATGATGATGATGATGATGCACAGCTGCTGATGCACAGCTTCATTGTAAACAAGTGTCACTTTTACGAATTTTGTGCTTAATAAAGTATCTATCTGTCTATGATGATGATGGGTCTGATGATAATGATGATGATGATGATGATGATGATGATGATGATGATGATGATGATGATGATGATGATGATGATGGTGATGGTGATGTTGGGGTTGATAATTTATTATTATAGTTGTTTGGAGAGATCGTTCAGTCCCCAGTTGATCGATAACGACGAAGACGATGACGATGATGATGATGATGATGATGATGATGATGATGATGTTGGTGGTGGTCATGTTGGATGTGATGGTGATGGTGGCGAGAGTGCATGATGGCGAGAGTACATGACGGCGATGGCGATAGTGGTGAAGGCAATGGTGATGCTGCTGCTGCTGATGATGATGATGATGATGACGTTGGATGTGATGACGATGATGACGATGATGATGATGGTGATAGTGATGTTGGGGTTGATAACTTATTATAGTTGTATGGAGAGATCGCTCAGTCCCCAGTTGATCGATAACGATGAAGACGATGACGACGATGATGATGATGATGTTGGATGTGATGATTATGATGACGATGATAATGATGACGATGATGATGGTGGTGATGGTGATGGTGATGTTGGGGTTGATAACTTATTGTTATAGTTGTATGGAGAGATCGTTCAGTCTCCAGTTGATCGATAACGACGAAGACGACAACGACGATGACAATGATGGTGATGGTGATGGTGAAGGTATTACTGATAGTGATGTTGGAGGGGATTTTGAGGACGATGGTGACGGTGATGGTGGAGGTGATGGTTATGGTGATGGTGATCGTGATGGTGCAGTGATGATGATAGTGATAGTTGGAAATGATGGCGATGATGAATGTGAAGTTGATGTTGATTTTGGCGAGGTTATGGTGATTGCGATAAGACACGTTTTACTACTTTTACATTTTATATTATTTCTTACACTTAGATAAATATTGTTATTCAAATCATTTTTTATTTTAGCCTATCTCATGGGGCTATGACAGTTAAATAAAGGATTGATTGATTGATTAATTGATTGATAGATAGATATAATGTTGACTGGTGATGAGAATATTCTAACAAAATTCTAGAGATAACTCTGTCACTAACAAGAATCCCACAGGACGCGAATCTACCCACTTCGTGAGGCGAAGTTAAGCCCCTGGCCCGAAGTTAGGTACAAGTTTTTTTACCCATGCCTTTTCTGTTCTCCAGTTTTCCTTTTTTCAAAAAAATTGTCATGAGATCGTTAGATAAACCTTATATATTATATTATTTTCTTATTGTATTTGTTTTTGCGATTAAGTACGTGACGGGCTCCTATAGTAACAGAATGTTAAGATTTGTGAAATTATAAACCATTTTCGTTTCGTCTGAATCTTATAGGATTCCCACGCAGCGGTACTTTTGAAGTGAATAACAATGCTAATATCTAATTTTTCGAAGGTAAAAGAATCTTGTTTGATGGGCGTCGCTCAAAATAATTTTTACCCCTAAGAGGTACCAATTCTAAAACAACACATGTCATATTCTGCCATATTTTTTCGGCTCAATATACCCTAAAAGGTACCGTGATAATTCTAAGGGTGGTTATTTTAGATTTTTATACCCTAAGCGGTACCAATCAACAAAGTTTGCGATGGACACCCCCGTCATTTTTACATGACGTACCTTCGCTGTTGAAGGTACGATAGACGGTCATTTGAAGTGACACTGTCCCGGGGGGGGGGGGGGGTACCTATACCGGGATGCTCCGCCCGAAAGGGGTACCTTTTTGAGGCTGAAGGTATATGAAAGGGTAGGGATTTCACGAAGAATAGGAACGGGTAGCGAAAACACGAGTAGAAGTATAAAAAGGCAGGGAAAACTGCCATTTACGTATTATAAAAAGCGCCTTTCAAAATATATCAAACAGACGCACGTAAAGGCTTTATGAAAGAGATAGCATTTTCAATGAAAGGTATATGAAAGGGGTACTATTTTCAATGAAAGATATATGAAATTGGAAGAATCCATCGCCAAAACTGATAGAAGCAAAGAACAGACAAACTAACGGCTAGAAAAGTCAAAATTTCACAAGGATGGCAAGTTTGATTTCTGGACCGCCTGTCAATAAATCAATTTTGATTAACTGTAATCCACTTCCATCCTTGCAATCCTCCACTTCATTTCCAAACTACTGCTTTTGTGTTACTCTTTAGAATCTTTTTATCCAACTAAGTTGTATGTTTGTTAGCATTTGGCAATACAACGTGGAAATAAGCTAAGCGAAATTTTGCTATTTCGGTGGGAAAGTGTCTTTTTAATAAACAACTATATATTTCGTATTTTATTTATTTAACATACAGAATTAACGAATTACAGAAATCTTAACAGCTACTACTATTACTATTTGTAAAGAGGAGCATTACAATATTTCTCTTAGATTATACTCCATGGTTATTTTTAAAGAATTCAAATATAGGATCGTTTTTTTATAAAATAAAAAAACGATGTCTCCATATTGTTGATCGGGGAATTAAAGGTCTCTGGGGAAAAGTGGAAGTCAGACTCCGTGGAAAGTGAATCTTTTTAAGTGATGTGAAGGCGAATCTCAATTATTTCATCGACATGAAGGCCAATTATATTTCTATTTTATCCGAGAATTAAAATTCGATAAGATAAATTATTGATAAAAGCTGTGAGCTTGAAAACAAGTTATTTTCATGGTTTTAGTTCAACTTGTAAATTTAACCCAGTTTTAACATTTATAAATCAGTAGATTTAACTTACCATAGTATACTTTCTCAGTTCAGTGTCCCCAATTAGTTTTACCAAAGCAAAATATCTTTGACACTTAAATAAAGTTATTCAGTCATACCGTTCAATCAATCTTCAGTTTAAATGTGTGTCTCATCTAAGATAAGATAAGGTACGATTCTTTACACACGATAAAATATTCAGGATATCTGCATTTGGAGGGATCAGCACTAATCTACCTCAGAATTAAAACTATGATCAATGTAAGATATCTAAAGTTTACCAATGCAGCTAAAAAGTGAAAACTCAAAAGTACTTTAAATATATGGCCGGCTAAAATACCGTTGGTTGGGACTTTATTTTAGATGATAGCTAAGATGTAGCTATGATTAGTCATTGATAAATGTCAAAACGTTATTTTTCGGTAGAAAAAAATAAAAAATCTCCTGGCCCTTCACGTTTGAATTTGTAGAAGGAATCTACTTGGAAGATACAAAGAATGCTCCGCATAGAATGGATGTACGATAAAAGGAGCGCGTAAAAGCTATTTTAGAGCAAGTTGGAGATAGATCAGAAACGTGTTTATTATTAAATATACTGAAGTGATGTGGATCGCACCTGACTGACAAACACCAAAACAGCTTTGCGAAGAATTGCAGAAGAGACCGAATAGTTGAGTAGTAAAAGAAATGGATGAGCTGCATAAAGCTTAAGGAGCACGAAATGAAGGAACATTGTTGACGATTTTTACGCCTCTGGACAACTTTGGATCATTGCTTTTCGTTTAATTTAGGACAAGTTATTATCACCTTTTTTTCTATCACCAGACCCGTTTTAGTAGTATTCCGTTTCATTCCGTTTCATTGTCATTTTAAATACTCTTTTCAATTCGTTTCCTTGAAAGCTCCAGGAACGTTTGCCAATCTCTAGCTCTTATCTCCTGACCCCCTACCCCAGTTACTCCATATCTTATGAATACCATGGACAGTTTAATCTCTTAGCTTTTTTGGCCGGAAGACAGTTAGTCGCGACTATTGAGAGTTTAAAGTGTATGTTGGCGATGTGTCAATAACGTACATTCTGAAGTAATTCCAATTAGAAGCAAAGTAATTTTGATTGAAGAATTTTCTGGGTTAACCCGGCGACAATTCAAATCCAATTTCCGAGCTGGCATACAGTAGTTATTACGTGAGTCTTTAGTTTGATTAGTAATTGTTCTATAAAAAACATATTCAGTTTGCAAGCAACATGAAAGCACTGTTCAAAAGAATTCCACTGCATTTACCATGCAACAATGAAAGCAGAAAGAGAATTGTAAATGTTGAATGGGACAAACCGTGACTGGCTGCCAAACAATGAGTTTAATTTTAGTGTTGCCAAGTAGATCTCTACGAGCTAAACACTCTTGATATTGAAATAAATATTTTTTTCTGCATGTTCTTTAATGGTCGGTCAGTTACTTTGTCTAAGTGCCCTTTTAAAGTTGTCCCTCTGTAGGTCAATGACTGATCCTTATTCTTGGTTTTCACATGACGTCATAAAAATTAAAAAATCTAAACTATACATCCTACAAAGCTGTTTCTAACATGGTATGTGGATACAAGTATTATTCATCTTTCACAGAAAGTTTCAGGTTTTCACGATGTTTTGCTTCCGATTTACAAAGGTTTTAAATGTGTCACGCAATTCGTCACGCTATTACAGATAAGCCGTGAAAATAAACAAAATTGAACCAGCTGAAAGTTATTGTTTGCATTATAAGTGCTTATAAGCCGAGTTAATGGGGCTAATAACAAATACAATATGTTTTGATTTGATTTTGGTGTAATTAAGATTTTGAATTTTTGGCCGCCATCTTTGTGCCCATCTTTGTGCCCCTGAGTGGGGCACAAAGATGGCCGCTCCATACATTTCTTACTAAAAATGTCTAATACTCGCTTGCCTATAACTGTTGAACGAAATGCTTTGGCGCTTCAAAATTTGGCCAAGATGTGTAGTTTTAAACTCTCTACAATTCTATAAACATTTTGTATTCGAAATCTATTGTTTAACGCTTCTGGATTTTGATATGACGTAAGTGAAAGCCAAGAATACAATAACCACATACGTCCGATCGTTTGTCTGATTTTTCTATTCAGTTCTTTTTCTATATAATATAATAATATAATAATAATAATATTCTTTTTCTACATAATAACTGGAGTTCTAACTGCGGGAGCAACGATTTATTATCTGCGTGTGTTTTATTTAAAAAAGCTTTGTTGTTGTTGTTGTTATTGTTGTTGGTGGTGGTGTTGGTGTTGCACACTGATGATATGCATGGATCACAGATTCACTCTGGGAGAGGCCAAAGACGCCCCATCAAACTATAGAGATTAGATTAGATTTAAGGGGCCAGGACAACCTTTTTTTAACTTATCTTATCTTATCGAGAGGTTCCAAATTTAGAAGTGAAGTGTTTGTTTCTTTCTTTCCTGCAGTCAGTATTATGTCTCTCAGTTAACTTTTGAGTCTGTGGACAAAACCATAAAGTATTAATATTAAAATGAAAAAACTGAACTTAGATTGACAACAACTTTTCTGTGGCACTGTTTATTATGCTATACAAGGTGACTCAAACTTTTGAGTCTGTGGATAAAATCCTAAAGCAACTGAGCAGTACTTCCCTGTGGTGCTGTTTATTATGCTGTACAAGGTAGTTCTAACTTTTGAGTCTGTGGATAAAATCCTAAAGTGTGACCATTCAAATAAAAGCTATTGAGCAGTACTTTACTGTGGTGCTGTTTATTATGCTGTACAAGGTGGTTTTAACTTTTGAGTCTCACGTTGGATAAAATCCTACAGTGTGACCATTCAAATGAAAGCTATTGAGCAGTACTTTACTGTGGTGCTGTTTATTATGCTGTACAAGGTGGTTTCAACTTTTGAGTCTGTGGATAAAATCCTTAAGTGTGTTGCCGGTCAAGCCGAGGGAGTCTTTATTTTATAACAAACCACAAAGGCTTTCTGGGCATTATAAATCAAATACCAATTGCACCATAAAGATATCTTACGACTAAAAATCAAAGTTATCAGTTTTCTATCTTTTTGAATCGGTCTCGCTTACGGTTTGACTATCCCTCCTTCTTCGTTGAAACCTTTTGCAGGCGACTATTTTCAGGATCATGATAAAAAGGTGGTCGCCTTACAACAGACGTTAGTCTACTAAAGAAAGATATACATTCAGAAATGGATCACAGCGCGAGTTTTCAGAGTAATATTCAAAAGGAGATGGTCGCTTACAACAGCGATCGGAGAGATTTCGCAGTTTATAGTGTTATTTTTTATTTTCTAATTATTGTTTTGAGAATTCCTAGAATGCTAATAAAGAATTTGTGGTACATCAATAGATAACAATCCTTATTCTTTGTTTCCCATCATCTGTTGCTTGACAATAATGCATTGGCAAAGTAAGAAGAAACAGATTACAGAAGTTAGACGTGTAATTGAATGATTTTTCCCGGAATTGTAATTAATGATCTAAATGTAAAACCGTCACCTGTTCCCGGGGGGAACTCAACAAAGTTTTGTACGGGGATGCTCCGCCCCGAGGTCCAAACCGTTACCCTTTCATACGCCGTTTTTGACAGAAAAGGTACCCCTTTCATATACCTTTCATTGAAAATGGTACCCCTTTCATATAGCCTTTACGTGCGTCTGTTTGATATATTTTGAAAGACCAGGAGCAGAAAGACCCGTTTATAATACTTAAATGGCAGTTTACCCTACCTTTTTATGCTTCAAATCGTGTTTTCGCTAACCTTTCCTATTCTTCGTGAAATCCCTACCCTTTCATATACTTCAACTCGTGAAATCCCGACCCTTTCATATATCTGCAGCCTCAAAAAGGTACCCCTTTCGGGCGGAGCATCCCTGTATATCCCATTATAGGGAGTACCCCCCCCCCCCCCCCGGGGGGGGGAGGCGGCGCGCGAAGGAAGAATATTTGCGAGTGCTGATGGAGGGAGGTAAGCGCAAACGAGAGCGTCGCCTCTCGTTTTCCTCGGCTCCTTCGCGCGCCGGTTTTTAGCTCCCCGGTCCACAATCTTAACGCCTGGAAGAGCAGACTACCAAACCGTCAGTAAATCCCACCCAGCTAGGAAGTGATAAAATTTGAGACTAGCATTTCATCAGATAAGTATCGAGAAGAACGCATGTTTAAAAGTTGATCCGATCGTAAAACAGCCAAGGCTGTTTTACGACCACCCAAAAAACAGGCTGGTTTCCAAAGAATTAGCGGCCGATAACCAAGTGTTCATGATTTAGGAATTCGACAAAGCATTTTGTCTCCTGCAATAACGTAATGGATTTAAGAAATGCTGCGAGACAAAGATGAGAATAATCAGTCTTCTAAATGCACTTGAAATAATCCTACCTATCCTCAATTTACACTGGTTCTTCCCAATGTATCAACAGCGTAGATCTCACAGCAAGCATCAGTTGAAAATGTCTGGTTGAGCTTTTCGTAAGAACATCCGTAATCTGAAATAAATATGGTACAAATTGCCTTCCCTATGTATTTTCTCTACTACAACTGATAATCTTAAAAGGAAAAACAACATGCAAAGTTTAACTTTGAAGTAGTAAAAAACAGGGGGAAATGTGTTCAATTTATGTATGCAACGGAAATGAATCTGGAGTGTTCTTTTATCTTCTGTCACACTGTAATGGCAAATGTTACAAAGTCATAAATGAACAAAAGGCCAAGTTAACCCTTTTATTAACTCCAAAGAGTGTCAAACATCAAAATTCAAGAAAAATCCCAAATTTCGTTTTGTAAAATGCTGAAAATCAAATGGTACTATGCAAAAGTATTGCCGAAGAGGTTTTATGTGAATGGTCACCCCAAAGGATTTCGTCGACAGACTCAAAACTTATAACTACATGTCTTCACAAATGACTCTGGCTGAAAGGCGGTAAAATTTTCAACTGATACAAAGGTTGTAATTTTGTACCCTTGAAATTTTAAGTGCTGTTCTAACTTTTAAGCCTGGGGAAGGAGCAATTTGTAACATAAAAATAAAAGTTATCAACAAGTTATTTTCATTGTGATTGTGTTCATGTTTCTCGACGTCAATTTTCTGGCAAAATAGTTATCTTATAAATGGCAGTAATAAGGCTTTTTGCAGCTTTAATAATTAAACTCATTCACTCCCAGAGTGAATTATGGAGATACATAATGTAGTTCTAACTTTTAAGTCTGTTGATGAAATCCTATGGTGTGACCATTCAAATGAAACCTCTTCAGCAGTACTTTTGCATGGTACCATTTGTTCTAACTTTTGAGTCTGTTGATGAAGTCCTATGGTGTGACCATTCAAATGAAACCTCTTCAGCAGTATGGTAAAACAGGAATGTCAAATATCACAAAAATAGCATCAAAAAACGAATAACAGTCGTCCGACGTTTCGAGATTACTATCTTTTCGTCAGGGACTACAGCAACTCACAAACGCTCTACTAACTTACTCAGCAGTACTTTTGCATGGTACCATTTGTTCTACCTTTTGAGTCTGTGGACGAAATCCTATGGTGTGACCATTCAAATGAAACCTCTTCGTCAGTTCTTTTGCATGGTACCGTTTGTTTTTCAATATTTTACAAAATGACATTTGGGATTTTTCTTGAATTTTGAGTTTTGGCACTCTTGGGAGTTGAAGGGTGAGCAAACACATAACTCCAGTTGGTTTTACTGTCCGTTTCATAGGCCACTCCCCACGTATTGACCCATTCTTATAAACAATAGGGGTCGCGCAGGTTTTCTGTGACCCACGCCAGTTAAATATGGATACACTGTTGATACAGAGCAGAAACTTTGAATTTGCCAAGCTCTGTTCAATCTCAAGTCATCGCAACTTTGCACCATAGCGTTTACAGCTGGAGAGTGCCTGGGGAAGGAAACAGCACCGGAAGGGATTTATAAGAAACATCGAGACTGAATTAGCAACAGATAAATTAGGGCCAAGTTTGAAAAGCAATTTAAGGTCCCTTGTTGCTTAGCTCCAATGCGGAATTAAGACATTGTGATAATATAGCACAATTCTTAAAAGCATCCTATACAGAAAACTGAAGGAATATTCTTGAAAACTGAAGGTAAGCCTTGCTATTGAATGTGAATATTTATGTCAGGTCTATTTTGCTTTACAACGTCTTTTATCTCTCACATCCATCTATCATCCGCTTCTCCGACACTGTTTTGAGTTGTGGAGTCGATCTAGCGATAGCTTCTAGTACTTTTGAAAAGTAAAGATCTATAAACTCAGACCTCGCAATGAATATGAATTTCAAAATATCACGAATGGTGCTGCTTCGTGATTATTTGCATCATTTCAAAAGTAAATTCAGTCTCGCCTTGGCATCTCAGTCAGTTTCACCGCATTCTCTTGGTCTTGTTAAACCGAGGGCGTTCCGCGTTTATTATCCGGCGACACACATGGAGTTAGGCAGCAAACAAAACAGCTGATTATAGTAAAATGTACGGCGAGGGCAGCCAACGTGGATCTGTTCATTTTAAACGCTTGTTTAAGCAATAGAAATAAGAAAATACAAGCATGCATTTGCGCTTTCCCTCGTCTCCGAATTCCTGTTTCAGGCCATGATTTGGCAGTCTATTTTTGTCATTAAATTGTTCCTAAACTCGTCAGTGTAGATAGGTAGATGTCGACAATCTATGAACTGTTGACTACATCTTTACTTGGAATAATTTATAACGTTTCACGTATTAACTACATTTGTATCAGTGTTGCAACAGACCTGGATTGAATGTCTGTTCAATAGACATTCCACTGATAAGGTTTCTAGGTTTCTATAACTAACACCGTTGAGTATCACATGATTCAGTCTTCTCGCATGCAATACCTAAATGCAATCCCACAGTTTCATTATTACATTTTTAAGCCTTCTTTGTTAAAACATGTGGTTTAAGAAAGCAAACTGAGCTGAACGAATTTTAGTTGTGTCGCAGGACGAGTCAAGTTCCAATCAGTCTTCCAGTGGTTATTTCAATGGACATTTAGCGTGTTATTCTTCTTGAACCAACCAGTCGACCGCTTTTAATAAAACATCTATCCATTTGACTGGGCATGATCTAACTTCTAAACACAGCAGTCGTGATAACCAGCGAGCAATAAATTAAAATAAATCGGTCTGCTATTTGTGTGGCCGTGATTTCTGTTACACTTCGTCTTAGTAATTGCGTGCTAATAATAGAAAAAAACATGTATGTAAACGTTAACGAACTGTACCCCTCCTTTAAACGAATCAAAAATGAACGCCACTACCGGTGAATGTGCAGACGCATGTGCATTCACTGGAACATACAAGAGTCTAATACACCTACGCAGCATAAAGATGATCCCACCTTTAAAACAGCTTTGTTTGGAGGCGATCGAAATAACCGGCATTCGAGAATGATCCCATGTTACTTGCAAAATAGAAATTTAACAGCTAGCGATCATTCTTGTTAAAGTAGAAAGCAGACAAAATTATTATAATTATCACTTCACGTTTTAAAAATCAATACAATCAAGCAGTGCTGAGTCTGGCCCCGCAGTAGGCTCGGCTTGGAAGTGTAAATCGAGGGGGCGTTTCTGTAAACAGTGTTCGTGAAACCCACAGCGCAAAACTAATTTCCTGCTCTCGAAGAAATTTTTCCGAAAGATTCAAGCTTTCAGACATGTATTAAATGTGGTTCAAACTTTTGAGTCTATGGACGGATAAAATTCTGAAGTGTGAACTATTGAGCAATATTTTAAAGCGCTGTCATTTGGATTTCGATTTTTTTTCAATAACAAAGTTGAGATTTTATAATTTCTATCTTCAGCGCTATTGGCTGTGTTGCAAGAAATTGAGGCTCTACGCGAACATTACACAACCAACAACGCGTTGGAAGTTTTCTAACTCGTGTTCAAATCTTGCCACTTTGTCTGTTTAAAAAATGTCAAGGCTGAGACAACAATAGTGACAAAGAAACACCTTTTAACGAAGATATAATTGCAATTACTTTAAACGTTGACGGCCTACGACGCCTATTTGCTGATAACAAGATAATAGTATAATCCATGATAAACAGCTATTCGCGACTGATCCACGGAAGAGTCTAAACTATGTTTGCAACGATAAAAAAATGATTTTCTCCTGGTAAAGAATTGGCAATAGAAAAAAATATATGACTGTCTCCGGTAGAAAAACAGGCCACTGCGCAGGGAAATTTCACATGGAGCGGATGTTGAACAATGACAGACTCTCAATCCGTGACGTTTCCCGCCAAGTTCACATCTGCGGGGGACTTATTCTATTGACATGCAGGATAACAAACGTAGCTACCAAACACGCAATGTAAAGAAAATGGTTTTCCCGTTTTATGAACGAAGATATATTAAAGTTACCTTGGCTTAAACTAGAAATTTCATTTTGAAACTGGTTTAATTTGTAGAATTAATTATTACGTTTTTGTTAATTGGATTGGGTGAACCTTTAGTTCGCTGTTGATCGATTCCTACACTTTCAGTACAGATAACGGATTTATAGCAAAGTTTTCATAAGAGAATCTTGCAAAGAAAAAAAAAGACATTTCTTTGTTATATTCTTCAGTCACAACTACAAGAAAGCATTTTGTGTGTGGGACTACAAAGATCACACTGATTATGTATGGCTAGTGAAAATGATTGGAAAATGTTCAATTAGTCCGGCTCTAGCACTGAGGTCTCTTCCTTTCGTGCAGTTAGCGTAAGTAAAGAAATTAGCTAAAAACTTGTTGTGGATATTCAGTTCGTCCTTTATCGCAAAATGAAAATACGCTTCAACTTGTTTCGATGACTATCGTGATTTTGAAAGGCTGACAACTCATTGATATGAAAAGGTTTAGTATAGAAATGCGAAATCGTAATTGAGATCTTGAAACAAATGTTATTTTACAATTGCGGTGGCGTGCACACAATGTTAGTAACCAAAACAAAGAACACAATTAAAACAACCTGATGTCCTTCAAAGCGAGCAAAGCAAAACAAAATAAATCAAAAATGTACACTTAAAAGCGGAATATGCCTTTCATTTTAATATCGATTGGTTCACGATCTTAACAGTTTAGTCGAAGTCCATTACAGGCTTTTAACATTGACCAAACCGTCTGTCAGGCAAGGTCGTGAAGAAATTGTTAAACCACTAAAGAAATTTTCGAGGCAATACACGATAGATTTAACTTAATTCCCTGGCTCATTAGTTTTGAAAAGAACAAATTCAATTAGTTGCTGTCATCGTAACTCAGACGCGTTATTAGCCAGGTGAGTGTTAAAAGTTATATTATTTGCGAAGAAATGTTGATCAGAATTGCCACAGTAATCATCAAAGGTTGAAGTTATTTTACCTAATTAAAGTACGCATAATTTTGGTCTTGGTTTTGCGATGGTATAAATCAGATGATCCTGGTTAATCATTTCATATCTTGCTAAAGAAACAAGCGAATATTTTATTATTAAAAGGATACCACTGCACTAAGCTAAGCCAAAAACAGAACCTTAAACACTTAAAATGTTTTTGCTTTTGTATTAGTAACCCCCTCGCGGCCCCATCGTTTACAAAGACGACCACAAGCGAACTAAAATTCCACCAGTTTGACAAACAAAGAATTACGGCTACAAAGTACTGCTCAATGCGTGTAGCTTCCAATTAATTAAATGGTACCCTTTTTTCTCATACGAATCAGAAATTCAATTCCCTATGTTTATTTGCAACATGATTTGCAAACAAAAGTAACACGAGTAAGACTACGAGAAATATTAGACAAAACTCTAGGTTTCGGATTCTTTAGAGTGAATATATGAGGTAAAAATAATTCACTTTAGGACTGAATGACAAAACAGCTTTGTTCTTAAGTTCTACGATGGATTTTAAGACATAACCTTAGGTTTTACTCATGGAGTTGGACCGTGTCGAGTATAGAGTCGATAAGCTAGCGTTCAGTTTTAAGTCATATGTATATCAACTTACAGCTTATAAAACGGAGAAACACATAAAGTAGTATTTTTGTCGATCAATTGAATATTATTTCGTCTCGCGATGTGTTTCTGTCCCCTAACTTATACAACAGGTCTCATGATTACCCTGAATCTTGGCACCTTATAGTGACTCAGTATTCCGATGAGATCAAAGTCGACAACTCTTCGTATTGAAAATGTTAATAACAGTATCTGTTATTTCTAACGAGTAACGCGTTCAAAACAAAATCCTTATTTGACAGTAAGCCGTAACAATAGAAAGGCTTGCAATATTCTGAGCCACTAAAAACTAAGGACTATAGGTATTTCATTTCAATGAGTAAATCATGACGGCCGACACCCATGTACAGCCGAATTCTTTACTTCGAATTTCAGAGGTTTCAACATAAAAACGAGTTTACCAGAAAGGTATAAGACACTTCAAATGCGCTCAAGTATTAAATAAAACGAATTGAATCCAAGTTGAATTGACTTCAGTAGAATGGGCACGGCTACTTCATATCCTTTCTCGAAATTCAAGAAAAATCGCAAATTTCACTTCGTAAAATATTGAAAAACAAATAGCACCATGCAAAAGTTCTGACAAAGAGGTTTTATTTGAATGGTCACACCATAGGATTTCGTCAACAGATTCAAAAGTTAGAACAACATTACATGTCTCCATAATTGACTCAGGAAGTGAACGGGTTAAACAGTAAAGTGAGTAAACAACATCAATTTATCAGTCGGTACGATGCACTGAACTCGCACGTTATGCTCTCTCCTCAAATCTTAAGTCATTTAATGTGTTTCTAATTTATATTAAATTGACTTTTGAACATTGTCAATGGTACTGTTTGCTTTGCTTTAAACCGTGGTTCTTGGCACTTTTAAGGAGTGACCATTCAAACTCAATGAAAATCCCTAACCACATAAAGCAGTACTTCGTAAAAAGTGCTGTTTATCATCCTGTATAAGGTGGCTCTCTGTGCATTTTGCCAGAGTCTGTGGATGAAATCCTAAAATGAAAGCTACTGGGCAGTACTTTTCTGTGCTGCTGTTTAGGCCAGATATATGCTCGGTACAAAGTCTGCTTAAAGTATGATCACTAGAATGAAAGCTATTCAGCAGCACATTTGTTAGGACACCTCATTCGTGCAAAACTACACTTGACCTCAAAATTAAAATAGATTTGTATTCTGCGACGTTTTTTAAGATTGCCATTCTGAACACGGCAACTACGAAAGATTCAGTGTGGTGGTTTGATATGACTTGAAATATACGTTTATAAATTTCTGTTTTCGTTTTGCTAACAACAGTTTGTTGTTGGTATATATAACGGTGTACTCGAACAAAAACTGGAACAGCAAATATTTGGTATAATTAAGTGGACTGAAATGTTTCTTTATTGCTAAAAGAATTCAAACAACCTTGAGGTGTTGTCAGTTAATGATATATTCTGCGGTCAGCTCGAGATAATTCATTATACATTAGTGCTCTAATTTTGCCAACATTTTCCTGTTAGGTATGTGAAGTTTTCTGCGTTTCTCCATGCATACCACTTGACATTCATCCAAAACAGGTCCAGCAACACGGAAGAAAAATATGCCAACTATTTTGAGATTTAAAGCTGCGTATTTAAAACTGCCTTTAAAATCTATGCACTGCGTAGCAAATTTCAAACATCGAGAAAACGGTAGAAACATCAACGGAAAGGTATGGTAGATCCACTGGTGAGAAAAATGTAATTTAACAAACTGAATTTTGCGTACATAACATCTTGACGAAACTAAACTTCAAGCATGATCTAGTTCTTTATCGTATCACCAAATTTATCATTTCATGCCAGCCTTGTTTGTTTTTCTGATCAATCCACCGCCCTGAAGTAGTTAATCGGGTTTTGCTTGAAAATTGGTTTAAAATTTTGTCTGGCTCATTTTGGTTTCAGTGACAAATTCAGTTTACATTTGACAAATTTTACATCAGTTGCGTGAATTCAGTTTTAATACTCTCGTCTCAATTCCAGACCACTAAATCTATTCATTTTATTCAATTTATGATGTTGGTTTAATCTAGTGACATAAGTATAATTATAAAATTGGTTTATTTACGAAATAAGCCGAATGACCATGAGAGTGTGTGCAAGAGATCACGTACAATATCGCCATGGTAAATAGACATGGCGAATAACACACAGGCCATATTTTTCACAGGGTGTGCTTGAACATATATAGGTCCTTATTAATTTTTGTCTACCGAAATTATTAACTTTCACTTCTGTTGCAGTGGCCAAAGCAAAACGATAGAAAAACGCGCAAAATTTCTATTGAAAACTATTGAAAAACGATTAGCAACTTAATAAAGTACTGGTCGACATTTTAATTTGAATGATAACTAACACCTTGGGATTTCACTCGCGCGACCCAAAAGTTAGAATCAGATTATATCATCTTTGTTCAAGGAGTTTATAGTAAGGATTCAACTTCTAAACTTCTGTTCAGCAGACAGGCGCCCATCTGACTGAGCTTACTAGGCGGCAAACAACTCTTAGTTTGAAAAAGCTTTTCGGATTAAAGAACGATTTTGGGATTCGAAAGAGATTTTCCGGATTTTAGAATGATTTTCCGGTTTGGGAAGAACAATGTAAAAGACTTGACTTTCTTGAACTTTTTTTCTTCTGGTCACAGGAAAGAAAGAAATGATAAAAAAAAATTCTATGGGTGTTATATATTTATATACAGTCAATCAACAAAGAAGCGTAATATAGTCAGAAATATCTATGATTCGAATGAGTCCACAGTTACCACTTTCAGTGATGGTATTGAAATGATGATTGTAGCTGTATGCACTGAACAGTCCCTATGCTATCAGTTAATAACCTATTTCAGTTACGAAAGACTCAGTGCAACATTTTTACTGAACAAATTCATACTGCATAGGAGCTCATGCTGCTGCCCAAGAGCCGCTTTCGTTAGAGCACTGTTGAATAATTTTAAACGAAACTAGACCATTATTTTTGGGTTTTCACTGATATAAATACGTCTTTTGGATTTTTAAAGTAACACTTTAAGAATGCTGACATAACCTGTTTTAAAACGGACTCACTTGGGGGCAGATAGAAGTCCAATACAACAAGATAATCCTAAAGAACTGCCTGACTGCTGGGGACGACAATACATGCTGATTTTGTTTGGAAGCCGTCAAACTCAGATAACGAATAGTGTCTCAAAGAAAAAAAATTGTAGAATAGTTTTACAATAAACGATATTATAAAATTAATGTAACGAATTGTGGCTGGCCTGACGTGCGTTTCGTCCCTGCCAAAGGACTCAACGGAGAAATTCGCGCGCGTTATATCTTCGCACCCAAAACGACTTTTTTTTATGCCCCCGAAAACAAAACGCGTTATATTTTCCGATGTTACGGAGTTCGAGAAGGGATTTTAATAAAGAAAACTCATTTTATTCATTACGAAATTTTAAGGCGACTATAAAGGTCTTTCGAACATAATTATTTTCCCAAAGCGATTCGTCGGGTGCTCCTAATGGAACATCCTTGGAAACAATTCCTTGACCTAACTTAATCAAGACAGTGACACCATTTATGAGCTTGCAATTAAGCAAATGAAGCTCATTACTGAGGGCAAATCAACTCACTTTTTCAACTGCAAGTTTAGCGCTGTTAATAATGCCTGCTGTGACAAACGGATCTTTTCAATCTCAGACCAATTAATGTCAGCCAACTGAGGGAAATATGGAATTACGAAAATTAGTTTCAGCTTTCACTCGATGTGTGTTGTTTTGCTTTGTTATTGTTGTTTTCATTTGTGTTTTTATCGAAAAACTAGACACACAATGATCGGTGAAAAAGCTCTGGCTTTTTAACTGATTGAATTATTAATTTCTACCCAGCAGGAGTCATGTCACTTGAATAAAGTGTTGATTCTGAACGGACTTAACATTTGCGAAAATGCCAGTTAAGGATTGCATTTTTTTATTTAATTTCTTAAGCGAGTGATAAATGGTCTTGATCCCATTTGCCGCTTTTAGGTTTATGAGTACAAAACAGCTTACAATTTGTGCTCTCATCTTTTCCTCCCATAGCCTGGAACAAGAGACTACGATCTATCTAGTCTCTTGCCTGGAAGGCATGTTATGTGGATTACAAGCGCCTATATCACCAGATTGTCGTATTACTTTTGAAAATCCAAAAGACATATTTGTATCTGAAAGGAAAATTAAAACTAAAGATATAGTTTTGTTACCAATTAATGTATTAGTACACTAAAACTATTAATTGTGTGTTTTTAGCAGTAAATGGTTAGGATAGAAATGAGCTGCAACTTCTTCCTCTGCCTCTGTGTCTTTGAAAAATCATCTTTTTTAGGTCAAAGAAAATTTTGTGCATAATTGAAGGTACTTGCTGGTAATTTTGACCAAATAGTACCCA
Organism: Cladopsammia gracilis; assembly: GCA_022457155.1. Lineage (NCBI taxonomy): Eukaryota > Metazoa > Cnidaria > Anthozoa > Scleractinia > Dendrophylliidae > Cladopsammia > Cladopsammia gracilis. The sequence continues at coordinate 320,705 of JAJGOT010000211.1, read as the reverse complement.
AATCATTGTGACATAGCTTCTTTGACTTTTGAGAACCTGCCTAGGTGCTGATCCTTTTCATTAGAATTACATGAGTTACACTCTTGTTTAGAACCCCTTTATCAGAACGTCGAGACCGTGGCTGAGATTGGCCACAATTTTAAACCTGAAAAATTTTTGAATGGCGTACACACAACAAATTTTACGTGAGCACGAGCGTTTGTCTCGTGAGAACACAAACACTGATGAACGGGTTATCCCCGAAACGTTTGACTGTCTTTGTAACAGTTTTTAAGCACTCAATCTTATCTAAATTTCAATGTTATCACAATTTTAAACAGCCTATCAAGATCATCCCCAGTCTGAGTTTTGGTTAATCTGAACGTCTTTATTTTGTCCTCGTATTTTTACAATGAGCTAACTAAGAATGAAATAAAGTTTAATAATTTTATCAGAGTTTATTTGCAGCCTAACTGAGCCTAAGGTGCTAGAACTTTAAATACAACGTTGTGTTTCATTTTCAAAAAGCAAACATGCGTCGTAAACTGTCTTTTCATCCAGAACTATGATTTACTAAAAACCATACAATTTATCTTCAGAACCGATTGTTGAGAACATTTTTAGGTTCAAATCGACAAATAAGAACGTTCAATCCCAGCTCAGCCTACGTGAATAAAATGGACGTTCTTATTTAAAAAATAGTAGTGTACAATTTTATTTAGTTGGTCGTATTTGTACTCCTTCCATTCTTGGGCAACGCCACTAAAATCCAACATAAATGGTTCTAATTACTTGTCTGTGGATGAAATCGTAAAGCGATCACCATTAAAATGAAAGCTACAGAGCTGTACTTCCCTGTGGTACTGTTTAGTATGCTGTACAAGATGGTTCTAACGTTTGAGTCTGTGGATGAAATCCTAAACTGTGACCATTCAAATGAAAGCTATTGAGCAGTACGTTCCTGTGGTACTGTTTATTATGCTGTACAAGGTGGTTCTAACTTTTGAGTCTGTGGATGAAATCCTAAACTGTGACCATTCAAATGAAAGCAACAGAGCAGTACTTTCCTGTGGTACTGTTTAGTATGCTGTACAAGATGGTTCTAACGTTTGAGTCTGTGGATGAAATCCTAAACTGTGACCATTCAAATGAAAGCTATTGAGCAGTACGTTCCTGTGGTACTGTTTATTATGCTGTACAAGGTGGTTCTAACTTTTGAGTCTGTGGATGAAATCCTAAACTGTGACCATTCAAATGAAAGCAACAGAGCAGTACTTTCCTGTGGTACTGTTTAGTATGCTGTACAAGATGGTTCTAACGTTTGAGTCTGTGGATGAAATCCTAAAATGTGACCATTAAAAATAAAGCTACTGAGCAGTACTTTTCTGTGTTGTTGTTCACGTTGTTGTTCATTATGTTGTACAAGATGGCAAGGTGGTTAAAAGTTTAAACTGTTTTTACGAAACTCTAAGGTGTGACCATTTTGATGATCAACCTACAGAGCAGTCACTGACTTTCTTATGACAATGCTAGTTTTATCAATGTCGTATTATTTCATTGGCCTCGTTAGCATGAGCAAAATTCAAAAGAATTTTTACTCTGAAATGAGACCAAGGGATTTCACTCGCATAAATATAAAAGAATAATAAATCGGCCGCCATTTTTGAATTAAGTCAATGCGTGAAATGTGTTAAGGAGATAAAATTTTATTTAAATAGTCAAAATTATAAACACTTCCCGATCGAAACTTCCATTCAAATGTATAATTTTGGCAACGCCGTTTAGTGTCGTGACACAACTTCCTGGATTAACTCGGAATGACGCATGCCTCTTAATCCACACCTCACATTCCATTAGGTTGTTTGCATGCACAGTTAGCACCCATCAACAACATCCTACAAGCAAGAAGTGTTTTTCTCTTTTAGTTTTTCTTAAACTGAACATCAATAGAAAGGATTGGAGAGCAAGGTTAGAAAAAGCCACAAGAATTAGATTCAAGGAACATAAACAACTGAACTACTTTAGGTAGGTAAACATGATAACTGACAAATTTGGGAAGTCCTTCTTAAGCTTGTTGTGTTCCTTTTGCCCTGAGCATTTACTCTAATTTTACCAAAAGACAGAGAGCTGCCCATTTATTTGTCTGCAAAGAACTGATTTCGTTCTCTAAAAAACCTTTACCCAATATCGTGAACCATTATTGCTTTTCACTGAAAATTGTTTGTTGGTTTAATTTTCGGCCATTTCTCAACTTTCAGTTAAAATTTTCAATTAAATGACAGTTAAAATTTTCAAATGACAGTTAAAATTTTGACCAAGCTGAGCTATCGGTTAATTGAGTAAACTAGCAGTTAACTTGACACGGCACCGTTCTCGTCAGCTAGTGGTTAAAATGTTGTCCAATTCTCAGCTTTCAGCTACCCTCTTTACTGTTTTAAAATCTAGCACAAAAGGTTACTTGCATGCTCGTTGGTTATGGGTGAAATTGCAATGGATTTCTCGTCCATACATATTCGTATCAATCCTAAGTTAATAAAAATGAATGCTGCGCTTTAGGTCTTAATGGTAAACTCAACACTGCCTGCACTCGGACCCTTTTTGAATTGTTCGTATAAGCGTCTCACTTTTACAAATTTATGTTTGTCTTTCATTCAATTTTCTTAAGATTACTGCATGCCCACTTTTAGCATCGCAACAGTGCTTAATCGCAACAGTGCTTAATGCTGCAATTTCTGTAATTAATTTTATTTTTGTATTTGTAGTTATTTTACGTGTCCTTTAAGAAACGCCAACCCCTGTTTCACAACTAAACGCTCAGTCAGAATTCTAAACTGACTTCACGTTGGACAAGGCACTTTTTGGATACAGTTTAGTCCGGCGCTGACTAATTAATAGAGGTTATTCAGTAAAAAAAATTGTGTAATACGGTTGGACATTTTTTTACGGGTCAATTTCTATTTTTTAGAGCCTGTAGGTGACAAATTATTTATCATACGACATTCATCTTTTCTCAAATTAAAACCCTTTTTTTAAAGCGTTTTTCTGGCGCGCAATCATGCAGAAGAGTGTAATAACGTGTCATATTTGCACTCGTTTTAGCGCGTTTTTGCACTCTAAAATGCTATGTCGAATAATATAATAAACTACTAACAGTAATTTACTTGATGCCCCCCTTACAGGGCTTTTAGTGACAATAGTAATGTAAAAATATACAAAACGGTACTGTTCTTTTAGGATCAATCTGAGATCACTGTAAGTTGCTTATTTAGCAATTTTCACTCTAATTTTTATTTCCACTCGTATTTTCAATTTACGGTTGTCATTCTTAACTTGTAAGAAATATTTTCAACGTCGAGTTCCACAGTACGTGCTTGTACGATGGAAATAACTATCGGATGACGTATTTTTTTCTATTCTAGATCGCACGCGCTTGGTCGACCGCAATCATCGTCTTGTCATGTGTATAATTGCATTTTGGCTCATGTCCATCCACAATACAATATTTTTACTATTTATTTTATTGATTATTACTAATAAGCAAGAATGTGAACACTCGATGCAAATTTCAGAAGTCACAGCGATCGTGTCAAAAGTTAGAAACTTAAGCGGATTTTTACGTGCGCATGATTTAAATTTAACTATTTTACGTGCGTCACTAGTTGATAAGATACATTGTACTAAGGACGACTTGCGTAAATGTAAAACATAATATTAAATAGCTGTTCACGCAAACTCTCCATACACCGTCATTTGCTCACGCAAAGCGAGTTAAATATACATTCTCACGCGCGTAAACTTTTCTGGACAGTGGAAATTAGACAAGTTAACCTTGAGCTTGTCTTGCTCAAATCCAAAGTAGAATGACAGGTACAAAGATTGAGTAGACGTATAGACAGTAGTTAATCCATGACTTGCCATAAGTTGACGCTCAGTGTATTGTCGAGTAGACAGCGGCCTTAATCTAAGACTTGCCATACGTTGGTTCTTCAGTGTACTGTCGAGTAGACAGTGGTTAATCTAAGACTTGCCATACGTTGGCTCCTCAGTGTATTGTCGAGTAGACAGTGGTAAAGTCTAAGACTTGCCATACGTTGGCTCCTCAGTGTATTGTCGAGTAGACAGTGGTAAAGTCTAAGACTTGCCATACGTTGGCTCCTCAGTGTATTGTCGAGTAGACAGTGGTAAAGTCTAAGACTTGCCATACGTTGGCTCCTCAGTGTATTATCGAGTAGAAAGTGGATAATCCAATAAAGATTTTTGTTGTTTGTTGTTTAGACTTGCCATACGTTGACTGTATTGTTTAACTGGATCGATCCGATCCCAAGATGAGCACAAGTCTCGTAGTACCGGAATGTTTTGAGACTGTACCTGATGATGCAAAGGCAGTTTATGTAAATTTCCTTTTTTCTGGACTATCGACTGATTTTAATGAATCACTTACGATCTCATCTCGTAGCTGTACAACAAACTTAAATACGATTTCATAGTAAACGTTGTCTGGCCGTGACTTGCATGTAATTAGTGGGTTTTCATTTGCCAAACGTTAAAATTACAATGTATGCCATTGATTTCACCAGAACACATTTACCTGCTTGTAGCCCTAGCAAACTGAAACGTACTGCCCGGAGTAAATTTTTTCCCTTATGATTGATTTGAAGATGGGTGTCATCGGATATATTGCGCATGTGCACTGTCGGTGTACATATTGGCATACTTTAATTACTTTCACCAAAATTTTTCAGCACAACTTTTGGCAAGATACATTGTGCCTTCACTGTGCCTTTTCGACGATCATATCGTTTATTCTTCAGACATATTTTTCTGTCTTCTTTTCTTCTCTCCTCTTCTTCTTCTTCTTCTTCTTCGTAGTAGTAGTAGTAGTAGTAGTAGTAGTAGTAGTCTAGTAGTAGTAGTAGTAATTATTATTATTCTCTTTCTTCTCCTTCCTTTCTTTCTTCTCTTTCCTCTTTTTTTTTTTTCATCTTCTTAATCATCAGAATCAATCTACAATCAGATGCATTTACACTTGCCTATTCAGCTATTGTTGTTAAAATTTATTTGAAGTCAATTATGTAACTGTCAAAAGACCAAAAAGCGAATTTCTTTTTTTCTCATAAGAAAATGTTAAATGGTAATCTATATGGGCAATTAGATGAGGAAATTTTCCACTTATAGGTTAAACTTGTATATTAGGTTATACAATACATACGTCAGTAGACATATAAATGCAACCGGAACACATTTTAAGTAAATTTTGGCTCGGAGATATAAGCTTGCAGAAGACTTGCGTCCCACAAACACTGTTGCGTGATGTATGTCAAGGAAGTCATTCTCCGGCATCATCAGACCGATCAGTATATTTATCTGTTCTTAGGGGAAGATAATACCCTTATAAAAGTGCCTCGGTTGCTACCACTAAATGAAATATTAGCCTTTATGTATGTCATCCATATAAACTGACAGGTCCCGTCATATAATGAAAACCTCGCGCACCACATGTGATTATGAACTCTGGGTCAAAAAGTCAAATAGTTTATGCTAACAGTCTGTGTATTTCACACGTTAGGTTCTGCCAAGCAAGAAAGGAACAAGCAGACATGAATAGTATATTTGGACGGTTGCCACCACCTTGCGCAATGAATGGATTCAACTATAGCCACCCGCCCAATATGGATTTCTACAGCCCAGAAGCACCATTATATGGTATGGTATGAACTATTGAAGTCTTTCAATCGCTTGCGTGTCCAGATGTCGTTTTTTCTGCCTTAATCCGGATAATGTTTCCCATATGGCTAAGTAGGTTTAGGACTAGCATTCATGTTAGACAGTTTTGTTTTGTCTCTTTCGCTTAATACAGACTGTTAGGAACTTTCAACACCAGACACAATACAACAACAACACTTTTGTGCAGCATCGCATTGGCATTCTATAATGAAATCAACGCCGTTTAACACATATATCTACACTTCTACCAATAACACCATAGTGGTAAACTTTGCACGATCTCATGTTCAACAGATTTAAGCATGAGTAAAGTCCACTGAAATTTCGTTGTCTTTGTTGGCCGGGTATTCGCCTTTACAACTGATGGCATTGTTCCCACGAAATCGAAGCAAAGAAGAAAACAAATACACCCCCTTCCCATTCAATTCACTTCGCGGCTGTGTCTTTTTATTTTAGCGACTTCGATGCTCGAAAGAAAGCTTTCCATTTGCGCGAGGTCAATCAGTATCGCCGGCTAAACAACTGGCCGGGCGTTAAGTGATTTCATTCACAACATAAGCTAACAAAATGTTATTTCCTTTCGAGGTCATTTCGATTTGTTTTGAACTTATATTTTACTCCATATCCTGTCCCTGACTTTAATCCGACATGCGAGAGTTAAACTGATTTGGGGATAATCCTATAAGTAAAGGCAAATCTAAACGATAAATTGAGGTTAAAACTGGTTGTTTGGGAAGCATGCATTGAAATATGCTACCACGGTTTTTATGTATCTCGGTTCACATCCAACGAAAGTTTCGTTCATTTCAATAGTACTCAGTTTATTTGCAATTTTTTGTATAAACTCCATAACTGAATACGATAATTTACATGGTAGCGAAATAGAACAGTACTTGGAGAGAGTGTTGAATGTTTCTAAATATTTTGGAAATAACAATGTAGTAAGTTCTTTTTCTTTGCTTGTGGATATGGAAACTAAGGCGTGGCTAAAAATTGCAGCACGTCACAGCAACATTTGAAAAACAAACTGGAGTTTCAAATGAAACCTTTTTCTTTCAGAGTTCTCCGCAATCCATGGTCGATGCTGTTTTGGTGTCACAAAAATATCCCAATCTATAGCATTTTGGTGTAGGAAGAGCTTTGTTTCCCCGTAATCTTAATCCTAAGTAAGACTGACACAAAATGCTGGTTAATCATTGGTCAACCCTCTAACAGTTGGCTTGCGATTTTTTTAATTGGTCTCAAGATTGTCATAAAAAGCAATAAATTTAGGAGTTCATATTAAAGCCGGTCACTTCAAAACAGTTTACGGTAGGCGACAAACTATTGAGACGTTAGAAAATATATTAAACTTAACTTGGACCACAATGGAATTTTGTTGGCCTGGGTTTTTCAGCAGTCCCTGTATGGGCTGTCCACAGTGCCTTACTGCGAGATTTCTGGAAGGTAAATTCTATTTCTTGGCTAAGTTTAACTATTCTCAAAATTATATATTGTTAAACGTTTGACAGGAAGCGTTTGGAAAAGAGTCATCTTCTTAAGAACGTACGGCACTCTGAGAATGGTAGATGGGTTCGTTTGTTTAGTAATAATTGCGATGCTTATTCGATGCAAATTATTTTGTACCATATTGAAAAACAAACAGCATCATATAAGAAATATAAGGAATATATGAAATATGAAGTAGTGCTCAAGAGCTTTCATTTAAATGATCGCATCGTAAAATATTTTTACGTTGGTGCAAACTTAAAGTTTATATCATCCGATTTTACAGCTCAAGGTCAGTCATACTTTGCGAGTAAAAGTGGTATATTACTTATAATCCCAGTTGTTTAGTCAGCCTTGCTCTATTAGTTAGTATTAAAGACCAGGGCATCTGTTGGTTACAAGCTTGACCACCAATGCTCGATGAATTATCATTGGTGCAATCTTTGTAGCTAAGATCAATCCATCATTCTTTTCTTGAAAGGTCCTCCAAGGAAACAACGCCGAGAACGAACTACATTCACCAAAGCCCAGTTAGAAATTCTTGACGAGCTCTTCGCCAAAACAAAATATCCCGATATTTTTATGCGAGAGGAGGTGGCCATGAAAATCAATCTTCCTGAAAGTAGAGTTCAGGTGAGCGAATTATATTGTTTCAGTAGTTTTCCTAGTGGAGCCGCGAGTCGAAGAGAACATCAAATTAGCTACTATCTACTATTTCTGGCGAGATTGAGGTGTTAATTGGGTTCGTGGGTAGTACGCAACAAAGCTGACAAAAGATATTTGTTCTGGTTTCCAAATTACTGGCCTCGAGGCCATAGTAGGGTCTAATTCTTATTCAGCTACATTTTATTCTTGGCAACGCTTCAACATTACGTCCAGGGCCTGAAAACTGGATGACAAAATACTTAATTTTTAATGTGTTCACCAATGCTTCGGGACATTTTTTTTTTGTTTATGTTTTAAAGAGGCTTTTTCTATCGTTCGGATTTCGTCTGAAGGCTTTATTTATCAGGTTGAACTTGTTAAAAATTATGTCTACTTACTGTTGATGTATTTTGTTATCGCTGGTCAACAATTCTAAATCGTTTTGGACAATTTATGAACATTTTTCCATTGCGTGGTGCATGGAAACAATTATCATTTGATGAAGATGATAGATCGGTCCAAAATCCTCTTGATTTGTTTAAAAAGAGGCGTAACTTGGTTGTTAGGGGATTGTAAGTACTTAATTATCCGCAAATTATGCTGTTATTACTGTTATTGGATTTAACTCCTTTATTTACAAAGAACTGTTATCTCATAACTGGTCGCCCACATCGGCGACAGCTGCGGCATTTTAGGATCGAATGACATTATAAACACGTGTTGAAAAACGCGCACGAAACGAATTATAGTGCAATACTTTGGTTTGAAATTTCCATTCTCTTCAGAAGTTAAGCAAATCGGTCAAGAAGAGTATCTCAAGTGTATAATATGCTTCGTGGCTTGCAGTACTTCAAAAGAAAAGGTTTAAACACAAATATTTGCTATCGTGAGATAGGAAGTAGTGTGTTATACTCCCAGTTTGAAATTCTTGCCCTTTCAAGTGATGGGTGTTGCTAATCTCAGTTTAAACTCACGCGATTGTCTCTGTCATCGTTTCCTTGCAGGGCTCGTAAAATCTTTTATCTAGTTTGTATTTTCTTTTCTCTTTCTCTAAGCAGAACCTATGAAGCAACTTTTTAAAGGCCTTGGACGTGACCGAAATCTTGCACTCACGCATGTTGAATCACACGCAACCGAACATACAACAAACTTTGTCTGTTTGTGTCTATATTTAGATCAAAACTTCCTGTTAGATTTTTAGCATTCCTTTCTTTTTATATCTTGAAAGGTTTTCATTCTATCAGATTCTTTTCGATCTTTAAAATCGAGTATTGGCCAGCTGACAATTTCATTGTCCATTTTGGTCAGTTTACAATTTAAATCAATTTACGTTTTTGTGTTATTACTGCTGCAAAATATAGATTATTGTTAAGAGGTGAGTTTGCTTTTATATTTTTATCGATTGTTATTTAACAGTTTTTCTTATGTTTACTTTTTTCTCAAAGGTATGGTTTAAAAATAGAAGGGCTAAGTTTCGACAACAAAACAAGCAACAACAAGGAGCGCAGAATAAGACAAAAACACCAGTAGTGAAGAGAAAGACGCCCACCCCGCCTCTACAACAAGTGCAGGATCCTGTAAAGACACCCATCCAAACTCCCCCTCAACAGTTGAACAACTTTCCCTTCAATGGCGCCCCTTGGACGAATAAACACAACATTCAAGGGATGCCTAACATGCAGAGACAGGACAATTATCAGAAACTGATCAATAACGGTATCAATGTCTTTCAGTCGCCAAACTTTCCCGCCTCGCAACCTCATTTCAGTCCGAACCACGAACAATATTTTCCTTATATGGCAAACGCTGGTCCAATGGCAGGCGACCTGTCAAGGAATCGAATAGAATCATCACCTATGATGTGTTAAAAGTGTTTTTTTTTTTTATAATTTGCAAAGGTAACATTTATAATATTATAATTATCGAACTTCGATGAGTGCATGGATTGTAAAGAGACTGGAGTCTCTTTACTATATATGATAAGTGCTATCCCTTTATGATGAGAGACCCAGAATTGTTGGAGTAAGGGAAGGTGAAAGTGTCAACATGGCAGGATGAAGAAGAAATAAGTCAGAATATTTCGTAATACAGTCGAACCTAATACGGACACAAAAGGGAGTGTCCGTATTAGAGAGGTATCCGTATTATAGAGTTCATGGATATGGCTACATTGTAACGGCCCAAACTCGTCTTTTAGTTACTATAGCATTAATGTTTGTTTTGCTTAACGCAAATTATATCGCTTGAGATTATTGGAGTACAGTATATTGAAAATTATTCGAAGATAAAGGAATCTGTGACGCTTCATATAAATGTTAATGTATGATGTAAAATACGTACAGCTTTTATCGAGCAAAAATTGAATAAAATGTTTCATTTTGGTCTCTTATCACAAAAGAATAATCAGTTACTAATTTTCGGAATTCAAAATTGTATTTTAGCCGTAGGAACTGTCATTACATTTTTTTCGGGGTAGGGGGTTGGGGGTGAGGGTGACTTTGTCTGTTCTCGATATTTTTTTTTCCTATAGTTGTGTCGCTGCAGGAATTGTTTTTGCTAAAAAAAAAAACAAAGCTTCAAGTCGGGTTTTCGAAGTCGCAGGATATTTTCTTTCCAGCATATTTTCTTCATCATATTTTGTTCTTTCTTTCTTGGCTTGCAGGATATATTTTTTTAATCATCCAAAACCACCCCACCCCTCCTCCCATCCCTCAGCTTAGAAGTACAATGGTCGTTCCTTTACTGGTTTGTAGACGTAGTTTTACTGTTCAATGTTAGAATCCCTCCCTAGCAAAATGTTTACTAAAAAAATGTCAAAATTCTAAAACGCTTATTTCCCGGGAGGAGACTACCATATAAAAATGACGGGTATGCTGGTCGGAAATTTTCGAAAAACACCGAAAAATATACCAGAATCATGTTTGATGGCGTGGCTCAAATGGATATTTACCTTAAGAGGTACCAATTCCAGTTGGCTGACAAAAAGTTACTGTCATATTTTTCTGTTTAAGACCCTAAATGTACTTACTTAGCACCCTAAGCAGAACAAATGTACAAACACTCCGTGTTTACTTGACATCTGTAGATTTTCGTTTTATCGCAGGAGTTGAACTTCTTATCAGTTGCGTATGTTAAATGCGCGGCTTTATCCAAATGAAATTCGATTGCAAAAATCCTTTTTTTTTTTATTTAACCGACTTGTAATCCTTAATCATTGCCTCTTTTTCATAATCATTTGATGGAATAAAGTTCTTAAACGTAGTGAATAGTAGATTAGAGGGTTATTATCAGAGTCACATACTTAGATATAAATCTTGGCATTTTAAGCCGGCAGCCTCCTTAGACTTCACGGCTTCAGCAAAGTGTGTCTCCTAACCTTTGCTTTCTTAGATCTCTTATTTGCATAACTTTAGATCTAAAGCCAGAGTATTATCATAAGAAACTATATAGGTCACGCTATCCAGGCGTTTCGCCAATGCTTATACAGTCAGGGCTCAGTCAGGAAAATATATATCTTCATACCATACTGAGCTATTCTATACATTAAAAAGGGACAGTGTGCCGGCTGAAATATCGTAGTTTCATGATTATGGCCAAGAGCTAGCTTTGTTATCTTAAAGTGGGAAGAAAAAATAGCCCAAAAAGATAAAAGCTAAAATTTATTAACTAAAGGCACAATAAAAAAAGTCAAAAATTCCACAAGAATGACAATTTTGATTTCTTGGCCGCCTATCACGAAATCAATGATCCACTTTCATGCTTGCAATCCTGCACTTAATCCTTTAAGCCCTAATATCAAAATTTAAATTCTCATTTATTGTCCATACATTTCCTATAGAAGTAGTGGGGAGAAATTGTTTGGCTATGAAGAGAATTCATCTTGTGTGATCATGTCCTTAATTCTCATAATCCTTTTGATTGAAAAGGCATTGATATTACAAGGAGAAATTTGATGCTTAAAGGGTTAATCTTGAAACTACTGCTTTTTTTCAGGGTCTGTAGAATCTTTTTATCCAATTAAGTTATATACTTGGTGGTATTTGGCGATATGGAAATAATGAAAACGAAATTGTGGCGGGACAGTGACCATTAAGCCCTTAACCCTTTAACTCCCAAAAGTGCCAAATATCAAAATTCAAGAAAAATCCCAAATTTCATTTTGTAAAATATTGAAAAACGAATGGTACCATGTGAAAGTACTGCTGAAGAGGTTTCATTTGAATGGTCACACCATAGGATTTCACCAACAGACTCAAAAGTTAGAACAAATGGTACCATGCAAAAGTACTGCTGAAGAGGTTTCATTTGAATGGTCACACCATAGGATTTCGTCCATAAACTCAAAAGTTAGAACTACAGTTCATGTCTCCATAATTGACTCTGGGAGTGAAAGGGTTAAATCTTTCCCCTCTTTTTCTAAATGGTCAAAGTCTAGATCTTTACTTGGAGTGATATGGCAATCAAAACTTTGGCTCGCCACACGCCAACCTTTGTATTGCGCGCTGCTTGCGTCAGGCAAAAATTGTATACAACTCGCATCAAATAACATGGTACGTGGCTATGATTGTCGTAGGGTTTTAAAACATGTTTCAAAATCCCACAACTTTTATCGTGTTGCATGCAACAGTTGTGAGTGAGTTGTAGGCTAATTCAGACGCCGCGATTCGTGTTGTATGTATGGCGTGAGCAGGTTGCATGCGATAGTTGTGGGCACTGAAAAGTTGTGCCGTCTAAATCAACACCCGGGGGGGGGGGGGGGGTACTTCCTATAATGGGCTATACGGGGATGCTCCGCCCGAAAGGGGTACCTTTTTGAGGGCTGGAGGTATATAAAAGGGTAGGGATTTCACAAGTTGAAGTTTATGAAAGGGTAGGGATTTCACGAAGAATAGCAAAGGGTAGGGAAAACACGAGTTGAAGTATAAAAAAGGGTAGGGAAAACTGCCATTCAAGTATTATAAAAAGCGCCTTTCAAAATATATCAAACAGACGCACGTAAAGGCTATATGAAAGGGATAACATTTTCAATGAAAGGTATATAAAAGGGGTACTTTTTCTGTCAAAAACGGTATATGAAAGGTTTGGGCCTTGGGGCGGAGCATCCCCGTACACAATGACTATGTTGAGTACTCTCCCCCCCCCCCCCCCCCCGCCCCGAATCAACCCGGGAATCAACCTTAACGACTGGAACTTAAAGTGTTGAAACGCCGCCGGAGCAAGTTAAAAAAAATCGCACTTATTGACATATTAATACCATATTATAGAAAATTAACGCTCTATTTAACGCGAATTTCAAATTGTTGCGTTAATTTCAGTCGCGTTAATGTTTTTGATCGTTAATTATCACGACAGTAATTAAGTGTGGCGTTAATTTCTGCGCTTTTAATTTCATTTGAAGCTTATTCCTGCTTACAGAAACTAATGAATGTCTTCCTCATGATCACGCATACTCTTTTCGTTTATATAGGAACCATTTTTTAAGAACGTGCGAACCACGTACCCAACCTGACATTAAGAACGTCTCTATCCACTATGTGTACAATGAGCTAAAAACGTATACAAGTCTTTTTCCATTTTATAATAACAAGCATGTCTAATAATTGGCAAATTTGTAGTAGAACTTTGCCTGTATTTCTTTCTGCTTATTCAGAACTATCTTACGATATTTAACCTTAGAACGTACTAAGTCGGTGCTAAGAACGTTTTCAGGCTCAAATCGTCGAAAAATGTTAAGAACGTCCGCAGTCCCATGTACGCAGTCCCATGTAAAAGAGTGTAAGTTAAGAACATACTCCTATTAAATTACCAAGAGGAAGAGATACAACCTCGTACCCAGTATCTCTCTCTCTCACACACTCCAGGGGGCGGGAAGAAGAGAGACCCTGGGTACGAGGTTGGAAGAGATAAAGTAAACTCGTAAAGAAGACCAAACCATCATTAAACACAAAAATTAGTTTTATCAACTTAGAGTTGAAAGGGAGTAATTCGGGGTAGTACGCAGCTCTTACAAGGTCTTCTCTGATTTGCTGACAAAACAATAGAACAAACAACACCACAATGGACCCTAGCCCTGAAAACAATAGATGGTTTTCTTTCACGTGATCTTCAGTCGTGTGGGACTGAAATGACAAAGGCCATGTCGGCCATGTTGGTGCACATAACAAAAGATGTTCATTAAAATTCTTTTGTAGGTGTGCACCAACATGGCCGCCGTGACGTAACGTGAAAACCACCTATAGAGCTGCATGATACCCAGGTCCAATGCAATTCACTCACCAGAGGTTGTAAAGAGCTGCAAGCGCTCGAAACTCAGCTTTTGAATCTTTTTTTACGGTGGCTAATTAATTTATCAAATCAAATCAACGAGTCACGGATAAAACTAAATTTTTGTGTTTCACTCACCCGCCGACGCAGCACCACAGTTTCTCTAAAAACTCACCCCTATTTCATTCTTACTAAGCTCTTTGTAAAAGTAAGAAAAATCTCAGAAAAATCTCAACCGGGGTATGTTCTTTCTTAAACTTTTGTCCAGTCCCAGTCTCAACGTTCTTATATAAAAAAGGTTCTTATATTAAAAAAAAAAAAAAGAAGAAGAAGAAGAAGAAGAAGAAGAAGAAGAAGAAGAAGAAGAAGAAGAAGAAGAAGAAGAAGAAGAAGAAGAAGAAGAAGAAGAAGATGATGATGATGAAGATGAAGAGAAGAGTGCAGTGTCCTGTGCCATGTAGTAGTAAAGTAAAGCCGCACACGAGCCACAGGGTACCCACACGACCGGAGCTTAACCCGATTTCTGTGGCATCAGAAGCAACTAGGAATATTGAAGGAAGGATTGTTAGCAGGCATCTAATACATGATAGCCTCGGTCGTCTTTCGATCACTTGTTTTTCCTTTTTGTTTGTATTGTTTGATCCTTTCTTTTTATTTTAACAAATTTGTGTGTGTAGCGATTTCTAATCATGTAATTAATTTCACTGGCCTGCCAAGATTAGCTTTTGCTACCTGCAGGCCAGTATTATAAATTTATAATAACCAACTAATAAAGATTTTTGTTGTTGTTGTTTGCTTGCTATCCTGGTACCGAGCGTTTTCGGAAGGGTACTGCCGGAGTTGAATGCATCGGCTCAGGATGACTTATCCTCTATTCAATGAGTTGCTGTAGCAATCAAGAAAATATCAAAACGGTCGCATACAGTTTTGAGCAAGTCATGATAAAAAAAATACAATTTTTTTAAAAAGCAAACATTACATAAAAGCTCATTACCACGTATGCAGTTCATCGAGCTTTCTCTGTTCCTTTTTGTCCTGTGTCAAAATGATCGATCTCACTTAAAACCAGAGTCACGTGCCACCTGGTCAGCTCAGTTGATATCTACAGAGGACCAATAACCTCAGGATCTTTTTGGCCAAAACTGTATTAACCCTTTCACTCCCAGAGTCAATTATGGCGGAGACATGCTGTGTAGTTCTAACTTTTGAGTCTGTTGATGAAATCCTATGGTGTGACCATTCAAATGAAACCTCTTCAGCAGTACTTTTGCATAGTACCATTTGTTCTAACTTTTGAGTCTGTTGACGAAATCCTATGGTGTGACCATTCAAATGAAACCTCTTCAGCAGTACTTTTGCATGGTACCATTTGTTCTAACTTTTGAGTCTGTTGATGAAATCCTATGGTGTGACCATTCAAATGAAACCTCTTCAGCAGTACTTTTGCATGGTGCCATTTGTTCTAACTTTTGAGTCTGTGGACGAAATCCTATGGTGTGACCATTCAAATGAAACCTCTTCAGCAGTACTTTTGTATGATGCCATTTGTTTTTCAATATTTTACAAAATGAAGTATGGATTTTTTTTTTATTTTGATATTGGCACTCTTGGCAGTTAATAAATGTTTGACTAAGTTTTCGTTTGTTGTGTTCGGTTGTGTTGGTGCTGCTGCTGCTGCTTCTGCTGCTGCTAGTAGTAGTAATGGTGGTGTAGTTCCGTTTTCGCTGCTCTTTCTAGAAGTCTTCTTGTTCTTGTTTATTACTCTTGTTCTGTCGCACCTTAATTGTCTTATGTATGTGTTCACGGCTTAATTCCTCATAAAATATAACTCATGCAAGGAAGCACACCACACCATCGATCCCCTCGGAATGGCTGCCACTACCAGGGCGATATGGTTGTGCGCATACGTAAGGTAATGGTCATACCTAGGGGATTGTGAAGTGTGCTTTCTTGCAGTTATAGTTTACCGGTTTTAATTCCTCACAGTTGTCGGCTTTCGTCATATGCGATTCTTACCTTCAGTGTAAGAAGTCCACCTCTTTATTTGCACAGTACCGTGCGATCCTTCCCTTGCCACACGGATCATCTATTTGCACAGGACGCCCACTCTCGATTTTACGGTTGAACCACGGTGGGCATATCTGACAACCAAAACGAAACTGTTAATTCATTTTTTTGTGTGTGTTTTAATGTAAACCACTTGAAATTTTACAACAACATAGAACTCCGTTCATGCTTTAAAATCCTTTATTTTAGATTTCAGAATTTGGCGGGGAAATGACGTCACAAAGTTGGCGCGAAATTTCATTATGTGTGTATGATTTTCTCTGAAAGTACTTGCTACAAGGGTCTCAAAACTGAAAAAGATTTGAAATATGTCTTTATCACTCAAAAGACATAAGATTTTGAAAGTTGAATTTTCTGGCGCCATTTTGTGTTAAAAATAGCACCAAAATATCAATCGTTATATCTTTTGATTCAGTAACTGACTTTGTTTCGGGCCCAGAAAGGCATTTTTTTATCCCTCCGATAAAAAGCCTCAGTTTTTGGTCTTCTTCATCACGATTTTTTAAGATGAATAAGGCCTTCCGAACGGATGTTTGACCGAAACGATTTGCTAGCTGCCCTATACATGACCTATACGGGGACGTGCCACTGGACAGGGTATGGTTTTTAGAATTTTTGTCCTGAACAGGGTATATAATTTAATGTAAATCTGTCCTAAACCGGGTATGGTTCCAGTTAACTTAGCGCTTGTACGTGGTGACTTCCCTTGTCGTGATACGTATATTCACAAGGCGAAGTCGTTTTCTATTCAAAGGATGCCTCAGATCAATAACCACGCACGAGCCGTGTCCTAGACAGGGTCCTAAAATAGAAGGTGTTGTCCTATACAGGGTAGGTATTTTAGTTTATTTTTGTCCTAAACAGGATCAGGGTCTCAGACCCTCAGCGCCACCCCTATACCCAAATGTTGGTCAAGGGGGCTGGCTGTTCCTGCTCGAAATATGCTAAGCTTGTCATCAAGTGGTTTAATGGTGTTTATTTCAAGTGACAATTGATGACTTGTTAGCTTATTCTTAACGCCTGTTATTATAAATATAAAACATACGTGGATAACAAGGAACTAAGTCAACACTATTTTTAAGTTTTTAAAACATGTGTAAAAGTTCAAATCACAAAACAGGAAAACCCGCCTTCTTTTAATTAATTAAAGAAAATACAGGAAAACCACACAAACTAACCATGTGGTAGTGTTTAAACATTTGTTTATATGTATGTAATAATAGCTCATAAAATAAGAGTTCTAAAAAAAAGTAATGCTATTTATCTTGGTTGCATGAGAACAATGTTTCTTTAAAGGTGGTCAGACACGAGGGGTCATGTAGCAGGGACATGTCGCAGCGACATGTAGCAGCGAGAAAAAATTGTGTAGTACACACTGAGGGACATGTAGCAGGGACTTGCAGCGGGGACATGTAGCAGGGACAAAATCATAGCGCTTGCACACACATGAAAATGTTGCGGGGACATGTCTCAGGGACATGTTGCAGCGACACGTCCCCTCGTGTGAACTGGCACTTTCACAATTGTGCAACACCAATTTTGGGGACATTTTGTCCCCGCGACATGTCGCACGGAGTTCAACTTGTTGAACTTCATGGGACACGTCGCGGGGACAAAATGTCCCCAAAATTGGTGTTGCACAATTGTGAAAGTATCAGTGCACACGAGGGGACGTGTCGCTGCAACATGCCCCTGAGACATGTCCCCGCAACATTTTCATGTGTGTGCAAGCGCTATGATTTTGTCCCTGCTACATGTCCCCGCTGCAAGTCGCTGCTACATGTCCCTCAGTGTGTACTACACAAATTTTTGTCGCTGCTACATGTCGCTGCGACATGTCCCTGCTACATGACCCCTCGTGTCTGACCACCTTAAAAGTTTTGAGTTCAAAATATAAAAAAATACACTGATCTAATATTGTTAATTATAAAATAAACAAATTTCAGAAATATGTGGCTACTCCAATGCAGAGCGTCACAAATTCACAAATAAAGATCTTTTTTTCCTTTTTAATATACTCATCCCATTTATTGCGTGATCTGAAGTATCGCTGTAGAATGAATGGAATCAGACCAATTTGGCCAACTGAAAACCCAAAGTTATATGTTATTCCGGAATAGTCTGAATTATGCATACCAACATGAGCTTCCTCTTTAACCTATTAACTTTCAAGAGTTCCAAAATCAAACGGTCCGGAAAAAACTCCCAAATTTCATTTTGTAAAATATTGAAAAACAAATGTTATCATGCAAAAGTGCTGCCGAAGAGGTTTGATTTGAACGGTCACATCATAGTTTTAAATCAACAGACAGTTCTCCATCTCTGAAAGGGTTAAGGTGTGTCTTTCAGCAAAGTCTCAATTCCGCGTTCAAACCACAGACCTGGTGTTCTAGCGTGTTCTATGCATGCCGAAGTGATCGTTTTGTAGTAAAAGGATGAGTGTTTTGGTGTCAATAATTGAAATGATCTACTCGGGCTTGTTCAAACTCAATCCTGTCGACTCAAATCAGAAACCCAAAGCAAATCAACTCAAACCCGTCCTATCAGCTTTGATCATATAAACAACTGAGACAAGACAAATCTCCGATTACCAGGAAATTAAATCTAGCCTGGATGGGGGAATTGCTTCTCCTCCCTCAACGGGATGCTAGTCCATATACGCGCATAAGGTTCATGTTTGCTACTATCCATACACTGGGTGGAGAGAATACTGTGGAAGTAATATTATAATGTGGAAGTAACAGGATAACACTGACCAACAGAGCATACGAGTCATGGCCTGTTTCTAAAAGGGTCGGCGAAGTCACGCACTCACTCTCAATGAGATCACTACAAAACTGGTTTCTTTGGAAATTGTTTCCTTTAACTTATTTTTAATTCTTTGGTCAGTTATGACTAAATTTCCTGCTTCACCTAAAAATCCAGCTATTAGGCGCTATCTAACTCATGTCAGTCAACCGAAATTCAAGATGAGAATACATTGTTCGGGCAAATCATCCGCTACAATAATTACCAATCACGAAAACGTAAACCGTCCCTTTGATAAAAGCGTCCCAGTAGTCTAAACAAACAACACAGCCACTATAAGCGTTAGCTGCGTTTTTCTACCCCATTTATCAGTCACACCAAAAAATGGTTGAAATTTCTTCACTTGTATTTTTTTCCAAAACTAGAACGTCTTCACGATCCTACAATACGGTCAGCTTATTCGATTCCATAGCTTTTCAACATCAGAACGTTTCTCTGAAAGTGACCTCGAGTCCTTTAATTCCGCGATTTTGTAACTCCATTTCGCTGTGGCAAAACCGACAACAAACTTCAGTGCTTTAGAAAAATGGACCGAGAGATACACAAGAAATTTGTCTGAAGTATATTCTCATTGTTGCTATACAGAACGCAGTAATGATGAAATGCAAGACTTTAATATTGACGAGATAGAAGAACTGTAATAAAAGTCCACAGTCACAATACAGAAATACAAGGATAGTTTCGCGTCTTCGAATTTCGTTATTTTAAATAGGACACAAACTTGAATTAAATTCTTCTTGTTTTCTTACGCAACCCAAAGAATAGGGTAAATTTGGGAAGTAGTAATTACTGCGGCAATTATCACCGAGGGATTTACACCATGTTTAGTTGTGACTCAATTTCCTACGTCAACTGGGGTGATAATTCATCGAGGGATTTACGTCATGGTCCTGCGTCGACTCGCTCGGCAATCACGATCAACTCGTGTAAGTTCCTGTTTTCGCAAATATGGATGTCCCTCTTCAGGACACACCAACATGGCGAATACCCCGGGGGGGGGGGGGTACTCAACAAGGTTTTGTACGGGGATGCTCCGCCCCGAAGTCCAAACCCTTACCCTTTCATATACCGTTTTTGACAGAAAAGGTACCCCTTTCATATACCTTTCATTGAAAATGGCACCCCCTTCACATACCTTTCATTGAAAATGGTACCCCTTTCATATAGCCTTTACGTGCGTCTGTTTGATATATTTTGAAAGGCCCTTTTTATAATACTTAAATGGCAGTTTTCCCTACCTTTTTTATGCTTCAACGGCGTGTTTTCGCTACCCTTTCCTATTCTTCGTGAAATCCCTACCCTTTCATATACTTCAACTCGTAAAATCCCGACCCTTTCATATACCTCCAGCCTCAAAAAGGTACCCCTTTCGGGCGGAGCATCCCCGTATAGCCCATTATAGGGAGTACCCCCCCGGGGCGAATACATACCAAGTCTTTTAATTTTGTGAAATCTCAAGACTACTACAGAACTAGATTCATTTCTTTGGAAATTGTTTCCTTTTTCCTTTGCCTTTGTTATTAGATCTTATTTTGACCTATTGATAAAAAACAAGAATTCTCATGTAAGAATTTAACACTTTCACTCAAACCAGCTGGAGTCAAATCCTGTCTGCGGAATTGAAATCCTAATGTTCACCATTTATATGAAAGTTCTCCTTTGCCGTGAATTCATTCAAGGAAATAGTTTTTTTTTTGTATTTGATCTCAATTTTTTTCTTGCCAAATTATCACCAAGGGATTTACGTCATGATCAGTTCACTCAATTTCCTGCGTCGAATAGCGGGGTGCACTCAACATGTGTAAGTTCCTGTTGTAGCACATTTTCGTGATCATTCCTTGTCCATGAAAAATAATACGTTTTCCTTGACAAGAAAAAACATGTAACGTTTCAAAATAGAAACAAAGGCGGAAAATCACACAAATGGTATAAGTTGAGGAGACTAATGAGTAAGAAAGTCATTGATTTGCATTGCTTGCTATCTGACTGCGGTGTATATATCATATTCTTCCGTTAGGTAAGTGTATTCATCGATTTAATTCACTGTAATCGAGCTTCCAATAGTATTTAGTTGTCAAGAAGCAGATACCTCAAAGCTATATACCCTAGTCACAGCTATATACACTCCTAGAGAGCATAATAAACAGCAGATATCTCAAAGCTATATACCCTAGTCACAGCTATATACACACCTAGAGAGCATAATAAACAGCAGATACCTCAAAGCTATATACCCTAGTCACAGCTATATACACACCTAGAGAGCATAATAAACAGCAGATACCTCAAAGCTATATACCCTAGTCACAGCTATATACACTCCTAGAGAGCATAATAAACAGCAGATATCTCAAAGCTATATATCCTAGTCACAGCTATATACATTCCTAGAGAGCATAATAAACAGCAGATATCTCAAAGCTATATACCCTAGTCACAGCTATATACACACCTAGAGAGCATAATAAACAGCAGCTATCTCAAAGCTATATACCCTAGTCACAGCTATATGCACATCTAGAGAGCATAATAAACAGCAGATATCTCAAAGCTATATACCCTAGTCACAGCTATATACACACCTAGAGAGCATACTAACAAACAGCAGATACCTCAAAGCTATATACTCTTGTCACAGCTATATACACACCTAGAGAGCATAATAAACAGCACATATCTCAAAGCAATACCTCGCAGCTATATATACACATGTAGAGAGCATCATAAAAAGCACCATAAGAAAATATGCTCAGTATAGCTTTCATTTGAATGGTCATCCAGAGAGTCAAAACATAGAGCGCCCATGTACAGCGTAATAAACGTCACCACAAGAAAGTACTACTTAAAAAAAATGATAGTTAGCCGATTTGAATGGTCACATACCATACTGATTTTCATGATCTTCAAACTCAAAAGTTGCGGAACCACCTTGTATAGCATAATAAACAGCACCACGGGAAAGTACTGCTCAGTAGCTTTCATTTGAATGGTCACACTTTAGGATTTCATCTACAGACTCAAAAGTTAGAACCACCTTGTACAGCATAATAAACAGTACCACAGGAAAGTACTGCTCAATAGCTTTCATTTGAATGGTCACACTTAAGGATTTCATACTGTTCATCCACAGTCTCAAAAGTTAGAATCACCTTATACAGCATAATAAACAGCACCACAGGAAAGTACCGCTCGATAGCTTTCATTTGAATGGTCACACTTTAGGATTTCATCCACAGACTCAAAAGTTAGAACCACCTTGTACAGTATAATAAACAGTATCACAGGAAAGTACTGCTCGATAGCTTTCATTTGAATGGTCACAATTTAGGATTTCATCCACAGACTCAAAAGTTAGAACCACCTTGTACAGCATAATAAACAGTACCACAGGAAAGTACTGCTCAGTAGCTTACATTTGAATGGTCACACTTTAGGATTTCATCCACAGACTCAAAAGTTAGAACCACCTTGTACAGCATGATTAACAGTACCACAGGAAAGTACTGCTTAGTAGCTTTCATTTGAATGGTCACACTTTAGGATTTCATCCACAGACTCGAAAGTTAGAACCACCTTGTACAGCATGATTAACAGTACCACAGGAAAGTACTGCTTAGTAGCTTTCATTTGAATGGTCACACTTCAGGATTTCATCCACAGACTCAAAAGTTAGAACCACCTTGTACAGCATGATTAACAGTACCACAGGAAAGTACTGCTCAGTAGGTTTCATCCACAGACTCAAAAAAAGTCCGTTTGTTTCCTTAAGGTGGCTGCGTGCAGACGTCTTCTATCATGTGTCCTATTTCCTTTGCTTGTTGCCTTGAAGGCAAAGGAAATAGAAGACGTTTGCACGCAGGCTACCTAAAGGTTTGACTATACAGGGGCCGGATTCACCAAGCCCTCCTAAGGGCCTGGTCTACAGTCAAAAACAAAAATTAGCCCGTGCAAAATGACATAAAAACAAAAACATTCCACAAAAAGCGTGTCCTGGGAATGAATGATTATTGAAGATAATACGTGATGATTCAATACGGTGTGTCGGACGCCAGTGGTGTGGTGACGCCAGTGGTGAGTGGTGACCAGTTCGAACCCATTAGGGCGGAGGGGAGGGGAGGTTTTTGGGGGAAGAGAGGGTATCCACCTCGCAATACAGTAAAGACCCGCATAAAAGAAACTGTGGTTAAAGAAACTCCAGGCTGAAATTTGACCAATTAAGCACCTAATATATAAGAACCACTTCAGTCTAACAAATGAAGTAGGTTCGTATTTGAAAAATTACTAAAGCTCAGAAAACACTGGTACGGACCCAAGTGTTTAAAGGGACACTGTCACCTATTTTTAATATCACTTTGAAAAGCCATAAAACATATTTATTTCAATGGAAGCCTTAAAATAATGGTCCAGTTTTGTTAACAAATACTCTACCAGTGCTAAGAAACTAGTATTCGTTATCTTTGGCTGCGGATGGCCAGGATGGAAATGGATTACAACTTGAAAAAATTGGCCAATTTTTTTCAAGTTCGTCACAAGAGTTGTGGAAAAATCGCAGAAAAACTTATTACGGTCTGTTCTTCCTTGAAGAAATCACTTGATATTATCTTCTTGGTGTTCTAAAAGCTGAGCAAAGGTACTCTGTCATATATTTAGTGTTTTTTGACCAAAACACAGCAAAATCTGCGCGACAATGCCCCTTTAAGGGCCGTTAGAAATACAGAGAAAAGTGCAAAAACTAAATCCATGCAACAGAGTAATAATTTGGGCTAAATATCATGATTATAAATGTATTGTGTCAATAATTCACTAATTAAAACAAATTTTAAGATACACAATATCGGAATGTTTTCACCCTATACGTAAGAACCTGTTTAAGAACCTATTCAGCCTGATCTCGGCCGCTCACTACTCGTGCAAAATTTATGAACCATTTCAGCCCTGTCGCAGTAAACCACGGGGTTTTTTATGCGGATTTTACTGTACCGCTCTGCACTCTTGGATAGACAAACCGGTAAATTGTCTAGCCGGCCAGGATATGGAAGGGGTGGAAAAACGGTGGAATGGACAATTACCCCTTTTATCTATCAGGGATTATAGTCTCGTTTGACAAATAGCAAAATGCTTCCTTCCACCTTTTTAGAAACTGGGAACCGAAAGTTAAACAATCTGAGAGTGTAAAACAATCAAGGATAGCCTGTGTAAAGTAGACCCCTACCTTCAAGAAAAATTGGAGAAGGGGACGATTTTTCTTGAGGGGGTGGGGAGGGGGGCAGGGGGTGCTGTACACAGGCTAATCAATGATTGTCACAGCTTCATTCCCTTAGTATAACATCTTTATTTCAGTGCGACTTACGTAAAAACACGAAGGACATCAGTGAGCATGAATAAAAAAACGTATGCGCCATCGCATAGTGCATTAATCCTTTCACTCCCATAGTCAATTATGCGGGAGACATGTAAGTTCTAACTTTTAAGTCTATCGACGAAATCCTATGGTGTGACCATTCAAATGAAACCTCTTCAGCAGTACTTTTGCATGGTACCATTTGTTCTCACTTTTGAGTCTGTTGATGAAATCCTATGGTGTGACCATTCAAATGAAACCTCTTCAGCAGTACTTTTGCATGGTACCATTTGTTTTTCAATATTTTACAAAATGAAATTTGGGGTTTTTCTTGAATTTTGATATTTGGCACTCTTGGCAGTTACAGTTTTGTAAAAGGTGAAATAATATTTCTACTATCTACACGAGAGTGGTTCCATTCGGCACTGGTCCGCTGTCAAACATGCCAGCAACATAGCTTTTATGCCGTAAATCGTTCTGCAAAAAATAATCTCATGTGTTACCGATAAACTAACATCACGAAAATGACTTTTGTTGAGTCGTTGAAGCGCTTAAAAAATCACTTTTTCGTTGCGCTCATTCCGTTTGTCTACTGATATCAATTGTGTGACTCTTGGAGAAAAATCGCACGCCTTTATATTCATGAAGCGTTCTCTATACATACACCCAGTCCCGGACTCCCAATGCTTTGTTTGATTCTGTTATATTTCATCCTGTATTGTCAAATCCAATATTGACACTAATATATACTATATACTGAATGCTGCCAATCAAACGGTTTACAGAAAGCATAGTGATGCTATTTGCTGTGCGTGATCGCAAACGAAATAATCATTCATCAAAAGGAAATGGCGTATCGAGCTGATTATCCGCAATTTTTAAGATAATGACATGACCTTTTAAGATGACGCGCTGCAGTGAGGAATGTTCGCTTTGTTATCGATAGCCGTTTCGTGATTTCTACAAAGACAACTCTCGCCACAAAATCGTACACGTGTGAGTAGTTTTCCTCCCAGGTCAAAGTTTACGATAACATTTCCTCTCCTTGCACGCTAGGTCCTACACAACAAAAGGATCAAGAATAAATGGATGTGCGTTATCCATCTTGTGCAATGAACAACGTCAAGTTTATTCCAGACTTTTTATGCCAGGATATCGACTCGGTGTATGGTAAGGTGTTTGTTTGTCTGTATGGGGTGGTCTTCCAACCGTGCATGTCTAGCCTAAGTGTCGTTTGTAAATAACCATTTAATATTCTTCATACTTCTCAAGCTGGATAATCTTTCCTTAGTAAAGCCTAAAACGCTAAGTGGCTTTAGGATAATCCCGTTTCTCAGTTCCTGTGCTATTAATATGTAGAGTTTTTACGGCGCATTGTCGCAGACGGTGAAAACATAATGATATTAGCTATAATTTATTTCGCTTCACAACTGACATTTCTCAGTTAAATAAAACATATTTGGAGAAAGAGAGAAAGACAGTTCAGTAACTGATTACTGTCTAAGTTACCTATAAGATGTTTGGGAAACCAAAAGTCCCTTTTAGTTGACTTTAGCAGATCATAATAACGTTAATAGCGTTAATCACTTCACTTCCTGATCTACTGAAATCCGACAGTTTATTCGGCAAAAAATCATTTGATTGTTGTTCCCGCTGGTTGTTTAATATTTATCCTTGGAACGGTTTAGAAGGCGTATACAACTATTTGATGACCGCCCGTGTTGTAAGAATTCGCTAATACAACAGATGTCACTAGCCACGCAGATATAAACGCTTCTAATCCTCAAGGCAGGGAAGATACGACATTTAAAGTTTGCTATTATCTCCAGCTTACAAAAGATGTCACGGAATATCGGTTATTTTAAGACTGGCTCACTTCTCGTCGGCTTAAGCATTATCCTACCAGCTAAGCCACAAATAGGCATATAATCTCTCATCAGTCTTTAAAGACGTGATTCGTGATTTGGTACCTTTGTCACCAGTGTCTCCATACGCATTGCACATTTAGTTGCAAGGCAATATCGAATGCCACTCACAAACATACTGTCTCGTGAAGAGAAAGGATCCCTTTAGGAACGCCCAAGCTAGAACTGCCCTGTTAAACCATGGATTTCGGTTGGCATGGATATTCGCTGCCTTGCATTGGATGTCCACAATGTCTAATGTCGCGATTTATGGAAGGTAAAATTATTTTCCAACTTTCATGCGATTGTGTTAAATTAATTCCTACATTTCTATTAAGCACCAAGTTTAACCCTTTCAGAGTAAATTATGAAAACATGTATTTCTAACTTAAGAGTCTGCCGATGAAATCTTGTGGTGTGACGAAAGGAAACCTCTTTGGCAGTATTTTCACATGGTATCAAACAAAATTTGGGATTTTTTTAAATTTTGATGTTTGGCAAACTTGGGAGTTTTGAAAACTGAACATTTCTTTGAATTCAGACAAACAGTTCCGCATGAAATTACTACTCGATACATCAGTTCATCTACATGGTCACACTGGAAGAGAACTCAAGGTTTTGACTGTGGTCTGCTCGAGAAAACACTGACAGAAAAAGACTTTACTTTGGAGATTACAACAAACATGATTATTCTGACCATTGTTTTTTATTATTATTATTATTTTCAAATCTTCAGTATCGATCGCGAGTAAATAATTTGTCCAATTAAAACCAAAATCAGTTGGCACAGAGTTTTCTAGTTCAGTACCGTGACACATAGTTAAAATTGATGCAGACGAATTTTTTTCCCTGTGAATCTGGAGGCGTTGGCAAACGTGAAGTTTTTGAAGATTTGGAAAATGTGATAGTTTTCACACTGCTGTTATCCACTCGGTTGTAGAATAGCAGATGAACTCTCTATATAGCAGTTAATCAAAAGGAGGTAACAACAGTTTTAAATTAATGCGACCATTAAGATGAAACTGCCGAGCTGCAATAAAATTAATTAAATGACCAGAGAACGGGTTTTTTGTATTTCTGTTTAATATTGTTATTTCTTGTAATATTGATTTTGACCATCGTTGTAATGTTTTATTTTTACCCATCAAAGGTCCTCCGAGAAAACAGCGACGAGAGCGAACAACTTTCACAAAAGCGCAGCTGAAACTTCTGGACGATCTCTTCGCCAAAACAAAATATCCTGACATATTCATGAGGGAAGAAATCGCCTTGAAAATAAACCTCCCAGAGAGCAGAGTACAGGTGAGAGACCACAGTGTATTTGTACCTCGTACATACGCACTACTTGTCATACCTTCAACTAAACAAACTCCTGCTGTGTAGTTTTAACCCTTTTTAAAGGCTTCCAAGAGTGTCAAAAACAAAATTCAAGAAAAATTCCATATTTCATTTTGTAAATGATATTGAAAAACAAATGGTACCATGCAAGAGAACTGCCGAAGGAATGAATGGTCACACTATAGGATTTCGTCGACAGACTCAAAAGTTAGAACTAATGGTACCATGCAAAAGTACTGCTAAAGGGGTTTCATTTGAATGGTCACACCATAGGATTTCGTCGACAGACTCAAAAGTTAGAACAAATGGTACCATGCAAAAGTACTGCTGAAGAGGTTTCATTTGAATGGTCACACCATAGGATTTCATCAACAGACTCAAAAGTTAGAAAAAATGGTACCATGCAAAAGTACTGCCGAAGAGGTTTCATTTGAATGGTCACACTATAGGATTTCGTCGACAGACTCAAAAGTTAGAACTACACTACATGTCTCCAAAATTGACTGGAAGTGAAACGGGGAAACACGTACTTTTGGTGTGATATTTTCATGAATTTTGAGTTTGGATAAACCTGAAGGCTTTTAAGAGATTTCTGGACCTACAGCAAAGTTTGATGGAACCGAAACCAATTTTGGAATTGCACACATTTTAGGCATCCTGCTGATGAACAGTTACGAAATTAAGATACACCAGCCCAGTCTCTTAATGCTTGTAAAAAGAATTTGATAGCATATTTACACAATGTCATTATTCTATAAGTTTATATCAGTGTCACTTGCCTGCTTGGAAAGGGATTCAGATATCATCATGGAGAAAAAATTTCCCTTATAGTTTAATAAAGCGTTTGTTTTGAGGCAAGCACATAGAAAAAAGACAGACATGCCAAAACGCGCGACTCTTCGGTGTTCTTTTTATTCTCAAACGACATCAGGAAATAACAAAAATTCAACGTATTTTCTCCCTCGTAGAGTTTTCCTGTCTTAGAGTCCGTTCCAAAAAAGGAGTCTCATGAAAACAAGAAAAAATATACTTATTTTTAGCTGCGACAAGTAACAATCAGCGCTGAACAAGCCATGAAAAATTATAAATTTGAGCTTACTACACTGGCATGCATGCCTTGATGTCTTTTATGAGCCATTTATCAGTATTTCAAAGGTGATACGTCATACTTAACATTAATACCATTTTAGGAGATTCTGATTGAAGACAACTGAGCTAAGCTGGATTTAATGAAATCAACTGAAAATCGACTATATATTAAAAGATAGCTATACAAAAAGCACAAATTAACAGAAGGTGTATAACATTGCATAAGGCTGAAACAGATTGTAAAATAAGAAAAATAACTTGTTTTGTGTCCACCCGGCTAAATTTAATATAACAAAGATATTGTGTAGGTTTCATCAAGCAATTGATATTTCATTTCCATTTCGTAATTACGCGCGGAAGACGGAATGATAAGATTCGCCAAAAATAGACTGACACTTTTAAGGTGCCTTTGTTTGCCTTCTAGACGCTTCGCAGCCGTTCTAGTTGTTTGATTCTGTGAAATCCTAATGTTATTGCGTGACCAACCGATAATTTGAAATCTTTTTAATTTAAGAAGTATGAGATGATATTTATAATGCTGTACTGACAAACGAGCGTAACTGTCGAGTCTGTGAATAAACTTTTACATTGTCAGAATTCAGATTGATTTTTAATATGCTGTACAAGATGGTTCTATAAACTTTGCAGGAGTCTGTGAATGAAATCCCACAGATAACCTTGTTTCTACTAACTTTTGACAAAAGCTGTGGAAAAACTCTAAGATAATGCCTTGTAATGTTTCGTGGAACTGTCTACCTTAAATGATTTTAGGGAGTTCTTGGACGTGAAACCTGGTTAACATTATGAAGTTATGGAGACATGTAGTGTAGTTCTAACTTTTGAGTCTGCGGCCGAAATCCTATGATGTGACCATTCAAAAACCTCTTCGACAGTACCTTTGCATGGTACCATTGTTTTTTAATATTTTACAAAATGAAATTTGGGATTTTTCTTGCATTGTCGTGCACAAGGTTGACAGATCTTACCACAAATCTCTAAGTTGTTTTTAAAGAGGCGTAACTTAAAAGGGCTTTAGAACGAACAGTGATAGCAAGCATTCAATTAATTACCTGCAAATTGACCAGAGTTTAACTCACAGGTTGTCGCTTATTATATCATTGCTGATTAGAGATGTAATCTTATAACGAAATGATATGGTTTGACACCTCTTTGAAAAATGATCGCAATGTGCACGAAAATTCTACTTCGCTTAAAACGTAAACTTGATTTTTGATGTGATGGCCTCAAGAAAAGATAGCCTGTTTGGATAAAAGCTTTTCGTGCTCTTTTGCGCAACATAACAAAGAAAGAATGAAGAATATGCGTAACAAATGTTAGCGTGAGCATCAAGCATCGTGTGTTTTTAAGTCCTGCTCGCCTTTAAGGGCGCGTGGCGATTGCAATAAGTGATAAACGCACGCGATGTGGTTTTGCCACGATTTGAAAAGTTGAACATTGGCGAACAAATAAATTAGTCTTGTATGATATGGTAAATTGTTATATTTTCTTCTTTGCGCAAATTCGCTCGAATATTTACGGCTTTAGTCAAATCTTTGGCCATATATGAAATGTGGTTCTAAAGTTCACTTATCAGTTGTAATTCGACGTTAACAAGTGCCAAAGCATACTGTATGTTCCGGTGTGCATTATTATTTTCTCAAATAAAATACTCAAACGAAATAACTTTAAAACTGAGTCTTTGCCTTTGATACTCTTAAATGGCGGAACGACTCCAGAAAGGTATTAACAATTCTCTTGCAACCGCGCAATCTGCCATTGATATTTTAAGCCTGGGACTGACTAAAAGGTTGAAGTCGATAACAAATTTTATCAGTTTAAATTTTCGAGATATGTTTACATATCACTACACGACTGACATTTCGTTTTCATTTCTGTACCTTGACTGGTTGCCAAGTTCAAAATTAAAAAAGCTTTGTTCCAATTTCCTTTTTTGCAAATAAACTGAAAAACTAACCATTAGTATCTTGAGAAAGTACTACTCAAGAGCTTTCATTTGAACTATGACACTTTGAGATTTCGATCACATACTACATCGCATTGTTTAACGCTGCTTAAGGTTTGCAACTCCAGGGGTAAACGTGGCATTCAGTAGAAGAACACGTATATAAAAACACCAGTAGTATCCCGACAAGGCATTGCTTGAGACGCTTAAGAACTGGTGATAAAATGCTAAACGATTTTGTTACTTTTTTCAGGTTTGGTTCAAAAACAAGCGCGCTAAATTTCGTCAGCAAAACAAGAAACATCCGGGAACCCAAAACAAGCCAGTCCCGTTGAAAAGAAAAACCCCATCACCTCCCCCAGCACAAGATCAAGTAAAACCGGTTAACAACATGCAGAAACCTACAACACAGCCCAGTAAATTCGATTTTTATTCTTGGCCGCAGCAAAACACGAGCTCCCTGGAACAGGATATGCAAGCCCTGATAAATATGCAGAGTTATCAGCCTGCCCGAACAGTCATTAACAACATGGGATCGCCGCCAGCGTCTCTGCAGCCACCACAGTTACATTCCATGACGCAGGATTTTCCTTTTGCTAAAAACAATCTCATGACAGGCTGGTTTCCACTGAATCATAACGGACAATCGCGTTATTTCACCCCATCTGTTATATAATATTTATCTTACCTGGATATCGAAGTCATGAACGTTTATTTAATTAATGTAAAACTTTACATCGTGCGCACTTGCAGCAAATACATCGGTTCCTTGTTTTTATTTGTCCTTTTAATCATGACGTACAGTTATATTTTATAAACGAACACAATAAGCTTGAAAAAATTTTGAAATGCATGAGCTGCTTTTTTTCTTTTGTTTTAAAGGTTGTTTTTATGTTGTTGGTATTGTTGTTGTTGTTGCACCAATTTCTCTTTGGTGTAGTTATAAATACAACAAACCAATCAATCACTGATACTAAAAAAAAATTCTTAAAGCAAAACTTTTACAAAAATGGAAAATTACATATACTTTCAAAAAGCATTTTGTAAGCTGTTTGGTCTCAAGTTGTAACCATTTTTAAGAATTTTCGTCATACTATATCTAACACGTGTTCAAAAGCGAAACATGTTTATTCCTATAACCAAAACCAAAGTAATTACTCTGACCAATCACAGCAGTCGTAAACAATCCAATGAACTAATCAGAGCTCGAAGCAATTACATGTCGCCGGCGCCAAGCGCGGGAAAACGCGTGCGAGCAAGTCACGATTGGCTTTGGTTTTACTTCTGATTGGTCGAGAAAGTGACGCGAGATTTTTTAGCCAATCACAAAGCGTAGCAATGAAAAACCAAAGCAATTGTGTAATTACTTTCGACACTCAATTGAAAACTGCTCTAACTCATATAAACCATAGCAATAATAAAATCTGGGCTCACCGATCCTTTCTTTACTTGCTCTTGTTTTCCTTCGTTTGTTTGTTTATTTGTTTTCTTCTATTTTTCGTTATTTTCTTAAGGAAAGAAGAATATTATCATAATACATAAGAATATATTGTATCTGTGAATATCATGTAAACAACTGTAAATCGGCGTAGACTTCAAGTTTCTTCGCTGTAGACCACAGAAGAGAAATAAAATTATAATTAAACCAGAATACTATAGTCGGGTGTTAAATATGAGTCCATCTTAGGCCCAGTTCAAACGGCGAACTTCACATGTGCCGAACCTAATGCAAATTAGCAAGAACAATAGATTTTGCTCATTTGCATTAGGTTCGGCACATGTGAAGTTCGACGTTTGAACTGGGCCTTAAGCTGCTATAGTTAGTTAAAATGAACCGACAGATGGTTCGGATCGTAGCTTTCCGACTGATTAACCCAGTTAACCAAGACTCAGTACCCAATATTTTTAAACACTTTACCTCCCAAGATTGACAAAGAACAAAATTCAAGAAAAATCCCAAATTTCATTTTGTAAAATATTGAAGAACAAATGGTACCATGAAAAAGTACTGCTGAAGAGGTTTCATTTGAATGGTTACACCATAGGATTTTGTCAACAGACTCAAAAGTTAGAACAAATGGTACCATGCAAAAGTACTGTTGAAGAGGTTTCATTTGAATGGTCACACCATAGGATTTCATCCACAGACTCAAAAGTTAGAACAAATGGTATACCATACAAAAGCACTGCTGAAGAGGTTTCATTTGAATGGTCACACCACAGACTCAAAAGTTAGAACTACACTACATTTAAACGTTACAACAAAGTTAACGAGTCAGCTAGAGAATTGATTTAGGTCGTGAAAAGGTTAGTCTTATCAACACGGATTTATTTTTTTGTCGAAAACGGAACAAAAATCTCCATCCACACGATCGTTTTCCGATCTCTTTTACCTTTTCACACGAAAACAGAACTATAAAATTTTAAAAATACATCATCCGTCTTAACCACATAAGGAATAGGTTTCAATTGCTACCTTAAACCCTTTGCGTTTTATTAGGGTGTGTTTGGTAATCGTGTGCATGTTTTTGCATTAAAAAATAAAAATTAAAATAATCAAAAAGGTTTATACAGTACAACTACTGTCCCAAAATAAAGATAGTTTCACAGTCTTTAGCAGACAATAACACTGGAAACGGATGTTTAAAAATATTACTCATAGGCTTGTGAGACTGAGTCACATCCGTAGGAAACCGACGGCGGACTGGAGACGAATAAAAGGGAAATTGTCGTGGTCTTGATATAGTCACGAGAAACACAATTTTCCTTGTAGCGTTGCTGGCCGTTGATATATGAAGAGCAGTCTGAGACCCCCCCCCCCCCCCCCCCCTCCCATGATATTCTACTGAGCAGTACTTGTCTATAATCCCAAGGGGGTACTCCCATATATGGGCTATATAGGTATGTGCCGCTGTGAAGGGTATGGTTTTCAGTCAATTTAGTCTGGGATAGGGTATAGTTATCAAAGATTTTTGGTCTAGAATAGGGTATCGTTTTCCGCGAAACTGATCAATTGCGTGAAGAATTTAGTCTAGACAAGGTTGACTGGCAAATGGCATTTAAAAATCGGTATGGCGGGCAGTACGGCATTTTTACTGACCCCTGTTAACTATAACTGTGATAGTGAACGAGTTTCTGGAAAATAGCGAGTTTGGAATTGGTCTAGGATAGGGTAGGGTTTTTCGGTGTTTAGTCTAGAATAGGGTTGCAAAATGCAGCTAAAATGGTCTAGTATAGGTTAAGTGTATCAGAGTCCCAGCGGCACACCCCCGCCCAAAAATTTGCAGAGTACAAGGTGTTGTACAAGGTGATTCTTGAACTTTTGAGTCTGTGGATGAAATCCTAAAGTGTGACCATTGAAATGAAAGCTGTTGAGCAGTAGTTTCCTATAACCTGTGAATAGGCTCCATTTGGAGATTAAAAAAAAAAGACTGCGCCCCAGAAAGGAGAATGTTCAGGAGCTACTGTTTATTATGCCGTAAAAGGTGGCTGAAGCTTAAGTGCGACCATTTAAATCACTGAAAGCTACTGAGCAGGGTCCCTTGTTTACTCCACCCCTATCCCCTCCCCCTGCCCCCCCCCCCCCCCCCCAATCTGATCCGCCACTGCAAAATGTTTAAACGTTCAAGACACTTGCGTCTTGACTTTCATGCTTTGCAAACTCGCTGAAAACTGGAAAGTAGCCATTCAAACCTTTTTGGCAAACACTTCGGCTAACACTTCGTCTTTGCTACTAAAAACAGCGCCAATATTTTAAACTGGTGACAGCCGGGCATCTCGAAGTTTAATTTGTTAACGAAACTTGATATTTATTTCATCATGCAACCACAAAACTCTATAAAAACTACTGACTCATGTAAACAATAAACCATGTATGTGTACGACTTCCTGAATTGTCTCCGGTTTGATATGGCATGGGGTAACTTATGCTTGAAAAGTTCCTGTTCCTGCTATCTAGTTACAGCATAAAATTCCAATACGTGTTTGCCGAAAAGAATAGTTTGATGTTAAATTGAAGGCATTTAACACGAGAGAGAGAGAGAGAGGTTAGATCATAAGGCCAGGGCAACCAGGCGGGAAGCCATCATCAAACAGATTGCTGGCTCTCTCAGGAACGTAAACCAAAGGATAAATTGGCGGTTGAAATCGCAATATTAAAAGGTAAGTTTAATTACAGCTATAATACAAGAAAATTAGATTAAAGGCTAACGGTAGCTTATTTTTGGAGATTATTAGTTATTAGACAAGTGTGCTTTTTTAAATGAGCAATTAGGGTTCTATTAGAGTATCACAGAATTTGCATAACTCGTGGGGTCATTCCCTTTTACAGTTATAGTGCGAAAGCGAAGCGCTATATCGCCGGATACTAAGCCGACGAGGCCGTAGGCCGAGTCGGCTAAAATCAGGCGATATTGCGTAAGCTTGAGCACTATAACTGTTTTATAATTCAACACATTGATAACAAATCACAGTTTCCAGAAAAAATTCATTGAGATATACAACCTCCATACAACCTTTTATTTACCTCGCGCCATTTCCAAGAAGCGAATGCCGAAACGTTTGCTAAGCTAAAATAAATTTAGCGTACACAATCAGTTGAGAGGAAGAGCATTCGTCTACTTAAAGAACGGGACAGAGTAGTGACTACACGAATTAAAACACAGTAAAATGGCATAGAATGTCTCAGTTACAAGTGTTTCGTATCTTAAAAAGTTCAATTCAGAATCAAAACAAATTGAACAAACACACGGCTACCTACTGTAAACATAGCGGCGAAAAGTCAGAAAGAACTGCAGCGTGGACAGTACAAAAATTCACAGCTAAAGGATAGAGAAACAGTTAAAACATCATACCTGCAGTTGATTTGGCTTTTTAGTCCATTCCATCAGCACCAAATTTTCAAACATCGAAGTACGAGCTGAGTCGAGATCAATGTTGTTTACAAACTTGCTCGTTTTTTAGCTCCTACAGCCGTAATAACGAGATTAGAAACTTTTCTGAGGAAGCATCAAGTCTATATCATATTCCAGAGGTGATTACTAAAGGAATTTTCCGAAAATCGTGCTCCTTCATTTACTCCTTGTCGAGCGGTTAAACTTTGAACCAGTTTTCATTCAGCTACGCCGCCAAGAAAAGGAACACTGCGACTGCGACAACGCGAAAATTTCGCGCCTTTTTCGTCCAATCATGTGATCAATACCTTGATCAATTCCCGAGGAACATTTTAGAGACATTTATTTGATAAAATGAGAGGTGAAAGTTTCAGAATTACAATACCTTATTGGTACTAATTTTTGCGTCGCTTTAATTTCGCGATTTTCGCGATTTAAAAAAAATCGCGAACAAGCGACGCGAAAAAAAATTCTCGCGAAATTTAATACCTCCTATATTTCTTGTTTTCTCAATTTAATGAAGAAACACATGTCTACGTATTGTGTTTAACGTGTAAAAGCTCCATGGCATGCCTACAGATGATAAACATAGATACACCCGTTCACTGACACCGAGCTTGCCCTAGAAATTGATTAGAGGCTCAAGAACTTTATGGCAATGGTACACATAGCTCTAGTCTAATTCACGGCTACAATGTAAATATGTATAATTATACAATTGCAAAGAACGTTAAGCATAAGGATAATGTCTTTGACTATGCCTATGGTACACGATGCGGTTTCTATAGTTTGGTTTTGTTATGAGTTGATGATTTTCAGCAATAAGCTAAGAAGTGTAAAATAATAATAAAATTCTCGAAATAAATGTGTTTTGCTTTTTTTTCATTTTCGCGAAAATTAATTCCCTAAGAAAATAATTTTGCACCCAAATCGCGAAAATAAAGACCCGCAAAATATGCCGACCTTTTTTTCGCGAAATTAAGTGCCCGCGAAAATTAGTACCAATAAGGTAATTTTTCTCTTTTCTTCCCTTTTTTTCTTTCTTATCCCTTTTTTAACTAATAGTTCACGCACTTTCTCGCCCCAAAACACGAAATTGCAGGCAGCGATCATTTTCACTTTCATTCAAAATGCGAAATTTACCTCCATCGCTGGACATACGTCATGTAGACATAACGTATATCGATAACTTTTTTACCATATTTCGGCAGTAGTGTATCAATGTGTTGAATTATAATAATTGTTATACGTGCCGCTGGATAGGGGCTTCTAACATTCTTCTGTCTTGAACACTGTGGTTGTACATTTTCACTACTAACAATCTGTTAGCTTTGTCTCCGCCTTCGGCAGAAAGCAAAAATTATGTAAAAGCATTGCCAGTGGATTTAATTACTGTGCAATCCTGAAACCGTATATTACGAGAATCCCGCTGCTTTTACGCTGGATCCTTGATATTTCAGCCAAACAACTAACATTACGATAAAAGTGTAACTATAAAGCAAAGCTGAAAACAACGTATATTTTGTTTAGTTCAATATTTTAGCTGGCCAAACCAGCCTTCTTCAGGTACAATATGTTACTAATTACGATTATTCGATTTAATATACAAGGAGCACTTGGTATTATATAATAATCACGTATGGTGGGAAAATCAGCAGTTTGTTTGTAGTAAATGCCTGTACTGAATAGCTCTACCTCAGTGTTTGGATTTTCACACAGGTATCTCTCCCAATTAAAATTTGCTGCTCAGCATAACGCACTTGCGCGCGCTTACTTATGAAAGACTCAAATGCCACAATATGGGTGTGCATATGGTTAGGTCAATTTTCTTTGCACATGTTCTGTCACTCCAAATTGACATGTAAATCAGTTAGTTACCTTTATGTGCGTGAATAAAGATACTATTATTCTGAAATTATTATTGATACGTATACTCAATGATTTAACGGATATTTTGGTATTGTTGGGCCCAAATTTACTCATAAAAATTACAAGAAAAATATACAAAGTGAAGTAAACATCATTCTTAGATACACAGTTACCACTATTAAACGTGTCGTAAATAAATATGCGTATTTTCGGAGTAGAGTAGTAAGTGAAACAGGTAAAACTTATCAAATTGTTATAGAAGCAGGTTATGTTTTGAAATAACCATAAATAGTAACCAACAAAGTCACGAAATAAATCTCGAATAGTAAACCCCTTGTTAACGTGCATGTCTGATGGCTATTCACCCTTTGTCGACACCTTTACCTACCGCATACTGTGTTATATGATATTTAATGTTTGTTACTGTTTGTAGACATACTAGCACTATAGATAGAAACATACTGACTGAATATATATATCAGCAGTAATGAAATGTATTTACTGGACTCCCATATATTTTACAAAGGGGTAAAAATGACAGGGGTGCTCATCGGAAATTTTCGGAAAAACACCCTAAAAGGTACTAGAATCTCGTTTGATGGGCGTGGCTCAAATAAATCTACGTACCAATTCTAAAACATGACCAGGAGCTTATTACCTAAGCGCCTGACATGACATATTCTGTCATATGTTTTCGGCTCAATGCCATAAAAAGTACCGCGATAATTCTAACGGTGGTCATATTAGATTTTAGTACCCTAAATGGTACCAATCTACAATTTTTTACCCCTAAAAGGTACAACGAGCACCCCTGTCATTTTTATATGCGAATACACCCTGCCCCCCCCCCCCCCCATCGGGGGTCCACTATCAGAGTTATTATAATCCCTGTTAGGGTATTAAGCCGGGGTACACTTGGATTTCTATTAAGAGGTTTAAAGAAGGGATGGAAGTAAAAAAAATGATTTTTGGAACACCAACAGATAATTGATACCCACACAAGAGCACCCCAGGTTGCTAGTGGACTATTTTGGTTTCCACTATTTTTTAACTTCAAATTCTAATTTTAAAACTACATTAAGGCGGGGGTACACGTGAATTTGAATGATAGTTTAAGAATAACAGAAAATGATTGGTAAGAAATAAGCTAAATGTCACTAATTAAGTTCATCACGTCTATTTAACACAACAACAACTGCCACTCTGTCAGAAGGGCACGCGAGGTCCATCCGTATAGATAAAGTGATGACACTTGATCCTCGTGTTATAAATAGACATGATGAACTTAATTAGTGATAAACTTAATTAGTGATGAACTTAATTAGTGACATTTAATTAGTGACCAATCATTTTCTGTTATTCTGTTATATATGTGCGTGAATAAAGATACTATTATTCTGAAATTATGATTTAACGGATATTTTGGTATTGTTGGGCCCAAATTTACTCATAAAAATTAAAAGAAAAATATACAAAGTGAAGTAAACATCATTCTTAGATACACAGTTACCACTATTAAACGTGTCGTAAATAAATATGCATATTTTCGGAGTAGAGTAGTAAGTGAAACAG
The DNA here is from genome assembly GCA_022457155.1 of Cladopsammia gracilis. Taxonomy (NCBI): domain Eukaryota; kingdom Metazoa; phylum Cnidaria; class Anthozoa; order Scleractinia; family Dendrophylliidae; genus Cladopsammia; species Cladopsammia gracilis. The sequence goes on along the minus strand of JAJGOT010000211.1, from coordinate 281,762 downwards.
GTAAAACTTATAGAAGCAGGTCATGTTTTGAAATAACCATAAATCATAACCAACAAAGTCATGAAATAGATCTCGAATAGTAAACCCCTTGTTAACGTGCATGTCTGATGACTATTCACCCTTTGTCGACACCTTTACTTACCGCATACTTTGTTATATGATATTTAATGTTTGTTACTGTTTGTAGACATACTAGCACTATAGATAGAAAAATACTGACTGAATATATATATCAGCAGTAATGAAATGTATTTACTGGACTCCCATATATTTTACAAAGGGGTAAAAATGACAGGGGTGCTCATCGGAAATTTTCGGAAAAACACCCTAAAAGGTACTAGAATCTCGTTTGATGGGCGTGGCTCAAATAAATCTACGTACCAATTCTAAAACATGACCAGGAGCTCATACCTAAGCGCCTGACATGACATATTCTGTCATATTTTTTCGGCTCAATGCCATAAAAAGTACCGCGATTATTCTAGCGATGGTCATTTTAGATTTTAGTACCCTAAACGGTACCAATCTACAATTTTTGACCCCTAAAAGGTACAACGAGCACCCCTGTCATTTTTATATGCGAATACACCCTGCCCCCCCCCCCCCTCGGGGGTCCACTATCAGAGTTATTAAAATACCTGTTAGGGTATTAAGTCGGGGTACACTTGGATTTCTATTAAGAGGTTTAAAGAAGGGATGGAAGTAAAAAAATGATTTTTGGAACACCAACAGATAATTGATACCCACACAAGAGCACCCCAGGTTGCTAGTGGACTATTTTGGTGTCCACTGTTTTTTAACTTCAAATTCTAATTTTAAAACTACAGAAAATGATTGGTAAGAAATAAGCTAAATGTCACTAATTAAGTTCATCATGTCTATTTAAAACAACAACAACTGCCACTCAGTCAGAAGGGCACGCGAGGTCCATCCGTATAGATAAAGCAATGACACTTGATCCTCGTGTTATAAATAGACATGATGAACTTAATTAGTGATAAACTTAATTAGTGATGAACTTAATTAGTGACCAATCATTTTCTGTTATTCTGTTATATGTCATATTTCAAATGTTTTATATGTAACGGTCATTTCCTTTCTGAATTCATTTTTGTTTTTTAGACCCCGTAGAAGGTTTGTTTTGCAAACCATAATATCGAGCAAATATATTCAACTGCTTGTTTTTTTATTTCACTTCTGTCTTTATCTCTTCTTCAACTATATTAAGGTGGGGGAACATGTGAATTTGAATGACATTTTAAGAGGTTTAAAGAAGGAACAGACAGACAGACAGACAGACAGTTGATACCCACGCAACAGCACCCCAGGTTACTAGTGGACTAACGAGGTGTCCGTCTATTAATTATTAACTACAAATTGTAATTTTAAAACTTCACTAAATCTTCAATCTTCTTACAGTGATTTCTTATCTCTCTTAATTTTACAAATCCGTTGAGGAAAAACTATTTCCTCCCAAACATACCCAAAAATCACCCAAAAATTTACAAAACATTCATGAGATGAGCATAGAGTTTTTGGATTGCTTGAAATGTGAAAGAGATATTTCTATTAAAGCCATGTCAAGTGGCGGAAAAATGGCATTAAGGTGGATCCTCGCCTTAAATCTTCAATATTTCCAGGTTCTTATTTCCCTAAATTTTACAAATCCTTTGAGAAATTCTATTTCCTCCCAAACATTAGCAAAAATCACCAAAAAAATTTACAAACACCCCATAACAGAGATTCATGAGATGAGCAGAGAGTTTTTGGATTGCTTGAAACGTGAACGAGATATTTTCATTAAACCCATGTTAAGCATATAGCTAGACATTATATATACACCTGCAAACTTGGGAATACCTTACCAGAGCTGCAGGTATACAATTACTTATTAAGAACTCTATGGAACTTGAAAAAACAAACTGCATTTGACAACAACACCATAAACTCCTTTCAAAAGAAGTGGTCTCGCTTTAAGAAAAACCCCTCACATCGGTAAGGGAAATTTTTTTTATCGGTTAGGGAATTATTTTTATCGGTTAGGGAATTTTTTTTTTTGGGGGGGGGGGAATTTTTTTTTATCGGTTAGGGAATTTTTTTTCAGTTAGGAAAATTTTTTTCGGTTACCGGTAATGCGAGATAAAAATGTGAGATAGAAAAATGCAAGATACAAAATGCGAGATAAAAATTGCAAGATAAAAAAATGAGAGATAAAAAATGCAAGAGAGAAAATGCGAGCTCCTGTAATTGTTTAGTGTGCAGCAACCCGCCATGATTAACTTTAGTTATTTGCAGGTTGCTAATATAATTTATTTTATTATTTGTAAATAAATCGCTGTTGTTGTTGTTGTTTGTTGTTTGTTGTTAGATAAAAAATGCGAGATAGAAAATGCAAGATAAAAAATACGAGATAGAAAATTTTTCTATCTCGCATTTTTCTATCTCACATTTTCTATCTCGCATTTTCTATCTCACATTTTTCTATCTCGCATTTTCTATCACGCATTTTCTATCACGCATTTTTCTATCTCGCATTTTCCATCTCACATTTTCTACCTCACATTTTCTATCTCGCATTTTTCTATCTCGCATTTTCTATCTCGGATCTCGCATTTTCTATCTCGCATTTTTATCTCGCATTTTTATCTCGCATTAACCAAAAAACATTTCCCTAACCGATAAAAAAAAAAAATTCCCAAACTGAAAAAAAAAGCCTAAAAAAAAATTCCTAAAATTAAGTCGCATCTCGAATGTCCCTCACAGGTTTCCATAACTTTCCATTCAACCAAAAATTCCGGTTTGAAATTCCTGGTATTCCGTGTGGCGAATGGAACAGTATTTTCCGGTTGGTTGTCCCAGGCCATCACGTTCCAAGTTTCGCGCGAAAATACAAAATAAACCAAAGCAAAACAAATGGCGGACTCGTTGCCTCTTTTACTTGCTTTGGAGTTGTTCGATGACTCTGAAGTTAAAACGAACGATATTTTAAGCGAGAACGATGATATTATTTTTTTCAGTGCAGCTAGCTGTTACATGCGAAGGAATTTTTAAAAATCAAGTCGGCGACTACTCTGTGCTCGTGACTTAAAACAATTGTTTTACTACATAAGCTTATAAACAAGCTTATAAGCATTTCTGTGCTACTTACCAGTCCTAGCTGTGGCCATTTCTGCTGTTGTACTAGCTATGTTACGTGAGCAATCATGCTCGAGTAAGAGCTGTAAGCGTTACGTTCGATGAAAAACAAACACGCCGTGCACTGATATTGAGACGCCATCTTGACTATGCGGACACGTTCGATTCCGGCTCGGAGAAACTGGGCCGAGCAGGAATGGTCGAACGCTATTTTCCGGAATTTTACGTTCCATTCGCTTCCCAACCCGGAATTTCCGGAATTTTTGCGCCCAATGTATAACGTACTAGAAGTGGATAGCTTTTAGTTCTCTGTATGAGTTCTTTCTTATATTTCTTTATTATTTCACTGATAAATGACTGTTAATAAAGTTATGTTATGTTATTTATATGTATTGTATTCAATATATGTAACACTACGCATATATGTGGAAATATTAATAAAAATGACGTTGCATAAAAAAAAAATGTTAGCATTAGCACTTATGTTAGTATTAAAATTAATGTTAGTACTGTAGTGTTATACATGCATGTGTAAATTATTTTGATAGGCAATAAAAAATATTTTTAAAAAGTAAAATAAATAAAAAATAGTAATAATAAAATAATAAACCCATGCCATGTTAAGTGGCGGAAAAATGACATTCAGGTGGACCCCCGCCTCAAATTAGAAAAATTATGCTGATAGGAACAACTTCTCAGAAAGCATTGGTACCTCTTGGGGGGGGGGGGTACATATTATTGTGAGCCACGCCCACCGACAATCAAATTTTACAATGGAGTTCCCCCATCCCCCGCTCCTCGGGTGTTTGTTCCTGTTTTGCTAGATAGAAACAAAATACTGACAAAACATGAGAGGTAATTATTCATGTCGTCTGTACAAAACAAGAGTAAACCGAAACCAAAAACATTGTAATCAAAAACGTCTGTCACCAGCTGCATATATTTATGTAGAACTCAAATCAGCAAAAGACCGCAAATCAGTAATTTTGTAAGCGATACGTAGGATCTAAGAAAGACCTAATCAGCCAAAAAAATGAACAAACATAAACACAGTTTGTCGGTTATATGTATGTGGTGCATTGAGACAATACAACATCACTAGATGTTATCGACAGTGCTTGACTTGATACACACCTAAACGTTTCCGTGATGTTGGCTAGGCCGGGGAGGTCTTCTATGCAATCAATCCTGGTAAAGGGAATACCCTTTTCCCGGTCAACCCAACCGTCCAGACAAAAACGGACCATTCCTCGCCCTTTCAATGGTTCATCCTAAAGTTGATGCAGGCAAACTAAGAAATAGAAAATGACTTTTCTTTGTTGATAATCGCTTACAGTAGTAACCAATCCTTCTGTGGTTCTGCTATCTAATCATAACCTCTTTAAAGCTAGTTGGTAACAAAGTTCTTGTGTTTGCTGATAACTCGTCACCAGAAACGATGCCAAGATTGATGCCTGACTGATGCGCCACCCACGCGACTCAAACGTGATAAAAATTCACTGAGTCCATTGCAAAAGCATACGCAGCAGCAGTAGCTATAGCTGTAAAGTTATTATATAGTGCGTCAGTGTTACAGCAAACCTCTTCCTCTCCCACTCCTCCCCTACTTCTGCGGTTTTGGTCCTCAGTATGTACCGAGTACTTGAGGTAAATATAGGTGTGAATTTATAGTCATTGGTATTGTCTTAACAGCATCATTGGGGTACGAGTTCAAGCTGAATGTTGCAATGTATATGTAGCCAAAGCAGTCACATTGTTAGACCAAACACTTTTGTTTTGCTTATAAATAGAAACGTACACTCCGGATACGAGATGCCCCCGCCTGCTAGTTGAAATGACAACAAAACAATGACATTCATGAGAAGATCTCAATCGTGAACCTTAGAATAAGGAAGGAGTAAATTAGTTCGTACATACGAAATGCGCATTCTTCGAAGCTGAAGCAAGCCTACTAACGAAACAACTCTTCTGGGTGAAAATAATTCACGGCGTGTGGTCTTCAAAACAACCTTACAGGGAGTTCAGTGACGCTAGTTTTGTTTGCGTGATCTGGATACAGCGGAGGCATTAGCTTAAGCACATTTGTTCGGGTTCTCGGAAAGACAACTTGAACAACCTAAAATTCATGCAAGGTGCACGGAATTCCCACGAATTGTTTTCAGTGTAGCAATGGATAATTATCGAGACGGTAGTTCTCACTACTTGTATAGAGCACAAAAGAATTATGGGATTCTCAAAGTAATATTAGATGGTCTTATTACAAATAATGTATTCTAACACTTCTTTTTTCCTACACACTAGGTCTTGTTAGACGAGTAGTGTGCAATTAAAAATGACGGGCTTGTTTGGACGCTTTCAGTCTAGCGCTGTGAATGGTATTAACTTCAATTCCTCCAATGTGAATTTCTTCAACCCACAAGTTCCAGTGTATAGTGGTAGGTTTGGAATTGTAAATATACGGTCGTCTCCTAAAATTTCCACAGTACAAGTTTCGAAACAATGTTTTAAAAATTGCCAATACGGAAATCTTGACAAATGTACATGAATACACCCTCGGGAGTCCCCTCGACAGGAAACTGACAGCTTAAAAGGTTTAGGAAAGTACTACTCTTGATAGCTTCATTTGAATGGTCACACTTTAGAATTTCATCAACAGACTCACAAGTTAGAATCCTCTTGTACAGCATAATAAACAGCACCACAGGAAAGTACTACTCAGTAGCTTTCAGCTGAATTGTCACATATTTTACCTTCTGTGAATGATTGCAGACTTCAAGGTCAAGCTGATATGTCAAGGCGAGTTTCCCTAATCTCCCACACTGATTGTTAGTAAACTTCCGTCCAAAGTTATTTCCTTCACTCGAGATACTAAGCTTGGAATGCACGCTATATTAAAATAACAGCAGACTTTAACACTACAAAATTCTGCTGTTAGTTTCCTGTTAAAAAGTTACTTGGTATTTCATCGTAATATGCTCTATGTTCAGCGGGAGGTAAATTTTCTGTATTGGAATTCTACGCAATATACTTTCGTGTAATGGAAGTTTAAATCTTGTAGTTTGACGCGATTGTTAGCAATAAGGAAATGGCTTATCGTCTTAACGGACTACAGTAATTTATCTGAACCTGCACGAAACGTAGTTCACGCAATAGGCGTCATTGTTCTCAAGTTCATCTCACCCCGTGTCAATGAGGCGATACCACGGTTATCTTATCAGCCTTGGCGGTCTTCCCTAGTCCATAACATTTGGCTTACTCACTTATTAATGATCTTTGTTCGAAAAACAGATTTTCCCAAAGTTTATCGAGTTGTGTATGTGGTTCTGTTTATTCACACCCAACGTATAGTAATTCCCTCGGACGTTTCCATAGTAACAACTTCAGTTTATTTCATTTCATGTTTCCGGCATGCAGTACTGAAAATGAGATTAGAAGCATATTTCTTCGTGTCCAAAACTGTAACAATTAACCCACGTCGGTGTTGTTGTTATTTTGACCTTCCCCGAAAACCACTCCTTGAAGTTGCACGTGTTCTTTGGCATGATCATTGAGTCGATGTTTACATGACTTTTATTTTTGAGCCCACGAATGAAAGATCCTTGCGTACAACCTTTTCAAATCTGAAAGCAAGTGATGAATAGCTGTGAAATTTTGGAACTTGTCAAATTTATACTTTTGACTCACTAAAAACGAACATCACAAAGGATTATCAGTGAGGAAGCAAGGTAATCGCATTAGGCTAAAGTGTTCTTCACTTCTTTTTGTCCTTTTTGTATTAATTAAACATTATCTCTTCGAATACTTTATCAGCGATCAGTGTGTCCAATGTCGACTGACAAGTGAGTGGATATAAAATAATACAAAACTTCGCCAAGTGAACGGATGTTCATAAATCTGAGCTTAAGTAACAACTTACTCAGAAGTATTCTGGCTTGAGAAGAGAAAAGAGCTCAACTTGAGGGTGCATACTTTCCTCTTGGAATTCTACAAATGGAGTTTGGTTGGCCTGGATATATTTCTTGCTTGGGTTGTCCCCAGTGTATGACATCAACATCATTGTTGCAAGGTATATCCCAACGCTGAGAAAGCAATTTTTTTTTCACCTGGACAAACTTAGGTAAAGCAAACAAAAATCAAGAAATAATGCCGATTTCTTGACAAAATTCCATTCAATGGAAGTAGGATGAACTTCGACAATCTCGCTCACAACCAAAATGACGACTTTTCATTGTCATAACAAAAATAGATGATATGCATGTCGAATAAACCGACAAATTTAAAAATCGTCTTTTTCTTTTCATGTAGGACCCCCACGAAAGCAACGCAGGGAGCGAACAACTTTTACAAAAGCTCAGTTGGAAATTCTTGAAGAGCTCTTCGCCAAGACAAAATATCCTGACGTGTTTATGAGAGAGGAAGTCGCCAGCAAAATCAACCTTCCAGAGAGTAGGGTGCAGGTATGAATATGAACTTGAGTAAAATAATTGCAGTACAGTATTTACCCGGGGGGTACTCTGTTCTTTTTGGATGGGGGGGGGGGGGTGCTGGGACTCTGAAATCGTTACCCCTATATATATAGTGTACCAGACCATGTTCAGCTGATTTTGCAACCCTACACTAGACTAGACACCGAAAATCCCAACCCTATCCTAGACTTGCTATTTCTAGAACTGTATCACTATTATTTGTGTTTTTAATGGAAAACCATCTGTCAACAATGTTGCCGCTATGATCTTATTCCCGTTTAGGGAAGCCTCTTTTTCTTCTGAGCTTCAGTTCCTATTCTAGACTTAATTCTTTATACCACTCATCAGTTTCCTGGCAAATGATACCCTATTCTAGACCAAAACTCTCTGATTTCTATACCCTATCCCAGACTAAACTGCTTGAAAACCATCCCCTTTATAGCGGCACACACTCATACAGTTTACATATGGCAGTACCCCCCAACCCTGGAATTATTTATAATCGTGCGTTGGGACATATATTGTTATACGCTATGTGGCGCGAGATTTTTTAGCCAATCACAAAGCGTAACAATACGAAACCAAAGCAATTGTATAATTACTTTTGACACTCAATTGAAAACTGCTCTATTCCGATACGTAATCTATTAATAGATTAAAACATTCGATGCGGGCAAAGCCTTTATCGTCATTAAAGTCACTATAACCCTTGTTGTATGTTTTTTTTAGCATAATATCTTTTTGGGATCAAATAAAGCTTTGCTACGCCCAGATTGGACTCCTTTAGGGGTTTAACCCTATTCAGACTGGGCTTTTTTAGGCAATCTGTGACTGGGGGGGGGCTCCTCGGACCCCACCCCCCCCCCCCCTTTATATCTCCGGAACCAGTAAGGCTAGGACCATGACATTTTCACACAATGTTCACCTCCATACAAGGAAACCTCGCACCCAGTTTTGACCTGCCACACCCAATTATGACGTCACAATGACGTCATTTTTGTTTTTCCGACGTTTCTTTGATATTTTTCCATCCAGATACTTAAAATATCAAATATAACTGTAAAATCATCTCTTTAATATTAAAACATAATAAATACAAACAAGGACACACTTGTAAAGCGAGAAAAAGCAAAAAAAGGCGATAAAACTATAATTTTGAAATTATTGTCCGCCATCTTGGATCCGCCATCTTGGATCCGCCATCTTGGATTTCTTTTTTTTTTGTTTAAATTAAAATTTAAAAAAAATATCTAAAAGAGAAAAGGATCAAAATGTATAAAACACGTATCAAACTAATGTCTGTTATCCAAACAATGAACTTAGAAGCGTTATTTAATAAATAGTACAACATGTTTGTCTATAAGTAAAAGAGGGCAAAAATTTACCTACCCCTCCCCCCAAATATTTGATGTTAAAAATTTTTGATGTCTTTCAAGAACTAGTCCCAAGAAAAAACTATTCTAACACGAAAATGCACTATAAGTCAAAGAACAAGATCTTAAAATAAAAAATGAACCATATTTTAATATTTTGAAAACCTATGTGTCAAAAACCGGTTGCCATGGCAACATGATTAATCACACTGACATGTTATGAATACCAAAATGTCCCTAGATAAATTCTAGGAAAAGTCAGAAAATTCAGCCTCATAGCTATTTCGGTGTAAGAGTTATCACAAGTTTACTGGAGGGGGGTTCGAAAAGCCCCCCCCCCCCCCCCCCCCCCCCCCCCCCCCTAGTCTGAATAGGGTTAAGGGGGGACTCCAGCTAAATTTGAACGAAATTTGAAGAGGTTTAAAGCTGAAGGGATAGAAGAGAGAAAATGATTTTTGGGACACCAACAGACTGTTGATACCCACGCAAGAGCACCCCAGGTTGTTAGTGGACTAACTTGGTGTCCGTCTATTACTTATTAACTACGAATTCTAAAAAACTTTAAAACTTCAATAAATCTTCAATATTTCTAATTTCTCTAAATTTTACAAATCCTTTAAAAGAAAGTATTTTCTCCCCCCAAAATACCCAAAAATTTACAAAACATCCCACAACATAGATTAATGAGAAGAGTGAAGGGTTTTTGGATTGCTTGAAACGTGAACGAGATATTTCATTATCATCATCATCAATCTTTATTTATACACGAAATCGTATCATAATTACATGGTCTTCCTAGGAGTCGTGTGAATTTACACTAGAGTACATTACCTGTAGAACTACTTAACTAAGAAAGATAAAGTACAATGAAAACTACGATCAAGGTTTCTTCGATTAATCAAACTACATTAAACTAAAAATTGAACTATAAAACTTAACTAAATTACACGTAATAATAGAATGCTATAAAAACTTAAATGATCATTGTTTCATTATAATCTTTCACACATAAAAAGGTTTTAAAATCGTTCTAGTTGGGCCGTTGTCTGATCTCTAAGGGGATCTTGTTCCACAGAACAGATCCCCTGTAATGTATGCTACCTTTGGCGTATTCAGTATTCGGTCTGGGAATGTAACAATTAGACTCAGAATTTCTAAGATTATGTGTGTGTATAGTTGAAATATTGGTAAAAATCCGCCTCAAATATAATGGGGAAAGATTATTATGAATTAAAGCAATGTTAAGTGGCAGAAAAATGGCATTCAGGTAGAGTTCCGCCTTAATATAAAAAATCCCAAGAGCATCCTGGTACCTTTCATATCGGAGTCCATCTCCCCCGGGGGCGAATCATCTGATTTCTGGAGGGGGGGGGGGGGGGGAATGGGTGGGTGATCTTGCATGTCTCGATATCAAGACTGATATTTATTCCTCAATTCGTTGAATCGTTGCAGGAGTGTTTCTGCTAAAAGAAAAAAGTCTCAAATCGGGCTTTCACAATTGCAGGATATGTTTTTCTTAGCGTTTAGGTTGAAGCATACAGTCTGACCTTGACCTGTTAAGCGGTCCTGTATTAAGCGGTCACTTAACAAATCCCCGGAATTATATAACCCCCCATATTTTCTGTAAACTTGACCTCAAGCGGTCACCTCTATTAAGCGATCAGTTGGCTATTCCCCGCGGATGACCGCTTAATAGAGGTCTGGCTGTATTTTCTTTAAAAATATGGTATTAGTGAGTGTTTCTTTCGTCCTTTCGTAGGTTTGGTTCAAAAATAAAAGAGCTAAATATCGACAGCAGAAGAAACAACAACAGACTCAACTTAAACCAGACGACGACACAAAGAAGTCCTCACCGTCACCCCAGGGGATCAAAACAGAGCTTCCCTGAAAACCACATCTGAAAAATTGAACAACATCAGTTTTAGAGGCGTCGAATTCCCACAGCCAAACGTGGAATTCCTGAAACAAAACTTTCAAACACTAACAAACATCCGGAGACAAGAGCAAGGTTATCAGCCCTCTAAACCGGGCAATAACAACCTTGAAGACTTTATGGTTGCTCTTTCGTCTGCAGCTTCCTTACAACCTGCTCCGTTTCATGCAAACAACGAACAAGGATATTCACCTGTAAACAACACTGCCCCGTTTACTAATACTCACAGTGCACAACATAATTACTTCACATCTGCCACGATGTAACTCTTAATTAACTCTTTAACTCATCCCAAGAATGCCAAACATCAAAATTCAAGAACAACCCAAATTTCATTTTGTAAAATATTGAAAACAAAAATAATACCATGCAAACGTAATGCCGAAGAGGTTTCATTTGGAATGGTCACACCATAGGATTTCATCCACAGACTCAAAAGTTAGAACAAATGGTACCATGCAAAAGTACTGCTGAAGAGGTTTCATTTGAATGGTCACACCATAGGATTTCATCCACAGACTCAAAAGTTAGAACAAATGGTACCATGCAAAAGAACTGCTGAAGAGGTTTCATTTGAATGGTCACACCATAGGATTTCATCAACAGACTCAAAAGTTAGAACAAATGGTACCATGCAAAAGTACTGCTGAAGAGGTTTCATTTGAATGGTCACACCATAGGATTTCATCAACAGACTCAAAAGTTAGAACAAATGGTACCATGCAAAAGTACTGCTGAAGAGGTTTCATTTGAATGGTCACACCATAGGATTTCGTCCACAGATTCAAAAGTTAGAACTACATTAGGTCTTCATAATTGACTCTGGTAGTGAATGGGTTACTCGAATGGAGCCACATATAGCTTTAGACAACTAAAATATTGAACATGATGTAATTAACCAGAGTGACCCATGTCAGGACAAAAATGTTTTATATCAAGTGTAATATTTTATCAGGTAAACACTGAGTTAAACCGCTGTCCCAAAAAATTATACTACAAGTCCATAACCTGTTGTATTCATCGCTTGTTAAAATGAACCCATTAGAATTATGACTAAAACTCTATTAGCCCATAACTCAAAGACTGGTCATATTAGACCCACGACGAAGCATGTGTATATACCGTAGAAATGAAAGTGAAAACGTTCTCCATAAATTTATTACAATTTGTATTCATCTCATTTAAAATGCTTGCCAGTCCAGCTGATTTTCTAACGTTGCTTGATTAACATATTTAGACAAACTCTGATTATAACTGAATGAATAAAGGTTTAGTTTTTATACAGTGTTTATAGAACGGCCTTGATGTTGCGTCAGTGGAGCGGGGCAGGGGTGGGGGAGTAAAACATGAAATTTTGGTATTATCAACTGAGTTGATGAGGTTAACCCTTCAAGCACCAATAATGATCAACATCAAATTTCTCCTTGTAATATCAATGCTAAATCATTCAGAGAGGTCATGAGAATTAAGGATATGATCACCCAAGATGAATGCTCTTGATAGTTTAACAACTTCTCCCCACTACTTCTATAAGAAATGTATGGAGACAAGAAAGGAGAATTTGTACTTTGATACTGGGGATTAAAGGCTTAACCCTTTAAGCCCCAATAGTGATCAACATCAACTTTCTCCTTGTAATATCAATGCTAAATCATTCAGAGATGTCATGAGAATTAAGGTCACCCAAAATGAATGCTCTTGATAGTTTATCAACTTCTCCCCACTACTCTTGTAAGAAATGTATGGGAACAAGAAAGGAGAATTTGTACTTTGATACTGGGGATTAAAGGGTTAACTCTTTAAGCCCCAATAGTGATCAACATCAAATTTCTCCTTGTAATATCAATGCTAAATCATTCAGAGATGTCATGAGAATTAAGGAGATGATCACCCAAGATGAATGCTCTTGATAGTTTAACAACTTCTCCCCACTACTTCTATAAGAAATGTATGGGAACAAGAAAGGAGAATTTGTACTTTAATACTGGGGATTAAAGGCTTAACCCTTTTAGCCCCAATAGTGATCAGTATCCAATTTCTCCTTGTAATATCAATGCTAAATCATTCAGAGATATCATGAGAATTAAGGATATGATCACCCAAGATGAATGCTCTTGATAGTTTAACAACTTCTCCCCACTACTTCTATAAGAAATGCACGGGAACAAGAAAGGAGAATTTGTACTTTGATACTGGGGATTAAAGGGTTAATTGTCCTCCGCGGTCACCGTGGCAAATTTACCTTATCAATAGCCTGAGAAAACAGACGTCGTTTCACGGAGCCACCACTGGGGCCCCTGCGAAACTGAGAAACTGAGAAAAACAAAACTGCGTCAACTGCGAAACTGCGAACCGTTTCGCGGAAGCCCAAGTGGTGGCGCCGCGAAACGACGTCTGTTTTCTCAGGCTACCATATCAACTCAGTTGATAACCAAATTTTCTGATTATAACGGACATTTTGCTTCGATTTTTTAAATCAAAGTTACCGAAACCAGGTTTTCAAATTTCCGCTTTACAACTCCCCCTCCCCCCTCCCCTCTCCAAAAAAAAATAAAAATAAATAAATAAATAAAAATAGATCCTGCATGCAATAAATAACTGTCAATGACTACAAACTAAGAGAAATTAGCATGTGAGCGGTGCCACCATGGATAGACGCTGTAAGAGGCAGACGCTTTATTTATGAAACAACGTAAACCTGTATGAATGCTGTTGAGTTCAGTAAAATAAAAGCATCAGTTATGTTCTTACAGTTTTGTACTTTCTGACCTGAAATCAAGTTGCTTTTTTCGATAACTATGCTTTTACAAACGAGGCGCTGACAATTGATAACTCAAATCCATAACAGCGTCAATTTCTACTGCTTTACGGTTTGTTATAAAAGCGAAGTATCTCAATTTCTCTGTCACTTAATTTGTAGCGAACATAAGATATATAATTAATGGACAAAGTCGTTCAAGTTACTCCAGGACAGTTGTATCAAAGCTTCAGAAAAATATGTTTTTGATGCCATGCACAACAGACATTAAGTCCACTAATCGATAGAAAGTACCGGTGTTTCGCCTACGGCTGTAGCGAACATTCAATGTAAATAACACAGACATTGAAACCCATAAAGTCGGTTAAAGTTATAACGAGGTCACACTTTATCCAGAAGACGTTTAATATTAAACACCTCAAACAAAGAAGTGTTATTTTTTCGCTTAAACTTACTCGAAGCACCTGCTAACGACATCGATTTATTTCCATGGAAACCATTATTAGCAACAAGGTGCTGGTATATTTTACTACAACATCTTTATTTATGGTTCTAAGTTTCAAGAGTTAAAATTGGTTTATTCCGTTACCAACAGCTAAGTTTTAAGCTACAGAAAAAACGTGGCACGATTTTCTTTTACATAAGTGGAAACGAGGGATTTATTATTTTTATCATCGTTGAAGGCGCCGAAGGTGTATTTACAAGGTTAGTACCACAACTTATCTCTCAGCGATTTTTCGTTTTAGTAATGTATAGCCTCCTAAATATCCTAAAGGGTTTCATATCTTTGGGCATCAGTATAATCGTAAACTATGCAGTTTCAAAACACTATCCGTATAGAGTAAAATTCAGCGATAGAAAGTATTTGTATAATATCTTGATTAGCATGCAAATATGAGTTTTTTTCAAAAATCGCCAGTTTAATAAACAAAATGATTTGCACCAAAATACATGTATTGTTGAACGTTCAATAACTTGACTTGAGGATTATGAAGATATATGTATTAGCCACCGGTTTATAACTGTTACTACAAACATGACTACAATATTCAAGTGACTGCTTTCATTTTCGATTTTTCTATAACATCGTACATTAATTAAAAAAGATGCAAAACCTGTAGTATGACTGAGATCTGAATAAATTTTAACTAAAATTAAGCTGCTTACTTCTACATTAAAATAATCGGCTTCAGCCCAGTACATGTTGTGCGCTCTTTCTCAATTGTGGGCTTTGTGTACGTCACTGAGTTAACTCGCTTTAAGAAGGTTTTTTAATGCACAGCAGTTTCAGTTATAAATGTCCGTTTTAACTTAGAAATTGTTGTATTATTTATTGATGGCGTTTCACAGGAAATGCAAGTATTCAGTGATTAACAGCCGATATGTTAATTAATGTAATTGTTTATCCACAATAAATAATTTTCTGATCTGTATTTGGATAACATTACAAATTCAACTGAAATGTCAGTAGACTTCCTAGCTTTCATGCAGTGCCAGCTGATCGATTGTAACGCTACCCGCCGAAGCAGCAAAGAAATCAATCTTGGTGAACCTACCTTTAATTTGTATTAAAAAAACGTCTTGACAGTACTTTTTAACGCGAAAAATGTGCCGAAAAATTCAACCAAATGAGTATAACGCCTGTGAATAAGGAATCTGAGAATGGAACGAAATTCAGTGAGTCCCGTTTGTAGAGAGAACTCAGGATTGGTTTGAAAGTGAACTCTTCAGATCCCAATAAATTTTAACTCTTATAGGTGGTTTTCATGTTACGTCATCGCCGCCATGCTGGTGGACATAAACAATAGTTCTCTCATTAGCTCCTTTTGTTCGTCCACCAGCATTTGTTCGTTTCACTATTGTTATCTATGTCTCAAGAGATTGATTGCAAATCACCTATTGCCTAGCTAATTTAATTAGAAGCTTTAATGATATCGTTTTTTTTTTGTCAGATAAAGAGTCGCAATGTCGGATATTGACAACGAAATGGACACTCGGTTTGAGGTTGGTGTACCTGGCATGTGATTACATGCAGAAACTAGTTGGGGTTTTAAGCCTGGTATACCTGCGTATAGCTGGCCAAAACTTTGCCATCGTGCGGATAATGCCGCCAGCTGGCAGTCTGGTGGTTTTAATTTAATTAAATTAACAGTCGCAAGCCAAAAATTGGCAAGCTTACCAATTATATTACGAACAACAACCAGGTAGGAAGCTCTTGAAAACCAGAGACACGGCCTGGCCTGGCTGGTGTTTGTTGGAGCTTTAGTCTGAATTCAGTTTTGGGTGGAAAGCTTTTAACTACGTTTCTTCCTACATCAACATCACCAAACTTGGTAAACATAACAGAAGAAGGTAAAAGTGGTTTGTATTAAAAATAAATATTAGAAACAAATAATTCCAAAAGACCATCATAAGGTTAAGACTCGGGAAGACATCCATATCAAAATAACAAGGGTGCTCGTCGTACCTTTTTGGGGGGTGAAAATTGTACTTAGTACCGCTTAGGGGTGCTAAAATTAAAATCTAAAATTACCGCCGTTAGAATTATTGCGGCACCTTTTAGGGTATTGAGCCAGAAAATATAACAGAATATGACATGTGTTGTTTTAGAATTGGGTACCTCTTAGGGGTAAAAATGACTTTGAGCCACATCTAATCTCGTACCCAGATCTCACTCGTGCTTGTACTGTACTGGAGATCTGGGTACGAGATAAAGCCACACCCACAAAACGAGATCCCGACGAGTACCTCCCGTCATTTTTATATGGGAGCCCCCCCCCCCCCCCCCCCCCCGCTCCCCTCCCCCTCCCCCTCTGCTTATATACTCTGCTTCTGCTTACGATATAATCTCGAGACCTAACTGTCCCCTTTACTCTTATTTGCTCTCTGTGATATCGATTTGCTTATTTCATCAGGAATTGGCTGAGGTTATTAGGAACGAAAGCAAACCAGGAACTCGAAGGAATTCGACAAAACCTAAAAATGATAAAGCGGAAAAGATAAAGGCATGTAAATATATAACGAATGAAGGGTTAAATCTATTTAAATTTATTTGACGGGAAGTTATCTAACAATTTCATGCAGTACATCATTTTATTTTAAATGTTCAGCTGATTAGCTGAAAGTTCAATGAAGTGCAAATGTTTTCTAAGAAACTGTTTATGGAAAACAATGTAAAAGTGTTTTTTAAAAGCTACTATGTGAACAAATCTAACTCCGAGCCCAAAAGCTCAACAAAGGTACTTTGTGACGGGTTTTTTACTCAACACAAGGTGAGCGTAGGGCAAAGGCTAAACTTTTGGGCTCACCATATTAAAATCATTCGTAAGAGTTTAAGAGAAAAAAAAAACTATTGCGGAACTTCGCTCAATTAAAACATCTTACAATATTAAAATTGGCATCTTGCAGCAAAATATTATAAAAACGTTACACTTTGTATTAACTAAGCCGTTATTAACCTTACAGGAAGGTCAGGAAGGAGCTCCAGAAATGCCAGAGAAAAAGCAAAATCCAGAAAATCCGCCTGAAAATAAGAGAACAAAAGAAACGAATGTAAGTTCCGCTTATACTGGAGGTGGTTTCCTATAATCACTGTCATACTTCAAAGGCAAAGTATTACATCGATTGATTAATTTTTACCAATTTTGGTTGGTTGAAAACGTTTTCTGCGACCATAATCAATCAATAAATTTAAACCCAAAAAGTGTCCTGCAATCTCTAAACATCACAGCACTACGCTCAACTAGACCTGACATGATAAGCGCTCAAGACTAGAAAGCTGCCGTGGACAGCTGTTTCGCCCCTATCGGGGTTCATCAGCACGGCGTGGCTGGTACAATGAGGCTATATATGCTGCTAGTCATACTAGAAAAGAGCAAGAGTGCAACCTCGTTCCCAGGGTCTCTCATCTTCTGAGAGACCCTGGGAACGAGGTTGGCAAGATTGATTATCAGTCACGCATCACATGTTCACAAAGATGGCAAATCAGCCAGGGTATAGTTCCATGATTTTTTTCTGATTTATTTTAGAGCTCAGAAAAAGCAAAGTAAACATACTTATTTACTACTTTTTACATTCGCTGAATACAGCTATCGCATTTTAGTTAACACTGTGAAAATTTGTCAGTTTAGACTCAGTTTTCTTTTTGTTTGTTCCAGTCGCATTGACCCCTACCAAAATTTGGATTTAGCAACTGAGATGAACAGGCAAATTGGCCACCGTAAAGAGATCCCGGGGAGAGGGGGTACTCAACAGAGTTTTGTACAGGGATGCTCCGCTCCGAGGTCCAACTGAACCCTAGCCCTTTCATATACCGTTTTTGATAGAAAAGGTACCCCTTTCGTATACCTTTATTTGCGTCTGTTTGATATATTTTGAAAGGCCCTTTTTATAATACTTAAATGGCGATTTTCCCTACCTTTTTATACTTCAACTCGTGTTTTCGCTACCCTTTCCTATTCTTCGTGAAATCCCTACCCTTTCATATACTTCAACTCGTGAAATCCGTACCCTTTCATATACCTCCAGCCTCAAAAAGGTACCCCTTTCGGGCGCATCCCCATATAGGCCATTATAGCGAGTTTTCCCCCACCCCCCTCCCCGGGAAAGAGATTTAAAAGGTGACGTTTCGAGCGAATGCAAGAGCTGGCGCTTACGAAACGCGAGTGATGGCCAATTTTAATATCTTTCAACTCAGTTTATAAAACCAAATCTCGTGTTTTATTCCTCCACCGACGCAGCACAACAGTTTCTTTAGAAACTAACCTCTTAAACTCCCACCAGCCACTTTCTTATACAGTCGATGCTCCCGTAAGCGGACACCCTGGAAGCAGGCAGAAAATGTGTCCTATTTGAGCTACTGAGCTAGCCGCTTACGGGAATGGTTCTTGGAAGGGAAGAATTCAAATGGGGTTTGGTCAAGTAAGGCTGCCGTAAATAGAACAGTCCGCTTACGAGAGGGTCCACTCAGATAGCTTTGACTGTATAATCACTTGAGACTAGGTGATCAATACAAATTACTCTAAACATGTTCAAATGTATATCGTAGTATGCGATGTTACTCGTTTGCTTAAGAATCTGCTTGAGTTTTTCCTCTTTTTTTTCTGTTTTCTTGTGGACAGGAGAAAAAAGAAAGTGACAATGAAAATGAAAGTCAAGCTCCGAAAGAACCAACGAAGGCCGCTGAGAAAGTATGTAACTGAATAAATTACAATAATTATTGTTTTGTTTTTGATTACTTTTCATTCTCTACTCTCCATCCATCTCTTCACGTTTGTACAAAATAATAAAATGTCAATCGAAGCTCATAGGGTGCTTAAAAATAAACACATCAGCGTCAATTCAAGCCTTATGGCTGGGTAGGGGCCCGCGGGGGGTACTCTGCAAATTTTTGGGTGGGGGTGTATCGCTGGGACTCTGAGACCCTTAACCTATACTAGACCATTTTATCTGCATTTTGCAACCCTATTCTAGACTAAACACCGAAAAACTCTACCCTATCCTAGACCAAATTTTTGAACGCTGTCTTTGTTATTAGTTACCAAGGGGTCAGTAAAAATGCCGCATTGCCCACCGTACCGATTTTTAAATGCCATTTGCCAGGAAACCTTGTCTAGACTAAATTCTTCATCAGTTTTCGCCGAAAATGGTACCTTATTCTAGACCATAATTCTATGATTACTATACCCTATCCCAGACTAAACTGCCTGAAAACCATACCCTTCACAGCAGTACATACCTATATAGCTCATATATGGGAGTACCCCCCCCCCGGGGGGGGGGGTAGGGGAGATGCGAAATTTATATCATATAGTGAACAGGGTCAGCAGAGGAAGCAGCAGAAAAAGTGTCCGTAACTGGAGCTACCCGCTTACGGGAATAATGATTGTTGGAATGGGGTTTTGTCAAGGCGGCCGTGAGTAGCGCTGTCCGCTAAGAAGAGTGTCCGCTCAGAAAACTTTGACTGCATAATCATTCGAGACTAGCAAATTAATGCAAATTACTCTAAATACGTTCAAATTGTATATACAGTATGCGATGTTACGCGTTTGCTTAAAGAGTCTGACCTACCCAGTTTGCATTGCGCGCTTCTATTATTGTTATGATACGGCTCTATTCCATATTTGGGCATGCATATCACCTCTTGCACGAGTGAATTTCTCATCTACAGTACAGTATGGACTTTCGGAGGCCCTGAAAATGGCGGATGAACCAACGTAGGCGCGCAATGCAAACTGGGTGGGTCAGATTCTTTAAGAATCTGCTTGTATTTTTACCTCATTTTTTTGTTTGCTTATGGACAGGGAAAAAAAGAAAGTGACATTGAAAATGAAAGTCACGCTCCGAAAGAATCAACGAAAGCCGCTGAGGAAGTATGTTACTGAAAAAAAAAAACAAGTGTTTTGTTTTTGGTCACTTTTCATTCTCTGCTCTCCATCTCTTTACTTTTGTACGAAATTTAATTTCAATCATAGCGTATTGTCGGGAATCAATGCTCAAATTAAAAATAAATCCTTACAGCGTCAAATCAAGCCATAAACTGGGTAGGGGAGATGCGAAATTTATGTCATATAGTAA
This sequence comes from Cladopsammia gracilis, assembly GCA_022457155.1. Classification (NCBI taxonomy): domain Eukaryota; kingdom Metazoa; phylum Cnidaria; class Anthozoa; order Scleractinia; family Dendrophylliidae; genus Cladopsammia; species Cladopsammia gracilis. Next base: position 261,521 of record JAJGOT010000211.1, on the reverse strand, counting down.
ACAGGGTTAGGGTTTTACAAACCATACCTGGCCAAACTTGAGTTTAGTACTCCCCCAACCACACCCATCCCCGATCCACCCCTGGAGTTTAATACTATAATAAAATTATGCTATTAACTGTTTCATAGAAAACAGCGGCTTCTTCTGATGATGAACCTCCAAGTCAAGGAAAGAACACAATGGAAGAAAATGTAAGTGTAGAAGTAGCAAATTTCAAGAAATTAAAACTATTTTTCTTATATTTCCGATGGGACGTCTTGGAACGAAAAAAAACCCAGGTTGGGCAGATAGAGATCATGAACTGAAGTTCAGCATCATAAACCACTTGGCCTGGTTGACTTACTTGTCGCTTTTACTGTCAGAATGAAAACCCATGCGGTTCCACCTTAGGTCAGCTGCAGGTGAATCTCTTAACCTTTAACTGCACTACATGTCTCCATAATTTACTCTGGGAGTGAAAGGGTTAACATCTACGAGTGCCAAAAATCAAAATTCAAGAAAAGTCCTAAATTTCATTTTGTAAAATAATGAAAAACAAATAGTACCATGCAAAAGTGCTACGGAAGCGGTTTCATTTGAATGGTCACACTATAGGATTTCATCAACAGACTCAAAAGTTAGAACAAATGGTACCATGCAAAAGTACTGCTGAAGAGGTTTCATTTGAATGGTCACACCATAGGATTTCATCCACAGACTCAAAAGTTAGAACAAATGGTACCATGCAAAAGTACTGCCAAACAGGTTTCATTTGAATGGTCACACCATAGGATTTCATCCACGGACTCAAAAGTTAGAACTACACTACATGTCTGATCCATAATTGACTCTGGGAGTGAAGGGTTAACATCTACGAGTGCCAAAAATCAAAATTCAAGAAAAGTCCTAAATTTCATTTTGTTAAATAATGAAAAACAAATAGTACCATGCAAACGTGCTACCGAAGCGGTTTCATTTGAATGATCACACCAAAGGATTTCGTCCACAGACTGAAAAGTTACAACTACACTACACGTCTCCATAATTGACCGTCTGAGGGCTGCACGTTAAGGCTTAAATATAACCATTCAAATGAAGGCTGAAAGAAGATTCACCATGACTTTCCTGTGGTGTTTGTTTCCTCTGCAAAAGGAAATTGAAGATATTTTGAGGCTTGGAAGTTGAAATCCCTTTAGAGTTAAATATGTTAGGCAGCAAATTGGGATCGAATCACTTGTGGTCCAAACTTGTTTCGATAACGTGATATTCAACTGTGTTCAATTACTTCCTAGAATTCATACCTCGACAAATATTTGAGTGATAGTGAACCAGAAGACGAAATACAACAAGAACGCGACGAAAAGAAGAAGGAGAAACAAGAAGAAAGGTACACATGCGCAGCCCTTGAAAAGACTACGAGTACTCTTTACGTATTTCTCCCAGGGATAGTCAGTAGAGCGGGGGAAACAAGCGAGCGCGCATGATCGAAAAACGCCTACCGCGAAGAGAGACCGGAGAGATAATAACTGAAAGGCTCGAACACACGGTGCAACTTTTCTTGCATTGTTGTGCGCAACAGTTGCAGAAGTAGAGTTCTACTTTGGCGACTTTGCGCGCAACAAATTGCATCGTGTGACACCCCTTCCTCCCCCCCCCCCCAAAAAAAAAGTCTTGCTGCGCGCAAAGTTGCAAGAAAATTTGCACCGTGTGCCCGGGGGTAGAGTCTACCTGCTTTAGCTCAGAAGGAGGTCGGACATCTTATTGATAATTATATAACGTAATGTTGACACTTGAATTTTATTTTCAATAAATTTTTAAGTGTAAAAAAGAAAATCTAAAATTCCCACTCAGGATTGAACCTGTGACTTCAGCTATGCTTAGGCTTACATAGACTACCGTACCAGGGTACTACCTAGCGTCTCTGGTTGTTTAGGTTTTAATTTAACTATATAAACTGCTACCCCTAACTTCAACTGAAAGCTAACCAGTTATGTATACGCGTATGTCTACCCTAGGACAGAGTAGTATTTGACGTAATATATCAAACACGAGGAAAAGTGTTTCATCAGCTTATCCAATAGCCTGCGAACGCCCCTAGCGACCGAGAGCGATGAGAAGCGGCTGTAATCGCAGGGTACGTAATGAACTATCCAAACACTGAGAAAAAAACGATGCGCGGCGAGTTTTTTAACTGACTTTGTGGTGTTTGGATACCTGGTGATTCACTCGGCTTTCGAGTATTTCATATAGCTTATGAAACCATTAATAATTCTTGGAGAAATTGAAAGCTAAAGTCCATCAAATCTTATGGGAATTAATATCACATTTCAAAACCTCCTTCACGGTAGTGATTTCCTTTGTGATTTCCTCTGTTTTCTCTTCACTATTGAGTTTGAGAAGTATAATCCTTGGTTTGATTCAAACAAGCAGACTAAATCAGGTGAATGAGGGATTTAATATTTCCATTAACTCTTTACTTTCAACTGTTTTATTTCTGCAGAAAGCCAAATAAAAAGAAAGTGAAAAAGAAAACTAAGAAGGAAAAACCGCCTTCACAGCGCAAGCCTTCTATGAGATGGAAAAACTTAAGACTTGTTGTTGGCGAGGACAGGTATCGATATCATCTTTACGAACCCGCGCTGACTGTCCAACGAGTCAAGAGGAGCCTTTATCATCTTTATTAAAAAACGGCGTGGATATTAATTCTCATTCATAAGCAAATAAAGCTCATGGTCATATTAGAGCGGTTTTCAATTGAGTATAATAAAACCCGGCGTTACTAATCGTTGAACTCGATGATCGGAAATTCAATCGATAAATCTATATCAATCGATGAAATTAGCTAATTGATATCGATTGGTATCGGCCAATCGATGACCAATCGATAGTCACAAAAAAGTTCATCGATTGATATCGATTGGCAAGTACTTTTATGACAGATGTTCCAAGTGAAATTGAACCGCGAAGCAGCGACAAACGAGTCGCGAAACAGCGAGTTTTCGCCGCTTCGTGCGTTTGGCCTGAAACTCTTATGCACTCTCAGCGATTCCTGTGCAGTCCCATCGAATTTGACCCACGCTTGCTGAAAGTTGAATAAAACTCTCGTGCAACTGAACTCTCATCCTTTGGCTAAAAGTCATGTTTTCAAAATAAATGTGTCGAATTTTCATATTTAAAGAGTAAGAAAACTGCATTGTGATAATCGATAACAATCGATGACAATCGATAGCAATCGATGACAATGGATAAAAATCGATGCCAATCGATAAGGTCACAAAAATCTTCTTCATCGATTGGTCATCGATTATCAATATCAATCGATTAATTGATATCGATTGCCATCGATTGATATCGATTTTAATCGATCATCGATTTCATCGATTGGTAACGCCGGGAATAAAACCAAAACTAAAGTAATTACACCCGCCAAACAAAACAGACGCAGACATTCCGACGAACCAATAAGAAGCGGAAAGTCAATACATGTAGCCGGCACCAAGCGCGGGAAAACGCGTGCGAGCAAGTCACGATTGACGGTTTTGGTTTTACTTCTGATTGGTTGAGAAAGTGACGCGAGATTTTTTAGCCAATCATGCACAAAGCGTTGTAATGCAAAACCAAAGCATCGAAATTTAATTGAAAACCGCTCTTAAGGATTTGCAATGATTCTCGCTTTGACAAACGTAACTCAACGTTTCTTGGCTAGGTAACTTATCAAGCCGCTGTTTTTGCTTAAGAATATATGCAAACCGTCTTTTATATCACTCACTTTTTTCCCCAAAATGTTAAACAACAAATTAAAAGAGTGACACAACTTGGACAACAAAACCTTTTGAACTTCAAAAGGAGAGGTCTTGTTTAGTTAAGATTGATTAAATAATTCCAGTTAATACAGTTCCTTCGCCTTTAAAAACGCTGCCTTTAAAATAAACCATTGTTTCAGTGACGAAGAAGAAAAGCAAGTTATAAAGCCTCCACCTAAAGCAAAGCCAACGCGCAAAGAAAGGTAAGGCCCGGTTCAGACGCCGAACTTTTCATGAGCCGAACCTAATACCTTGAATTAAGTACATGAAAAGTTCGGCGTCTGAATCAATTAAGAACGGCTATTTGAATTTGGAACGGCTGAGCCGTTCTTTTCGCCTGGCTCAGCCGGGAATTTCGGCTTTGGAACGGCTTTGATTCAGACGCCGAACTTTTCATGAGCCGAACCTAATGCATAAATTATTATAACGACTGGTGCGTGTTCTGACATCTTTGCCTGAAAATCGCTCACCTTTCGATTTGTTTCTCTTCAAACTGAATTAAGTTCGGCTAATTAAGTTCGGCGTCTGAATCAACAGGCGTAGTTTTGTTAATTTGGGTCGGTCCAAATTCGAATTAAGATCGGCTCATGAAAAGTTCGGCGTCTGAACCGGGCCTAACATCTTGAATCTTTGAAACAGTTCTTTCAATTAGTTTGGAAGTTTTGACCAGGTACTATACTTGAAATGAACGGCTAACATCAAATTTAAATGAACTTAAAAGATAAATAAAGGGCGGGCACGAAGCTCTCGGAACGCCTCACAGGATTGGCTGAGAAAACAATAGGAAAAAAAACAACAGAAGAATGGACCCTAGCCCTGAAACAATAGAACTTCGTGATACCCAGGGCCAATAAAATTAGAGGTTCTAAAGAGCTTCGTGGCACCTGTAAATGCATGCACTAAAGAAGGGTCTCGGCGTCTCGGCGAGTATCGGATTTTACCACTGATTAGAAGATCGGGCTAGCGCAAAGAAAGGTAACATCTTTAATTTGACTTAGCTTAGATACATGCAAGTTTATTGAAGGTTAATGTAACTTAAGAAGTGTTTTCACTGCTTAAATTTGAGTTCGCGAGTACTTTGGGATTCAAGTTTGACTAATTTGAGCAATCAGACCTATGTCAGTGAAAATGTATCATAATTATTCTCTATTATCACATTAAAATTATTCATTGATTCTTTGTTATCTTCTGATGGTTTTATATAATTAGCCAAATCAACAAGCAAAACCAACACAGGCGGTCAACAGTTGCCAGAATCCCAATCGAGCAGGCAGAGAGCTCAACGGAGAGTGAGGAGGAAGATGACCGAGTGCTAGATGGCAAAGTGGTGAGCCCGTTATACAAACGACCAGCAGTAGACAAGCAGTGCATGCATATTTATAAGCCGCCATCTTGGATTAGAAAAACTCAGGAGGCTTGGGGCGAGTGCAAAAGAACGGAGAAGGAAGTCAGAAGGGAGGATAGAGTGTTTTTACTGACGTCATATCAAAATTCAGAAGCAGTTTTCGATCCTAAAATGTTTATGAAATTGTAGAGAGTTTAAAACTACACATCTGGGCCAAATTTTGAAGTGCAAGAGCGTTTCATTCAAGAGTTATAGGCGAATGAGTATAGACATTTCTGGTAAGAAATGTATAGAGCGGCCATCTTGGTGTCCCACTCAATGGCACAAACATGGCGGCCAAATTTCAAAGTCTTAATAACACCAAAAATCTCATCACAAAATATTGTATTCACTATAAGCGGCATGAAATCGGCTAATAAGCATCTATAATTCAAAAATAACTTTTAACTAGTTCAATTTTGTTTATTTTCACGGCTTATCTGAAATAGCGTGACGAATTGCGTGACACATTTACAACCTTTATAAATCGTAAACGAAACATCGTTAAAACCTGAAACTTTTTGTGGAAGATTATAACACTGGTATCCATATACATGTATCATGTTAGAAACAGCTTTGTAGGATATATACTTTAGATTTTTAATTTTATGACGTCATGTGCAAACACTCTATAGGAGTCTTTCACTCGTCCCAACTCTCCCCGTTTTGCGAATCCAAGATGGCGGCTAAACACTCGAACGCGCGATACACGCATAACGCGCATAATTTGGATCTGTTCTTCCTTCTAACGTATTCCGAACTAAGAATATGCAGAATATTCTAAAAATAATCAGTTTTTCGGGATTTGGGAACCTCTAGAAGAATAAACATCCGTTATAAGCTCCTAACATCCCGTATTGTGGTATTATAAGCAAGTTTTGTCACTATTTATACTTACTGCATTATGCTGATGACATTGCACTTATCTCAAGTACAAGAGACCAGATTCATCAGAAAGTGAATAGTCTCAGCTCTATCAACAAAGAAATTGGGTTAAAGATTTACTCCGGCAAGACTAAACTCCTCAGATTTAATACAACCAATAACGAGAAAGTAAAGGTAAATGGTCATGACATTGAGGCGGTAGAAAGCTTTGTGTACTTGGGCGCGAAGGTCAACAAATCAAGCGGCACAGAGGAAGACATCAAGGCAAGATTGGGGAAGCAAGAGCAGCATATGCAAAGCTGGATAAGATCTGGAGAATAGTCCATAAATTTACGACGGAGCAGGACCAAGATCAAAATCTTCAAGTCTAACGTCATTTGGGTGCTGTTGTACGGGTGCGAAACTTGGAGGATGACTAGAACAGATGAGAAGAAGCTAGATGTATTCTACACAAGAGCCTAAGGAGGATATTTAAAATCTACTGGCCAATGCGAATAAGAAATGAAGAGATTAGAAGAAGAGTGCGTATAGAGGAAACAAGCGAACAAGTGGCAAGGGAGGAGATGGACATGGCCCAGGCCATGTCCTTAGAATGGACGATTATTCAGACCCACGTATTGCACTCACTTGGGTTCCAGAAGGCATAAGGAAACAAGGATGACCACGTGAGACATGGCGAAGGACAGTCGAAAGGGAGCTTAAGGAGAGGGGGTTAATAACTTGGACAGAAGCAGCCATGGCTGCAGAGGACAGAGTAGCCTATTGTCCCAAAAGGAACATTGATGATGATGATGATGATGATGATGATGATGATGATGATGATACTCATTTCACGTATAGAATATTCTGTCTATTCTTATTTCGGAATACGGTTAATTGAACGAGCGCGCTCTTATTTAGCGAGTTGTACTTTGCTAATAGAGCTTCGTAAGAAGTACAGATATGAACCGTAACATATCTTTAAAGTTCAAGACTAAACATTTTTATTTTAGGTGCATGTTCTGACCACCGTTATGTCGTTCCTCAATATTTAAATTTTCCATGTAGGGTGTAGCTGACCTTCCTTCGGAATATTGGCAAATACAAAGACTTGTGAAGTTTTTGAAGGTGAGAATATGGTTCTTATCACTCCCGACTAGATTCTCTTAACCCTTTCACCCCCAGAGTCAATTATGAAGACAGTGTACTGTTTTGAGTCTGTCGACGAAATCCTACATGTATATGGTGTGACCATTGCAATCAAACCTCTTCGGCAGTACCATATGGTGGTACCATTTGTTTTTAAATATTTTACAAAATAAAATTTGAGATTTTTCTTGAATTTTTATCTTTGGCACTCTTGGAAGTTAAAATTGCTTTTTCGACTGCTTACATTGATAGCACACTGCGAGGACCACAAATTTCACTCATGTTTCATTCGCAGTTCACCTATATATGATTTTCATATATTCATATATTCATATTCATATATTTTCACTATCATCGGGTTATTACGAACTTGCAATTGACTGTCTATCCGTGTGGCTTGGTAGCTCAGTGGATAGAGCACTGCACCGGTGTCGCCGGAGGTCAAGAGTTCCAATCCCGGTCAAGCCTGAATTTTAGGTTGCTTTTTCAGCTGCTTTTAAGTTAATAGCACACTGTAAGGATCCAAAATTTCACTCAAAGCTTCCTCTTTTTAATAATTCCTCTTTTTTCCAGATTGGTAACCAGGTCGCCACAGTCATTACGCTGTGCGCCCTTACTGACTTCAACTTAGCCCAGGAGATGACCCAGATGGCCATCAGAGATGTCAGTGGACTAACAATACTCGTCAATATTCTCAGAACTAACCACATTAATTGTCAGGTGTGACACATAGACCACACATCTCTATGAGGTATCAGGCTCAATAAACCACGCGAGATGTTGGAATAACACGAGAAGAGATTGTAAGTCACGAGCCGTCGAAGGCGAGTAATTTACAAGCTTTTCGAGTGTCATTTCAAACTATTTCAAGTTGTTTATTGTACCGATAAACCATTGAAATACGCGGTACATATATTGCTTACATATAATAACTACATTTTCAAGTGTTTTACCGGTATAATAGTCCATAGTTATTGACAAATCAGAGCGCGCGCGTTATCTTCATTTATTGTATAAACTTTCATAGTACAGTTACGGTTCGAATGAGAAAACCATGAACGCTCTGATGCGACTTTGACATGTGAGATGGTCAGATGGTCGTCAGAGATGTCGATGAACTTACACTGCTCATCAACATCCTCAGAACTAACCATGTCAATCGGCAGGTGTGACACGGACTAAAGTTTTTAGGTGAATAGGAAAACTGTGAACACTCTGATGTGACTTCGACATGTCACCAAAAAGCACGTCATCTTTGCTGGCTGCTCGTTTGCTGGTACTGCTGTCGTCTGCTCGTTCATTAACTCATTCAGTACTGTTGCTTTACAAATGTTGGAATGTAATCATTTATTCATTCATTCATTCATTCATCCATTCCAAGAGGGTCCCACGAATTGGGACTGACTACTTAAACGGGGATGGACTGATAGTAGCTGCTAGAGGTATTTTATTTCCGTCTCATTCGCGGCTTATAACATTTGTAAGGAGTACCATTCGTATATATACGATTCATTAAGTATCCTCTAATTCATTACTTTTCCCTCTCTTTTACAGATAGGGGCGCTAAAAGTTCTTCAGCAGTTGACATTAAATAGCAAGTACAACAGACGAGCAGTTATTAACATGGGAGGTAATTCACTGACATCAGTTTCAAACTGTTGCTTGTTTTTTTATAGACAATAATGTAACTAACTTTAAATAAAGTAAGTAGTAAAAACTGGAATACATGTACGTTTAATAAATGGATGCTTCTTTTCCAATTAACAGAAAATCAGTTTAAAACTTACATATTCCTATCTTATAAAATATCTGATGTAGAAATAAACAGTTTTTCAAACAGTAGTTTATTCCTTCCCTCGCTCCTCCGTTTCTTTCTTTTTTTCTTTCTTTCTTTCCTTTCTTTTTTCTTCTTCTTTCCTTCCTTCCTTCCTTCCTTTCTTCGATTCAATATTTCTATATGGCCTCTTCATGCGCAACATACCCCTTTTCATCAAATATAGTAAAATTATCTTGTTACTAAAAATGTGGCTGTTGTTCATCGTGGTGTGTAAGATAGGTAAACGATTTTTCGTTTGTCTCACGATGGAGTCACTTTAAGATGTTGATCGCGACGTTTCGACTGCTATTACTGCTAGTCTTCATCAGGCGATGAGGTCGATTGGTTACGACCAATCGACCTCATCGCCTGATGAAGACTAGCAGTAATAGCAGTCGAAACGTCGCGATCAACATCTTAAAGTGACTCCATCGTGAGACAAACGAAAAATCGATTACCTAAAATTATCTTACACCCATACTTTCAATGTTCTTTTTACCTCAGGGTGCATTAAGTTATCTCTCATCCTAATTGTATTTTCTTGAAGGTGTTCTGATCCTAATTAATCTCATCACTGGTGCACCAAAAGAAGTCCAAGGCTTAGCTTCGGCTAATCTGGCAAACATGGCCAAGTCCAGCCTAGGAAGAAATATTCTAAAGAGACGTGAAGGAATACAAAAACTGGTGAGAGCGTGAGAATTTTGCAGGAGAATTGTTCTTGTGGTTTTAGAAGTTCCATTCTTTCCAAATTTTTAGAAGATTTAAGTTTCGTGAATTTAGCAATTCTGCTTGCGTCTATGATCAGAAATTTGGTCGTATCAAAGGGTTTGAAGGACTGAGTATATTTGTTGTAAAGAAAATGGTCGCATAAGCAAAATGACTGCATAAGCAAAAGAACTGATTTGGCCGTAACAACGAGGTATATATACATATATTCGTATTAACAGGATAATCGGAGCAGTCCCACTGTTAAAAACACTGTTTCTTACTTCATTTATTTCATTCATTTGCTAATAACACTGTTTCTTGCTTCATATATTTGATATTATAATTCAACACATTGATACACTGCCCAAATATGGTCAAAAAGTTATCGATATACGTTATGTCTACATGACGTATATCCAACGATGGCGGTAAATTTCGCATTTTGACAAGAGAATGCAAAAATGACGGACCGGCCTCGATATTTTTTCTTCAAACTGTTCTCTGTTATCAATGTGTTGAATTATAAAACTATTATTGCGCTCAAGCTTGCGTGATATCGCCTAATTTTAGCCGACTCGGCCTGCGGCCTCGTCGGCTAAGAATTAAGCGATATCACGCGCGCTTTCGCGCTATAATAGTTAAATAACAGTTTCGTACTTCTTTTATTTCATTTATTTGTTAATAACACTGTTTCTTACTTTATTCATTTCTTAACAAGGAACTATATTTGTTGCCATTGTTTTAGGTGGACTTACTAAACTATGAAGACGGAAGGGGAAGGCGCCCTTATAATCAGTCCTCAGGCCGCGATGGAGCAGATCTTGAAGTGGCTCGTTATGCCGCGCTTGCGCTTTGGAGTTGCAGCAAGAGCACGCGCAGTAGGTTTGTAAAGTCACGAGTGTTTTAACACAAGAAGTTTGCAAGGTCAAGTTGTTTTCAAATTCCATGGTGCTCGTTTAACCTATGTTTTAGGTGATTGTATCACAGTTAGCCTGCCGCGTAGCTGGCGGCCGGTATAGTCCGCCCGCCGCTCTTTGTCTTGGCCGCCAGGGTATATATCTGTGTCACGCCATTTAAAACGATTCTGTCACGCTATGTCAAACTACGTTGTGTAATTCTGTCACGCTTGGAAGGAAACGACTGATACGCAGGTTAGCGCGCGTAACAAATTTAGTAGTGGCGCAAGGTGCAATTTTGAAGTTGAGTGCAATGTTGCGAGCGATGAATCCGGTTCTCAGCACTTTGGCTTCTCTCCCCTTACCTTGCGATCAGGAGCCCTTTTTGGGAGCGAAAGAAGGCTAAAGCGCGGAGAGGGAAAAAATCGCGCCTCCACCGACTTTCGCTCCGATAAAAGAGCGCCTGGTCGCAGAATACTCTGTCTTAGACTATCATTTCAATTCTGAAGGATCTAATTTCCTTTTAACGCAGGTCAGCAATTTACAACGCTGGCAGTGTACCATTACTAGCTAGACTCATTCAGCTGGACAAAGAAGAATTCCTCATCCCCATTGTAGGACTTGCACAAGAGTGTGCAGTGGAGGTAAAGTAAAGTAAAGCGCATTGAAGCCAACGACAGTCATAGAGAGGTGCCCTTTCATATATAGATTTGTTCATTTAAGAGAGGTGTTCTTCTTAGCAAATTACATTCTTTTTATGTAAGAACCTTTTTAATCCTCCCTCTTTTTGTTTAATCGTTGAGGCTGAACTTAGCCAGAATTTTAAGAACACGCCAAGAACGTACCCAGGCTGAGATTAGTAAAGAACGTCCCTATTTGCCGTGTTAACTGAATGAGATAAAAAACGTACAAAGTTGTTTCCATTTTATAACAGCATATCATGTCTAATAATTGACAAATTTGTAGAACTTCATCCTCAGCCCAAAAATTAGACGTTCCTATATTAAAAAGAGGAATCTGTCCACCTTAGATCTATCTTTAAACGAAATCCATATTAGATAGGTGTGTATCTTAGAGGAGTCTGTTTCGAAGGATTTAACTGAATTAAGTTTCGTGAATTCAGCAAGCTTGCGTCCATGATCAGGAATTTGGTCGTATCAAAGGGTTTGAAGGACTGAGTATATTTGTTGTAAAGAAAATGGTCGCATAAGCAAAATGAATTTACACTGTACATGGATTGGTAAAAAACGGTACTTTGCATTACTACCAAGACGAAGACTATCTCTTATCCTTTGGCTTCATCAGTCTCGTTTCAGGGAAGCTTTTTACAAGGAGAACATGATAACTGTGATTGTTCGTCGGCTACAAACTGATAATGAAGAGCTCCAAGGGTACTGCGCAAGCGCCATATTCAAGGTAACTTTAGAGTTTCCCTGGTTTCTCCTTAAGGCCCGTTTACACAGGCGATTTTTTTTTATCGCACTTTTCGGTGGAATTTTTGTCGCGCGTTAAGTATATTTACCTGATACCTGGTATCCAACGTTTTCGATTCATAGCCTTTAAAAATTCAAATGTTTTTAAGATTAGTTGTTTGGGACTTCTTGTTTATATATGAACAAAGCGTTTATAGTATGGTCCCATCTTCATAACTTTCTCGCTATTTTATCGTAGTGTGCCGAGGACGAACATACCAGGAAAGCCGTGTATGACTGCGGGGGTCTGGACACGCTCGTGTCACTTCTTTCCCGCCAAGATAACAAGAAGCTCTTGGCTGCTGTAACCGGCGCCATCTGGAAATGTGCAATAAGTGAATACAATGTTAAAAGGTAGGTTATACGCTGTAAAGTTGAAGTGATAAACACGTGCGTTTACCCTAACCTAAAAATAACACTAACACTAATGCTTACCTTACATTTCAAAAAAGATGGTAAACAGTTAGACTTAACGGGACACTTCGTGTAGGATATCAAAATTTGCCATGCATCTAATTATCTGCAATCCTGGACATAAGTGAGGGTTTTGAGGCCTTCGATTGACTTACCATCTTCCATTTGGGAGACGCAAAGGAATAACTGAGCAGGTGTCGAAACCAGGCAGTGACCTGGGATTGTACCTGTGCTTCATTCGTTCGTTCGTTTCATCTTCCCCTCCCTCCCTCCTTTCATTTCTTCCTTCTTCTTTTCCATTTCTCTTTTTTTCCTTTCAATCTTTCGCTCATTCATTTGCATTCATATACCTCATGCCATATTGAAACAGATAAACTGAAGTTAAAACATGAGATCAAATGAACTGATCATGACCTAGCCTTTATTATTACAGATTAATGGAAGTCAACGTTTTGGAAACACTTGTTAAACTTCTTCAAGCAGAGGAGGAGGATGAAGAACTTCCAGAACAAGTAAGTATAAGGAGTTATCCACAGTCACTTCCAACAGTCCTAATGAAGCCAAAAATCATTCTAAAGTGGCCCACAAAAGACAATTATAGCAACATAGAATAGTATTTCTCAAAGGTTTTCACATACTTAAGGGAAGGTCACTGAAAGGCTTAAAGCTTGTACAGCATAATAAACCGCACCACAGGAAAGCACTACTAAGTAGCTTTCATTTGAATGGTCAAAACGTATTATTTCATCCACGGACTAAAACGTTAGAACAACCTTTTACAGCATATTAAACAGTACCATAGGAAAGTACTGCTCAATAGCTTTCATTTGAATGGTCACACTTTAGGATTTCATCCGCAGACTCAACACAGTACAGTTATTCACATTTAGATTGAATGCGCCTTAATTGACTTTCTGATAATACGATAAAGGTTCAACTCCACATTGTTGGTGCGATTGGAGAAATCGCAAAAGATCCTAGAGCTCCTTTGGTAATGCTTCGATGCAACGGCTGCAAGACCTTAGTGGATATTCTGAACATTCCAAATGAAGATCTCACCAGTACAGCGGCAAGAGCCATTGCAGCATGCGCTGTGGAAATTGGCTGTCGCTCGTAAGTACTTAAGTTAAGAATGTGGTGACGTTTGGTATTCTTAACTTAGGGTGCTTACCATTTGTCAGAACTGGCCGGCGGGACCGATCCGATTGTAACTATGGAATGCGGTTGTTCCTACTATAAGTCCATCAAAAGGGTGCATAATTTCCGAATTGATCAGAGCGGTCCGACTGGCCAGTTCTGGCAAATGGAAAGCGCCTTTAGACTACCAGTTGTCCCTCATTTCTCTCAGGGATAGTAGAGCGGGTGATCACGCGAGTAGACGCGCGTGCGTTGCGTCTGCGTGCGGGAAGCGATCTTCGCCTGCTTGATCGACTACCTGAGAGAAATATCGCTCTTCCTCTGAGGGAATATCAATACTCCTTGTTGCTTCATGCTGCAGAAACTTGGTGAAGCTCCGGCCGTGTGGGTACCCTGTGGCTCGTGTGCCCCTTTACCTACCTTTACAATAACAACAACAACAAACTTTATTTGTACTCTCAAGAAAAAAAATAGCCTGTCGTTTGAAATAAAGACTTATAATTTGCATAGAGTACTGGCCGCCTAGAATAACCATAGGGGCTAGAGAGGCCAGGCAGCCTTGTCTCTCGCAGCTTCCAGGCATAATATTAGATTACGCTGCGTAGACAGAAATTGAGGGAAATTGTAAAATATGTTGCAATAGCAAACATGCACAGGGAACCAGGAACAAAGGTAAGAAAAGTAATTCAGTCACCCTACTGTCCCCCACCCCGTGAAAAAGACGCATGCAGACCTGGTGAAAGTTGAAAAGAGGGAGACTGCACGCAGGCTAATTTATACTTCTGTCAATTAGGTCATTGTATAGAGTTATGGCCGTTTGCACAAAGTTAATTAACTGCGAATGTTTGCCATATTGGTACAAATAAATGTTGAGCCACGTAGCACTGGTAATACAAACAAGGAATCAGAGAATTAACTCTGTGTGTGAATTATGGTGCTAAGGTCAACCCATAAATTTCCCTGTATTCGTATGGTCCCTCATTTCCTTACTAGGGCTGGCGCTCAGTACAGGGAACTTAGCACTTTAATCACAGGGAGACAATGACATCTGTTTGTGTAACATAATGACCGTTTGTAATTTTATAGGAAATGTATGGGATTTACCGAAATTTCATATTATAGCGACGTATCGCCAAATGTATGTACTGATCAACGCTAAATAAACGTTAAATTACTTACCTTATTTGTTGTGTGTTGTCGTCCTTTTGCCGTAAAAGTGATATTTTGAGCGATTTTGAAGGATTCTGACACTTTTACGGCAAAAGGACGACAACACACAACAAATAAGGTAATTTAACGTTTATTTAGCGTTGATCAGTACATACATTTGGCGATACGTCGCTATAATATGAAATTTAGGTAAATCCCATACATTTCCTATAAAATTACAAACGGTCATTATGTTACACAAACAGATTGTATGGGTTCCCTGTGCTATAATTTACACACACAGTTAATTCTCTGATTCCATATTTGTCATATTGGTCATGGTGTGAATTTGTAACTATAGTCCATATCTTTTTATTGTTGACGTTTGCAAGCGAGTCCGTTTGACTTAGACTTCTCCAATTACGTCCATGTCTTGTTTTAGAGTGTTTAACAGGTTGGAAGGACTTAGATTACTATGGTCGCTTATGAAGAAGAAAAACAACAAGGTAAGTTTGAGGGTTTGAATTGGGTTAAACTGATATCAACACGTATTTATACAGATACGAGTTTAAAATATGACAGTCCTTGATGTGCGGTCGAGCCCAAATCATACCGTCCAGAAGGACGTCGGACACCTTATTGAGACTTATATAACGGAGTAACTGGTTAGCTTTCAGTTAAGGTTTGGGGGTTAGCAATTTAGGACTAAGCAACCCGAGAAGCTAGGTGGTACTCTGGTACGGTAGGCTATGTAAGCCTAAGTCTAGCTGAGGTCACAGGTTCAATCCTGAGGGGGATTTTAGATTTTCTTTTTTACACTTAAAAATTTATTGAAAATAAAAAGCGTCGACATTACGTTATGTAAGTCTCAATAAGGTGTCCGACGTCCTTCTGGACGGTATGATTTAGGCACAACCTTGATGTGCTTGGTTGTGAGAATCTGTCTACCAAAGAACACAACAAAAAGCTGTTGTCATGGAGAGAACTGGACTCTTTTCATAATTTGGACAGTCACGCTGCCTCCAGGATATGCAGTGCTCTGATTCCACAAAAATCTGTTCATCAGTTACTTCACTTTGAAAATTTTGAAATTGGCCATCTCTGCCAAAGCCACATGAAATAAAAAAATAAATGAAAAAATCCTTACGCCATAGCTGAACTTCTACATGCCTATAAGAAAGGTATAGAAAAGCGTTTCCCCAAATTGTACCTACACGGCTAGTAATGTAGCGAATATTTGTAGCGAATATTTGTACGACGATCAAATGAAGCCATTATGTACGTAATCAGTATCAACTCAATGCACTCGGTAGCGAGAAGTTAACATCTGATCATCACTACTGGCGACTTAAACGCAGTATTAAAAGACAGATATCAATATTGCGATGTGACAAAACGATTTGTTTTAACCTGTTATTATTGATTTATTTTTCTTTCCTTTTTATCATTATTCAGGTGGTTTCTGGTGCAGCATGGGCGGTATACAGACTAATGCAGGACACACCGGTATGGAATGTATTAATTTTATATCTATTTTGCATATAACTCATGGTCTACTTAACTAATGAGAAAAAAAAACGGAAAACGTCCTCGGATCAGTAATTTTCGTGTTAGTTTGGTTCATACTAACCTTTACTGCCGGGGAACCTCGTTTCCAAGGTTCTTTTATTCTCACTCCCCCCCTGGAGCTATGGGGTGGGGAGATGAAAGACCCTGGGAACGAGTTGCTTTCAGCCTGGCGAGACTGGTGGCTTAAATGGACTTATAACGAGCTTGAAATTTATCCGCAGGAGGCCTGGGAAACGGCTAGATCCTTTGTTGGGGGTCTGGATCTGAGTGTGCGACTGCTCAAGTCTGATGACTTGGAAGTAAGTGAGACCTCTTTAATTTACTAACACTGAAATAATCTCGTGTTCAATGCCGAAACAACAAAATGTGTTAAACATTAGCAATGAAAAGGAAAAAACTCTCAGACGTGCCATCAAAATGAAAAGATCTAGGGCCGAGCTAGGATGTCGAGTTTGAATTTTCGGATAATAGTGGTTGTCAATCTGTGTGGAAGTCAGGTGAAAGTTTATCGTATACTAAAAGAGCAACCTGGTAACAACTAACTCATCACTTTGAATTCGTTTTCTTCGAAATAACCGCCGGTCCGTAATTACTCAATGTTTTCTGGGTCAATCTGAGCTATCTTTATTGTTATTCTTTTTTGTGGAGATGCAAAGCTGACGCTTCGAATGCTATGTCGTTACAGCAACGGGAAACGCGTTGATTGAAAACCTGATACTTAGCTACGTGTTAGTGTATATGGTTCTGTTCATCATTGTTTAGTAGGTTTCTACAAATAAATATTTTTTCAGGTGTTTAACATCAAGGATAACCGTTTAAAAGTAAGGTACTTTTTTCAGGTTCTCACCAGCGCGTGCGCAGTGATATCAACCGTGGCTTGTGATCGGGAGAACTTGGGCGTTATTACGGATTATGGCGTTGTCACTCACTTGGCTCAACTCACTCATATGGTAAAAATATCAATCGCTGTTCCTTTTAAAACTTGTTTGACCACCTTTTTCAAAAAAGGGAGGAACGTTTTTCCATTTTCAAGATTAACCGTTGTCATTATGATGATAATAATTATAATCATCTTCATCATCTTCATCATCATCATCATCATCATCATCATCATCATTAGCAACTTCAACATAATCCGCATCACCCTCACCAAGGAGGTAGAGTCTACTTTCTATAGCTCAGAAGGAGGTCGGACACTTATTGAGAATTATATAACGTAATGTCGACACTTAAGTGTAAAAAAGAAAATTTAAATCGCCACTCAGGATTGAATCTGTGACCTCAGCTAGGCTTAGGCTTACATAGCCTACCGTACCACTGTACCACCTAGCTTCTCGGGTTGCTTAGTCCTAAATTTAACTATATAAACTGCTAACCCTAACCTCAACTGAAAGCTAATCAGTTACTCCGTTATATAAGTCTCAATAAGGTGTCCGACCTCCTTCTGAGCTATGGAATCTAGCAATTTCCCACCAGGTAGGAACAGAACTAATCTCGTACCCAGATCTCACTCGTGCTTCTACTGTACTGAAATGTGAGAGATCTGGGTTTGAAATTAGAGCAGAACCAACGACATCCTGATTATCATCACAGTTGATAATTGTTTTATTTTTGCTATTTAGACTGATATCCGTCTGAGGCGTCACTTGGCTGAAGCTATTGCCATGTGCAGCAAGTGGGGTAACAATGCCAAGCGCTTCTGCGATGAAGGAGCAGTCAAACCCATGGTGGAGTACCTGGGGTCACATGACATCATTGTACAACGGTCGGCAATGCGGGCTCTTGAACAGCTTGGCAAGAGCCCTGAAAGCTGCATCACAATGCACCGTAGTGGTGTTGTCAAGGTAACTGTCTTTATTCAACATTGTTATGGTTGATCATCGCGGTCGTACACTCAATAGACCTCTTTAGCTTGTACATTTTGTTTTCCCAATATAGGTCATGTGATGTTCTCAAGGGAATTTGTCCTTTGTCTTTTCATAAATTATGCATACATATGCACGTGAAGAAAACAAAATTTTAAAAAACAGTTCTCTAGGGTAACATCACATGATCTACATTAGGAAAACAAAACAAATAAGCTAAAGAGGTCTATTATATCCATCCTTTGTGTTTTTTCAGCTGTTGTTGGAGATGATTGGCTCAGATGATGCTGGATTACAGGAGGCTGCAGCAGGATGCTTGTTAAACATGCGACAGCTAGCAATGGCGAACGAACGAGCGAGACAGCAGGAATCAAGCAACAGTGACTCGGACTCTAACTGAACCCTGTCTCAATCTTCATGATGCTACTAGCTGTCGTATTTAAGCCTCCAGATCGACTGTAGCACAAATGTGGCAAGAAGTGTTTTAAGAAGTCGAATTCACTGAATTCAGTTTAGTCTATTTTTAATAGCTGTTCCACAGGCAAAACGCCGACCCTGACCAGCACTACTGACTTTTAAAATCCATTCCAGTGTACATAATTATATGTTTTCAATTTGTAAATGAAAGGACCACTCGACAAATTAGAAGTACTGGATGCTTGTGAAGGATCTGATCAGCAGAAATAATTATAAACAAATAAAATGAAAGGCTGATCGTACAGTAAGGAATATATATTTTAAACCGATTAATTTCGAACGGCACGGCCGTTCTTCTTCAGGGTATAACCGTACAGTTATACCCTGAAGAAGAATGGCCGTGCCGTTCGAAATTAATCGGTTTAAAATATATATTTCTTACTGTACGATCAGCCTTTCATTTTATTTGTTTATAATTATATGTATTAAAAAAATAATGAATTTCAGTTTTCAGCACAATTTTGATTGGGTATTGTCTAATGATCGTGCAACGTGCCATTAACAAAGTTGGCCGTGTTACACGGCAGGAGCTACCCTGGCCCCAGAACCTGTCCGTTTCTTTTCAGTTCTCAAACAAACTTTGAAATGCGGCAACAACGAGCGGCTCAAGGTCATAGGTCACAGGTGCAATTCCTGTCAGGGACTCAGTTCTTTTTCTTTGTCCCACGCTCGTGACATGATGAGCATTACATCCGACCCAGGGTACGGAATCATTCGACCAGTGTACGGAATCATCCGACCGGTGTACGGAATCATCCGACTGGTGTACGGAATCATCCGACTGGTGTACGGAATCATCCGACTGGTGTACGGAATCATCCGACCGGTGTACGGAATCATCCGACTGGTGTACGGAATCATCCGACTGGTGTACGGAATCATCCGACTGGTGTACGGAATCATCCGACCGGTGTACGGAATCATCCGACTGGTGTACGGAATCATCCGACTGGTGTACGGAATCATCCGACTGGTGTACGAATCATCCGACCGGTGTACGGAATCATCCGACTGGTGTACGGAATCATCCGACTGGTGTACGGAATCATCCGACTGGTGTACGGAATCATCCGACTGGTGTACGGAATCATCCGACTGGTGTACGGAATCATCCGACCGGTGTACGGAAGGTCATAAGTGCGATTCCTGTCAGGGACTCAGCCCACGCTCGTGACATGATGAACATTACATCTTTCTCAACGAGCGGCTCTTTCAGTGTATGAGGAGAAATCAAAAGCTCTTAAGAGCCAACTGCTAACGCGTAACGCAATATTGCGGTAAGCTTATGTTTTCACACTGACACGGTTCAATATATTTTTAAAATTAAACGTAAGGATTTTTGACAAACGCAAAAAGAAAAATACGGTACATCAGTTTCATAATATTCAGTCTGAAGAACGTCCGCACGAGCGAGACTCGAACCTGGAGCCTTTTGGTTGTTATTCTGTGCTTTACACCATTCGGCCACCGTGATCACTGGCTTGAAACGGGATAAACATAATTACTTCAAGGTAGATACCCATCAAAAGGCGTGTCTCGGTTGAAAAATCCTTTTAGATCGATTTTAACGTTAACGTTGCATTTAAGACTCCAAATGCGAAAGATCTTTATGCTTATTGTTGTTTATATTCGTTTTATATAACAATTTAGTTGTTGTTATCGCTGGAGTCACGTTATTCTTGTTACACAAATATTACGTCACTAAGTTTACAGCTGATGGAAGGAGCGAGCGAGCGGGTGCTCATTTGCATATCTGTCCCGTTGCCGATAACCCGTTCATTACGCATGCGCGTATTCACGGATTAAAAAGAAGAAAGAAAACCTTTGAGACTAGGGGGGCTTACCATTTGTCAGAACACACCGGACAGACCAATCAGCTCGTAACTAGAATGCGGCATTTTGCAGACAATTTCCTACAAGTCCATCATAGAGGGTGTCAATGGGGTTAACCGTCAACCGTCAAATGGCCAAAAAATTAACCGTCAACCGTCAAAAATGCAGTATTTTTACCGTCAACCGTCAAATACGCCAGCCAGTTTTAACCGTCAAACGTGTCAGATATCCTATGTTAAGAAATAAAATGGAGCCAATTTATGCTGTTTATAAACGATAAGTTTAAATATTCACAAAATACATTTATCTGCAGGTCCTTTTACCCAACATTTACGGCTAAAGTCCGTCTGGAAACACTTCCGGTGCGGTAAAACGTCAGTCTTTTATTAAATAGTGACTTCCGTTCCTAAAGATCAACGTGATAAACATCAAAGGTCATTTTACAGCATGTCCTCGCCGCCGCTGCTTCTCAAACACATGTCAAGCATTGTAAAGGCGGTTGTAAGCATTTATCTAAAAGGGGAGGAAAAGCCAATTGAGCGATATAAAGCACGTGTTTCAGTCTCAGAAGATAATAGGAACAAAGGTATCGACAATTTTAAAATGCACCTAGCCGACTTTCTTTTTATTGCATCAACCACGATGAACATCAACAACTATTTTCCTTGACATTGATCTCTGTTGTGTTGGAAATTCTAATGATAATGACGTGAGTGGACTCGGTTCGACTTTTTGAGTGACCACTTCGACAGGCGATTACTGCGTCCAGAACGGACAAAGGTGATGTAATTATGCTAAACACTTTTCATTTTACTGCCACTTTTAGTGACACTCAGTAGTGTCACTTTTAGTGCCAATGTTGGTGCCACTGTTGGTGCCACTGTTGGTGCCACTTTTGGTGCCACTTTTGGTGCCACTTTTGGTGCCACTTTTGGTGCCACTTTTGGTGCCACTTTTAGTGCCTGTTTGGTTACCGTTAATCGCAGGCTCACTGAGATGCGTTCCCTCATGGACTGCAAAACATGGTATCGATGTGAAGAGGTATGCGGCGCCCATTTCAGTTTGTTCGTGCAGAATAAAGCATGAAGATGATCTCTATAGTCCTTTTGGCAGTTATTTGCACCACTTCAGGCTTTATTTGCCTGCAATCAGAGGCAATGCTCTTACACGTGATGAAGTTATAGAAAGCTACTTTAACCTTGGACTCGGTGCTGAAGAAATTGAATTGTTTCTCGTAAGATAATACTGAGCTACTATTTTAGGGTTGTTGTTTGACGATCCTACCTCCAGCCATAAAATCTTTCGACTAAAGCCATCAAAGGCACCATGGATACAGAACCCAAACGGTTTAAGCTTGTCATAGCCGTCTATATGCCACAAATAGTTACTCCCTTTAGATCGGTTAATCCTTCTTCGAAGTCTATGTCTGGATCGAAGGTCTTTCAGTAATACTTAATGAACAACTTCTCTCGTAGTGGTAAGTCCATAATGATTTATCATTTTGGTGCATGGCCCGGTACCCAAGTAAACTTCCACTACCCCTTTTAAATTCCTCTTCCACTGCCTCTACTATTTCATCTACGTCTTGTACACCCCAATCTCCTCAGAATTCTTTTCAACTGCCTTACGCTAACCATGGAAACTTACGAGAAACAATACAATTTCTTCAGCACTGAGTCTAAGGTTAAAGTAGCTTTCTATCACTTCACCACGTGTAAGAACATTACGTCTGATTGCAGGCAAATAATTCGGAAACACAGCCTTTGAAGTGGTGCAAATAACTGCCTAAAGGACTATAGAGATCATCTTCATGCTTTATTCTGCGCGAACAAACTGAAATGGGCGTCGCATACCCCTTCACATCGACGCCATGTTTTTCAGTCCACGAGGGATCGCATCTCAGTGAGCCCGCGATTAACGGTAGCCAAACAAGCACTAAAAGTGGCACTAAAAGTGGCACCAAAAGTGGCACCAAAAGTGGCACCAAAAGTGGCACCAAAAGGGGCACTAAAAGTGGCACTAAAAGTGGCACCAAAATGAAAAGTGCGTGTGTCCCTTACGGGGCTCCGTAGAAAACCCTTACTTTAATGCACAAATTATAGGACTAATTGGTTTATTCAAGTATAGGTAAAATTCTATTCTTTTATAAAACACTAAAGTCAAATTTACCGACTTAATTTCTAGTTTTAACCGTCATTCTGAAAAATTAACCGTCAAGCGTCAAATGGCTTAAAATTTAACCGTCAACCGTCAAAACGACTTTTTTTTAACCGTCAGCCGTCAAACATATCCCCCCCATTGAGACCCTCATCATAAGGTTGCATGCTATTTCCGAATTGACCAGTCTGGCTGATCAGTTCTGGCAAATAATGGCATAATATTTACGAATTTCGGATCAGTTCGGCCGGCCAGTTCTGACAAATGGTAAGCGCCCTAGGGGAGGCAGGAGCGCGATTAATAGTTTAAACGCAGGTGAGAGCATGCCAAAATCGACTGAACCGCGATCAATTTTGTAATTGTTCGGCAAGGCAGTAGCAAGACATTCGAAAGGGTTCTAGACTCTTTGTAAACAACTGACTAAGTGATAAACTTTGTGCGACACCCAAATAACCAATAAAGTCGCGATTTTTTGTCCCTCTTCATTTGTGATCATTAATGTTTCGAACCGTAAATTGCGAGAGGACATGTTATATCACCCTCGTAGATCCAGGCAATATATGTCCCAGACAGCCGGACGGACAGCTAACCAAAGCGTGTTAGAAAAAATTGTATGAGATTGTGAATGTGAATGCAAAATTTTTTAACCGCACCATTCATCGGTCGTTTCTTGTCTAAATTTTGATGGTTGCATTATGTATATATTTTCCGCTGTTATGCACAATTTGTACAGTTCATTAGCTGGTTATGTTTGCCTATTGTGTAATACGCCGCTAGGGGTGTCTCCAGGGTTTCTGTGATTGGACAGTTTCAGTATTTAAGGCTCATCAGAGTTTATCGATTCCTCTCGCTTACGCTTTCCACTCAGACGTGTTACTCTACATACGGAATTATGACTGTGCTAGGAGAATGTTCTTCGTCCTCTTCATCGGACGTTGATTTGTCAAGTCTTAATCCTCCTCGCAACAAGAAGCGCCTAATAGCCAGTTGGTTAATCAAGTGTTCTCCCTGTCAAAGGGATACCTTTCGTCCCAGCTAGACGAGAGAGGCAGGCAGTTAGAGGAGACCGCGAGAATCGGCAAAGAGGCCCCTGACATAAAGTTTAAAGGTAACAGAAAGCAGTTCGAGCTCAATTCTCGTTTGGATAACATCTTGACTCAAATAGCAGGCAGCGTGGATAATCCTTCCGAGGTGCGCAAGCTGGTTCAGCTTCTGCTTCAGCTTCTGTTTTGTTATATTGTCTAACCTTTATTATTTTCAATTACATTGGATTGGATTTGGATTTTATTGGTTTCAACACTTCACACACAGTAGGGATCGATCAGAGCTCATCAAGACCGCGGATAAGACCAAGGACGTTGGCTTGTAGTTCAGGAATATGAGTCAGACGAGCTTGTGTCCGATTCAGAAGATGAGAAGAAACTGCGTAAGGCTACGGTCGCCGCAGAGAGAAAAAGAAAGAAGACGAAAAGCAACAGCGGTAATGCCGCAAAAAAGTTTAAGACGCTAGTGATTCTCAGCTTTTTCGCGGTAAGATCTCTTATTGTGTTACTTTTTGATGTCTCGTCGCGTTGGTTGGATTGCCTGAGCAACCATCAAGTTGCTGTGATTCTGTACTTGTTGTAATTATTTTATAAGGGGAAAATAATTTACGTTCGTTTGAGCGTAGCGAATTAGAACGTAAATATAACCTTTAAAGCCGGATTAAAATGTCTTTTTCTTATTCAATCCAATTTCTGCGCCTACGATAGTAAAACATGGAAAAAAGCAATCAGTCAGAAAAATTGACCCCCGCCACTACCCAGAGGCCTTTCATGAAGAGATATATATATATATATATATATATATATCTTCATGAAAGGCCTCTGGGTAGTGGCGGGGGTCAATATATATATATATATATATATATATATATATATATATATATATACATATATAATATATATATATATATATATATATATACTCCTGAAACGGTTAACAAGCCCATAGAGGGACGGTGGAGGTGTGCGGCCTACTTCTTGAAAAAATCTTGCATGATTTTTCGTTCCTATTCTCTCTCCCCTTTGTTACCCATTTTGAGGATATCCATTTTCATTGACCAAGATACCCAAATTTTATACCCATCACATGACCTCACGGCTCAAAACCAGGAAAATTAGTTGGAACGGGAAAATGCTTGTCAAGCTCATGGTGAAAATTGTCTAAAAATACTAGCAAAGCAGAAGTACAGCCAGGGAGAGCTCCCACAAAGTGCGGCTACTGTTACCGGGGTCACCCAGACAAAGTTAGCCAATCACAAAACAGATAGAGAACAGTAGATTCCAACATTTTTTACTTTAGCCAATGAAATGTCAAGTACAGAACAATGAAATTTCAACTTGTTCGTTCGCCATGAAAGCAGATCAATACAAGTTTTGGCTGTACAGCGTTGGATTTTCAATTAACTTCGATGCCATCCCTTTTGAACTTGACTTGTTTTGACAGCGCGATTTGGAAGGTAAATATCGGGGAATGAAAGAGAAACTCCAAACTGTGTGAAAATATGGACATGTATGGAATAGATAGATAGATAGATAAATAGATAAAATCGTTTACAAGATAAATCACTTTGCAGTCCGAACACTGAATTACGCGATAGTTAATTTACATTATAATAAAAGCATAAATAATAAATATAAATAAATAGATACTAAAAATTTGATAATGATTACATACAAGACATGATCATATTTAAAAGTTGTGTCCTAAGATACATCTTAAAAATTTGTAATCTTCATTTTTGAACTATGGCTGATCATAAAAGATTTCTTAAGGTGATTCCCTGGTTTTGCACTGCGCATCCCTACTGCGCATAAACATTGCGACATCAGATTGAAAAAAATGGCGGCTTTTGTGAGGAAAGCCGGCCTTTCCCACGATAGAAAAGGACTCTGTGAGCGCTAGCGCAAAATCGAGCACGGTGACCCCCATTTTATACTGCATAAATTCAATCAGGACAGTGTTTCCAACGCAAATTTAAAAAGTGAGCAAAAATCTATGATCAGATTTTGCACAGTTTATAGAAATCCTACGAAGAAAGCCATTTTGGGTAGAGGACCGCACACCAAGCAACCGTCTACTATGATACAGACGATTATACATATGTATAAAGTCAACTTATACGCGAAATATCAATATGCAGTGGAAATATTGAGCATATTAGCTTCACGCGGTTATTGCCTGAAAATGCCTTTAAACACTGTATTCGTCAGCAGTATACCACTAAAACGAGCACGGTGACCCCTCATTTTTGTTGCAATTTTGGAACCTTCATGACTTGTTCAATATTTGTGCCAAGTTTCATTACAAATCTATGACAGATTCTTTTTCCAGGGAATTACCTTAAATCGATCTGCTCTACACAAGGGGATGTTAAAAGTTCTTGAGTGTCTTAAATCTCTGCTGCTGATATTTCTTGCTGGGAGAACACTTGCCAGCGTTTTTTTTTTTTTCTCATTTATTTGTTTACTCCAAACCTTTACAGATGTTAATAATTAAATTAAAACACATTTTATTAGGAAGGAGAGGAGAGGGACACGTCTTGACTTAATTCCTAAGTCTCCTCTGGGAGAATAGGGCCATGCGACACGTCTAGATAAACTAATATTGTGCCCCCTAAAGTTATATAAGTATAAACAAAAAACTTGTAATTTTTTAGTAAAAAAAGTAAAGGAAAACTTATAAAATAGCTTGGTAAATGACAAAAGAGATGACGTTTCATTAGTATTGAGCAAGGTACCAGCATAAAAGTGCTTTTCTAAACATCTTTCTAGATGGTTTGTCTCTGATTAATTGCGGAATACTATTCCGAAAACGCTCGGGCAGAATCTCCTGAGATTAGTTCGAAATGAGGGTATGACTACTTGATTAGATGATGCACTGCGGGTATTGTAGTTATGTAGCTTAGATACTAGTGAAACAGGTATATTAGAAAAGTTTTCATTGTGGAAATAATGTGTGTTCAGTTTAACAATGTCAGGAAATTTCAAAAGGCTTAGGGATACGTAGTGTGGAAGAACGTCATTTATAATACGAACCGCTTTGTTTTGTAATTTTACGATTTGAGACAGTGGAGCATTATAATTATTTCCCCATAGTGTACAAGCATAAGTAAGGTAAGGATATATAAGAGAATAATATAAACTAATAAGTGTTGCTTTTGAGACATAATGTTTTAACTTGACCATGGTTCTCATTGTTGACCATTGTTCATAATGTCCTTAAAAAGATCGCTTGACAGCCTTTCTCGCCTATCGTAGAGTGTTAAAATCTCTGCTTCTTTCAGCGCACTACTGTACTTAAGATTCGGAAAAATGATGCGCATGGCGCGCCGCTGAATTTGCTCGATCTCATCAGAGATCATCAGACAAGTAGCAAGGGAGACAACTGTGAAATAACTGCATGAGTATTCAAGTACAGGCCTGATAGCGCTACAGAAAAATAGAATAAGATCTCTAGAGCAGATGCCAGCTGTTTTCAATTGTCATAACAGATATAATCGTTTGGCAGCGCTAGCCTTAGTAATAATAACGCTTACATCATCGTTCCACTTGAAATCGTCCCTAATTGTTATTCCGAGAACTTTGACTAAACTAACTCTATCAAACTGCACTCCATCCAAATCCACCGGGGTGTGTGACGGCGGAGATATTTTAAAGCACGTCTGCAACTCCTTGCACTTTGCTGGATTCAGCTGCAGCCGGTTCTCGTGGCTCCATGCGGCGATCTCGTCCACGGGCAGCTTGTTGGAGGGAGCTAGTTGAATTGGATGACGGGATCACTTCAGATACCATGGTATCGTTTGTAAATTTTCACATTAAAAACGACCCCTCAGGTACCCCTCAGGTAAATGCGACGGCTAAAGGGTTTACCCGAGCGTCTCTCTACTATACGCTCAGGTAAAAGTCCGATGCAAAACCCTTCAAATCGCTTAAATTTGCCGTTTTCAGCTATACAAGAACGACACCACACAACATTTTAGGCAAAAATACGTTTATTTTGATCTTTTATACGAATATTTATCACAGTATATTACGATAAGTGAACCTTTTCGATATTCCCTTACATTTCCTCTAAATTTAAAAATACGAACGCTCACACAGTTTGTGTGGGCTCCCTGTGCTTATATATGCTACAATTGTACGCTGGCAGTGTGCCTTGTAAGACCTTGTAACATTTGCGAAAATCCGCCACACAATTTGCCCAAACATACGGCCGTCGCGTTCACTGCTTTCATACAGTTTGAAATCAGTTCTCGTTCACTTGCATCACACATGACATTCATTCATGTAGCATGTGAAACTACTCAAATTATTAAATCGAAAAGTCAACGCAAGCTAAAGCTTTATTCAACATTAGCTTCACGATTGAACAAGTTGAAATTTCATTGTTCTGTACTCGGCATTTTATAAGCTGAAGTTAAGAATGTTGGAATCTATTGTCCCCGTTCTGCTTTGTGATTGGTTAACTTTGTCTGGATGTAGCATGTGAAACTACTCAAATTATTAAATCGAAAAGTCAACGCAAGCTAAAGCTTTATTCAGCATAAGCTTCACGATTGAACAAGTTGAAATTTCATTGTTCTGTACTCGGCATTTTATAAGCTGAAGTTAAAAATGTTGGAATCTATTGTCCCCGTTCTGCTTTGTGATTGGTTAACTTTGTCTGGATGACCCCGGTAACAGTAGCCACACTGTAAACGGTTTTACTGCACTTCAAGTCTTTCAACAATACTTCATATTATACTTGCAACTGGCCGTGGTGGCATAAATGAGTCTTAAACGAGGCCATCAGAAAACCAATATAGTGGGTTACAATCCAATCGATCCAATAGTCCTTTCCCAATTTTATTGTTCTTATACTTCCTCCCTTTCTCGGAAACCGGTTTCACGCCCAAATACGGGAGCGCTTAATGGAACGGTTCATCCCGGTGGATTTTTTTTGGGAATAAAGGTAATACCTTTCAAGGTATTTCCTTTTTCTCGCTTTCACCGGATTTGTTCGCATCACTAGTACCAGGCTTCTTCGCGAAGGAAGCTCGAAGATGGCGGATCACTTTGAAGAAGGAAACTCCGAGTGTCGTATGAAAATTGCCACTTTTCATCGGCTATATTGACAGATTTTCTACAGCATGATTGTGAAATTTAACAGGTTAGAAAGATGGACATTTTTGATTGCCGTTAGTTGTTTTACTTTAACTTTTACGAATCGTGCTTGCTGCATGAGCGATTCGCACAATTGAAACGTAGTCGTACGTAGCAAAGAATCAGAGCTGGAATTCTAGCGTTAACTTGAGTGAATAAGTAAATAAATAAATGATTGTTCTGGTAAAATTGGAGACTTGTAGCAGGGCTTGAAAGCGTACAATAGCTTGCTTGAATTTTTAGCTAGCTTGAATTTTTTTTTCACGTGCTTTCTTGTGCACGAATTTTTTTCTCTTAAATTTCTTCTGCAGGAATTTTTTTTGGTAATTGCCCAACCCCCCCCCCCCCCCCCCCCCCCGCCACAAAAATTAAATGGTCCGTCCCTAAGGAAAGTCCAGTACCATTTGTCGGACAATTCTATAAACTAATTTCGATTGCATTATATTGACGGCTAGTTGGAAGAAAATATATTCCGTATTACTCGTATTCGCGACGGAGCCCAATACGGAGAATATATTTTCTTCCAACGCCATCAATATAATGCAGTATTGACGCCTCAAAATCGAAATTAGTTTTGTATCACGATTCAACTGTTTTTCGGGCAAAAAGAAAGCAAAACTGAAGGTAACTTGTGCTGATCAAAGCTGAAATTCTTACTAGTAGCGAGTTGACCTACACGACGTTTTTTACCACAATTGCCGGTAATCTCGCAATCTGATCTGTTTTTTTTTTTCTGATATCATCTTTATAAATGCGTGCAAGCTTCAATTTTTTTATACTTGGCCCAATCCATTTTTGTTATTAAACGCTTGACAGTCGATTTAAGTCAGACTGTCGAACCTTTGCATAAAAAATGGAGAGAAATAAGAATTGAGATGGAGTGGTCGAGCGCCGAAGGCGCGAGCCGCTAGGGGGGTCTGGGGGCATGCCCCACCAGAAAATTTTGAAAACTTGACGCTCTGAAACTCCATTTCTAGTGTTCTGAGACAACAATTTCTGTCAAAAATGTTTGGCAAATTGATGTGGCTTTGCGTTGCTTTGCGTCTCTTTGTGTGGCTCCACATACAAGTACTCGATTTCATTTTATATTTCTTGCTGTTTCTTTAGTTTATCTGGATATCAGAGTTAAGTATACGCAATTTCGTCTTTTTGTATAGTAAGTATTATGAGAATTTGACAAAAATGACAGAACCGGATGTCAAAATCTGGATTTTTCCTATGCCGATCACATTGGTCTGGATTCGGGATTTTGAAGCAAAATCGGGGTAATCTCGACGAAATCGGGACGGTTGGACAATCTGTAAACTAACGTTTTTAAAAAAATACTTGCGTGTAGTAGAGCAGGTTACATATTTTATGATGTTTACATAAACAAGGTTTTGGTTATATTAAGATATTGGTACATGTACCAGATCAGGGGCGGATCTAGGGTTGGGGTGCAGGGGGTACGCACACCCCCCCCCCCCCCCACTGAGATGACCTATGCGTTGTTCGCTTTTAAAATTTGTTTAGGTCACCCTTCAGTTACGTCATTCCTTAGAGGTGCACCCCCCTCCTAAGAAATGCACCCCCTCCAAAGAAAAATCCTGGATCCGCCCCTGCAGATAGACCTTTGAGGCAGGTAATTTTTGATACCATTTGACTCAACCTGAAGTTGCTTTTTGATGAATTTTACTAACAGAGAGCATGTCATACTCTCATATGTTCCAGTTTAAAATAAATAAATAAATAAATATATGTATATATAGCCAGTTAGCTTGCAGGATTTTATTTTTTTATGGTCAACTGCTTGCAGGAATTTTTTTTGAGACAATTTTCCTTTGCAGGATTTTTTTTTTGGTAATTGTCACCCCCCCCTCCCAAGATTTCTAATGGTCCGCCCCTAAGAGTCCACACCACGGAAAACCGGTGTAAATTTGCTAATTGTACGCGTTATCATATTTTTGTTTGGCAAAAAAGTTTCAAAAACACGGACTTTTCACGCTATAAATTGCTCATTGAAATAGAACAAATTTGATAGAACATCTTTACGAAGTTTTTCAAATTTACAAACGTCGAAAAAATTAGTAAATAACGGAAAATTGCCGAGGTTTTAGCCCAAAACCTTTTTTCAAATTATGATGGCGTGATAGCGCGCGCACAGCATAGCTCCATGTAAACAAACCATTCAAACGAACAAAAGCAGCTTTTAAACTCATCTTATCGTTGACTTTCGATAAGGGACGGACCATTTAAATTTTGTGAGGGGGGGGGGGGAGGGGTTGGGCAATTTCTTCTGAGCATGAATTTTTTTTTTCAGCATCACTATTTGCAAGAATTTTTTTTACCTTAATGCTTGAATTTTTTTTCACATGCTTTCTTGTGCACGAATTTTTTTTCTCTTAAATTTCTTCTGCAGGAATTTTTTTTTGGTAATTGCCCAACCCCCCCCCCCCCCCCCCTCAAAAAAAAATTAAATGGTCCGTCCCTAAGGCCGGCACACACTAGGGGACATGTTGCGGGGACATGAAGCGGGGACAAGCCCCTTCGTGTGCACAGCAAAAGCGCATGTTGCAGGGACAGTACGCAAGCTGGTGCACACAAAGCGGATTGAGGTATAAAAATCTTGAAAGACTGCTACTGAATGCTCATGGGATAATCAATTGCGGGTTTTTATTGGTTCATTTCTATTTTGTAGCGGGGACAGTTTGCAAGAGCAGTGCACACGATGCGACATTGAAATGGAGGTAATTTTGTCCCCGCTTCATGACGCACGAATTCAAACCAGCTGAATTTCATGCAACATGTTGCGGGGACAAAATTGTGTCCCCGCAACAGACCTTTTTCGGAAAAAAGGGGGATGTCACACGAGGAAAACTGTCGCTGCAACATGTCCCCGCTTCATGACCCCGCAACATGTCCCTTAGTGTGTGCCGGCCTATAGAAAGGGTCGTTGCATTGAATACAGCGTTGTTTATCTGCCAAACTTGACAAAGTAATCAACATTTTTGCCCCTCCTTTGAAGATAATTTTAAATTTTGGTTTTCTACGCAAGGAACCCATTAAATTGCCGCGAGAAAATTTTCAACCAATCACAGGGAGGGGGGTCAAAACATTTTCAGTCTATGAATTTTTTTTTCGGCCTGAGTTTCCTGCAGGATTTTTTTTTGGGAGAGGTGCAAGCCTGCAGGTTTTTTTTTTTTTTCTGAGATCGTCTTTATAAATGCGTGCAAGCTCCCATTTTTTTTTATACTAATGGCCCAATCCATTTTTGGTATTAAATGCTGGAGAGTAGATTTAAGTCAGACTGTTGAAACTTTGCATAAAAAATGGTAAGAAATAAGAATTGAGAAATGGCCGAATTCATATTAGAGACGGAAAACCGTCTTGGACAGGAAACTCGTCTGCAGACGGAAAACTCGTCTAATATGAATCCGGTGAAAGACGAGTTTCCCGTCTCAAATTTATCCGTCTATTTTTCCGTCTAAACCGACGGAAAAATAAGACGGGAAACTCGTCTTAGACGAAAAACTGTCTTAAATTCATATTAGACGCGAAAATCACGACGACTCTTTTGCGCTATGCGCTTGCATGCACTAGGAAAAGACTGGAACTAGAAAGACAGCAACTGTTTCTGGGTAAAAAAAAAAATGACGCCCAAGAAGAAGGTCACTGAGAAGCAGTGTCATAAAGACGATTTACCGTCCTTAAATTTATATCAGACGGTATTCTGTCTGATGGAATTCCGTCCGTGACGAGTTTCCCGTCTTCTAATATGAATTCGGCCATTGAGTGGTCGAGCGCCGAAGGCGCTAGTCGCTAGGGGGCTCTGGGGGCATGCCCCACCAGAAAATTTTGAAATCTTGATGCTCTGAAACTCCATTTCTAGTGTTCTGAGACAACAATTTCTGTCAAATATGTTTGGCAAATTGATGTGGCTTCTCGTCGCTTTGCGTCTCTTTGTGTGGCTCCACATACAAGTACTCGATTTCATTTTATATTTCTTGCTGTTTTTTTAGTTTATCTGGATATCAGAGTAAGTATACGCAATTTCGAAAATGACAGAATTTCATTTTCAAGCAAAATCGGGGTAATCTCGACGAAATCGGGACGGTTGGACAATCTGTAATGTATTTAAAAAATACTTGTGTGTAGTAGAGCAGGTTAAATATTTCATGATGTTTACAGTGTTTTCAAATATGTACATAAACAAGGTTTTGGTTATATTAAGAGTGGTACATGTACCAGATAGACCTTTGAGGCAGGTAATTTTTGACAGCATTTGAGTCAACCTGAAGTTGCTTTTTGATGAATTTTACTACCAGAGAGCATGTCATACTCTCATATGTTCCAGTTTAAAATAAATAAATAAATAAATAAATAAATATATGTATATATAGCCAGTTAGCTTGCAGGATTTTATTTTTTTATGGTCAACTGCTTGCAGGAATTTTTTTTGAGACAATTTTTCTTTGCAAGATTTTTTTTTTGGTAATTGTCACCGCCCCTCCCAAGATTTCTAATGGTCCGCCCCTTTTTATTGACGTCTCAAAAGCTGGCAAAAGTATCTGAGAATCGTGATACTAACCGGAAATTCCATTCAAATGCTATAAGCGCTCCGGGTTCCATCGAAGGCGAAGATGCTTACTCGAGCAAAAACTCTAGAAAAACATGTTTACTGTTTCTTGACACTCTCGAAAGGACTTCAGACCGTTGTTTCAGTTACATTACTTTTCACTGCCAGTACTAGTCATCTCAGACCCATCAAAAGGCCGAAAAACGACTGAAAGGATAGAGTTGCGTTCTCGTAAGTTTATCATCAATTTCTTGATTCGTATTAAGCTTAATTAGGTCAGTTTTTGGCAACCCTATCATAAGCATTTAAGGGTGTAAACTTGGCACATCTCTTCATAAACTTGAAAGATAGTGTCTTACAGCTTTTACACATGGGCAAAAGCACAACAAATTGATGGGAAGGTAAATCAATCCCTAGAGATTCAAATTTCAGACGCGGCGGCCATGTTGTTACTGACAGTAAACTTTGAAAATTTTTATGGTTTCTAACGGTGGTTGAGGGGGCAGAAACGGCAAAAAGTAAGTGTATGGCAATTTTATCGATTTTTGAAGCTTTGCAACTCTGCTCGAGTTTGTTTCTAGCAGTCAGCATGTTTTTTTTTGTAATTTTTTTACGAAATTTTTGAAGGAATTTGTATGAAGTTTGGAGTCATGAAGTGCAGGATTGCGGAAATTAATTCAGTTTTTTTTAGAACGAAGCACGACACAATGGGATGTATTGTTATTCAATGAGATAGAAATATGATTTGTATCTCATTAAACTAGCTTTCTGCAATCCAGCACCTAAGTGGAAGTTTGTGTTAATATTGCTAATATTGCCACAGGAAACCCAAGCGTAATTAATGTTTGCATATTAATGATATTTGAAAATATATGTATGGAATTTCGAATTCAACGTTTTAAGCAATATATAAAATCAAAATTGCTAGATAAAATCATTGAAACATTTACTGGTGTTGTATTCTATCTTTATACCATGTTTCTACGCTATTTGAACGATGTTTAGTCCATTTATCTTACGTTGTATAATATAACTGAAATGAAGGAGAGTGTGGTAGCTTTCTGCGTTCAACACGTGTCCACAAATGGCTCATTTTTCGCACAAAAATAGGTGCTGCTCCCATTCTGACTGGTCATCCTCACAGTAGAATAACGTTAAATTGCATTTCTTCGAACAACTTGAACATCCCGTTGTTATTATATGACGAATAAGCCGCTCCACAAAATCACATACCACTGCAAAATGGGCGCCAGAAAGCGTGAAGAACAAAATAGACCACGGATGCGCGGTCAACACTGCTGGGTACCACAGTAAAATCAAACCCCACAGGGAAGGGCACGTTCAATTTTGTCAACCTGTCATTTTTGTTGAAGAGGAGGAGACAAGGAAGAAAAGATGGAAAATGGATCGTGTATCTGTTTCCTTCTTTAGAAATAATTTGGTAAGTAAAACATTTACCAACATTTACATTTGCATTGAGCTCGGTTCAGCTCTTCCGCTTTTCCAAGACATTTATTTTTTTCTTTAGGTAATAAGGGCCTGGTCCCACTACAGTCAAAAACAAGAATTAGCCCGTGCAAAAATCGAGGAAAACAAAAGAAACCGCTCCGGTGGGACACACTTTTTG
Organism: Cladopsammia gracilis; assembly: GCA_022457155.1. NCBI lineage: Eukaryota > Metazoa > Cnidaria > Anthozoa > Scleractinia > Dendrophylliidae > Cladopsammia > Cladopsammia gracilis. The sequence goes on along the minus strand of JAJGOT010000211.1, from coordinate 226,482 downwards.
TAGAATGTGTTTGTTTTTATGTCATTTTGCACAGGCTAATTTTTTTTTGACTGTAGTGCGATCAGGCCCTATCACGCAAATATAATCTGCCAAATTAATTTCAGGCACCCACGTGCAAATATTTTTTTTTGTTTTACCGATATAGCATTTTAATTACCAATATAAATTCTAATTAAGTTAAAATGCCATTAATTTTTGTAAAGAAAAAGCACGCTTTTACCTCGAATAGCGTATGGTGTGTTTCACAACAGTTACAAAGCACAATTCAGTTGGTACGGTTTACGTTTTCACAAAAAAGTAAAAACAGTAAAATGTCAATAATTGACATTTTACCGTTTTTACTTTTTTCGTCTTTTCTTCCTTGTCTCCTCCTCTTCAAGAGGCCATTTTTATGTTGAAAGCATGATAAGCAGAGTGACAACTTGGTCCTCACTGGGTGGTAGGAGCAACAAAAATGACAGGTTGACAAAATTGAATGTGCCCTTCCCTGTGGGGTTTGATTTTACTGTGGTACCCAGCAGTGTTGACCGCACATCCGTGGTCTATTCTGTTCTTCATGCTTTCTGGCGCCCATTTTGCAGTGGTATGTGATTTTGTGGAGCGGCTTATTCATCATAATAACAAGGGATGTTCAAGTTGTTTGAAGAAATGCAATTTAACGTTATTCTACTGTGAGGACGACCAGTCAGAATGGGAGCAGCACCTATTTTTGTGTGAAAAATGAGCCATTTATGGACACATATCATGTCGAATGCTGAAAGCTACCGAACTCTGCTTCCTTTCCATTATATTATACAAGGTAAGATAAATGGACTAAAAATCGTTCAAATAGCGTAGAAACACTGTATAAAGATAGAATACAACACCAGTAAATGTTTCAACGATTTTATTCAGCAATTTTGATTTTATATATTGCTTAAAACGTTGAATTCGAAATTCCATACCATGTCTTATATTTTCAAATATCATTAATATGCAAACATTACGTTTGGGTTTCCTGTGATATTGCGTGAACTGTGCAGCATACGAGCAAATACTATTTGACAAACGATTTGAGTACATTTTCTGGTGAGCAGATGTACTGGCAGGAATGTTGGGTTTAAACTATCCATCAAACTCAGTACTGTAACGATGGGGAAAATACCATCAACTCATCAGCTGTCATCTCTGCAGTTGCGAAGACATTTTCTTGATAGGATCGCCAGGCTATGAAATTAAATTCTAGTGGCAGATCAATTCTGAAATCTTGATTGCTTTAATACTCCTTAGCTGTAATTCAGTCTTTAATTCATTTAATCGACGGATAGGAATATTATTCGAGTTATGAATTCTCAAAGGTAAGCATGAAGAATTATAATTTCTTTCAGTCACAAGTAAACAAACTGGTATGATTTGAGTCGCCATGCGATTTTGCTTCCTTAACTAGACTGCTGTCAAAATAATTTGTAGTGGTAGGTAAATTCTAAAATCTTCATCACTTACTCTAGCCACTGATCATTCAATTTTTAATTCAAGTGAATAGATATTATTCGAGTTTTGAGCATATTATGAAGAATTGTAAGAGAATTATCAGAACCACTTCCGATTTTGTCAGTTCTTCGCTTTGATTGGTTGCGATTGACAATTCTATTCTAAATACCGGAAATGTTTCTTTACATTAACAAAAATACATGTACCTCACCTGATGACAATTAACAATTATTGGATGAGGTTGAGCATTACATGATAGCGATAATTGTCAAGGCCAAAGTTTGTGTTATCTGCCAAAGCCGAAGGCTGAGGTGGATAACACAAACTGAGGCCTTGATAATTATCGCTATCATGCGAAAACCGAATCCAATAATTGTTTTATTATGCATATTCCTGAGCTGGAAGTAGTCATACAGGTCTACCTAGGGCATAGTCAAATTTCCCTAACCACGCCCAATAGGGGATTTTGACTAGAAATTTTTTTATATAGGGGATTTTGACTAGAATTTTATTTTTCAATTATTTTTTCAAATTTTGTTGAATTTTTTTTTTGGAATTTTTTTTCAATTTTTGGGTAATATAGGTGATTTTGAGTATCGAATTTTTTCAAAAAATTTTTTGATTTTTTTTCAAATTTTTTGGGGAATAGTCAAATTTCCCTAATCATGCCCAATAGGGGATTTTGACTGTAATTTGTTTTCAAATTTTTTGGGGAATAGTCAAATTTCCCTAACCAAGCCCAATAGGGGATTTTGACTAGAATTGTTTAAATATAGGGGATTTTGACTAGAATTTTGTTTTTCAATTTGTTTTTCAAATTTTTTTGAACTTTTTTTTCAATTTTTGAGTAATATAGGTGATTTTGAGTATCGAATTTTTTAAAAAAATTTTTCGATTTTTTTTTCAAATTTTTTGGGGAATAGTCAAATTTCCCTAACCACGCCCAATAGGGGATTTTGACTAGAATTGTTTTATGTAGGGGATTTTGACTAAAATTTTTTTTGAATAATTTTTTTTTTCATTTTTTCAAATTTTTTTCACTTTTTTTGAATTTTTTTTTTGAATTTTTTTCTCAATTTTTGAGTAATATAGGTGATTTTGAGTATCACATTTTTTCAAAAAAATTTTCAATTTTTTTTTCAAATTTTTTCAAATTTTTTTTGGTGAACTTTTTCCCCATGGTATCCCAGTCAAACTGGAGGTATCCCTCCACATTCCATTCTGATGATGTCACAGTTATCCCTCCTCAAGACTGTCCCTCCGCAAGAGTATCCCCCGTAAGAGATGCACAAACAAACGTGCGAATGGAATTAAACCACTTAAAGAAGGAAGAAAACAAACCAAGGAAGAAAACAAACTTAAAAGAAAACTCCCATTGATGAGGCCTCTCGGTCCTCTTGACGGCAACATTTGGTTTTTACAAATGGATGACGAGGTGAAACTGCTCAAAATCAAGAAAGCCAAGAAGCTGAACCATTGGGTCTTTTTACATCATCAACAAGAAGAAGAAAACTGAAGCTCAAGGCTGACCAGATGTTGCCCACGAAATGGGTACCTCATTCTTACCCCTTGGTCATATCAGTATCATTTTCATCGAGTGGGGACGTATGTGGCGGCTTGGAGGATCAGTTGGATTTTTTTTATTCATACAAAACAAAAATGTACTTTTTTTCAATATTATTTGAGGAAAAAATCTATTAATAAATCATTTTAAAAGACCTCATAGTTTACACTCGTTTCAAGTCTTCCCTTTCCAATAACTCGTCGCTTAGAGTAGTAATGTCACATCACATGAGTCACTGATTGAGTTACTCTTATTACGAGCATGAGTCACTCGCTCAAATTGAGTTACTCGTACATATAAATAGATGTCAAGCTGGGCGTACTCATTTTGAGTAAGACGAACGTCACGTTCACATTACTTGACGTTTGGTACATCTTTGCCAGTATTGTCAAAAATCGTTTAGAGAAAGAACAAGAGAAGGGTATAACAATGGCTACTGCCTTTCCGGAACTCGTTTCTGATGCAGAGGAAGAATATGAAAAAGGAGATGAGGAAGAAAGCATGGACACTGATTCAGAAGACGAAGAAAGTGATTCGGAATCTGACAACAATGATCCATGGGAAAAATTGCGTGAAGAAGTAACAGATGCTTTAAGTTCAAGGTATGACAAACAAGTGGAACGGTTCCTGGAAAAGGGTGCATCTGAAGAGGTTGCTGAGGACAAAGCTTTCAATGCTCTATTACCAGTTTACAGAAGAAGGTTACGAAGGGTGTACTTGCACTATCTAAAGTGGATTAATCATCTCATGTCTGACCCTATTCACCTAGAAGTCATGAAAACTGTACAACGCTTCGTGGATCAAGAATTTATGGATTATAACGAGGCCCTAGATGCAGCTGTGGACAAACGGAAATTTTTGTTAAACAGAGTCTTTAAAGCAGAGCGACTCCCTAACGAAGAAACCGACGAAGAAGAAGGCGTCTACTAAGTGGACAACAAGACTTAAGAGACGAAGAAAGTTTGTCAAAAAATTGTTATGAACGTGAATAAAGGCATTTAAAAATGACACACACAATGGGTTGCAAGGAATCAATTTTTATTCAATATTAGTTTTTATCAACAATGGATAATTTTGTAGAATATCCAATAAAAGTTTCTTACGTGATATTGGACGGAAGTATTTGTCTGTCATGATGACAAGGCTTCTAGCCCGGCTTGCAAAAAGGGAATGAGTTTTTCTCCTCCTATTCTTCTCAAGAGCCTCCTCCTTTCGTGCAAAGGCGTCGTCAGTGCACTGATGCGTCGAATCGTTTTCCTGTTACCCAGGAGAGGGATTTTGACGTAAGCGGGTACTTGGATGACGTTGTCGTAGAGATTACGCATTAGATCGGTCAGTGCTCGCAATTGTTCGTTGCTGGCTCTTTTTATGTTGTCAGAAAACGTCTGACGATCCGTCAACCCCGACAACCACTCGGTTTGTTCTTGCATGCGCCATCCCCTCGATCTTTTGCCGACATCTTGTTGTTCTTGCTTCTTTTTCTTTTTCGAGAGTTGACTTGCAAGCACACCACCCAAAGAGGTCGCAAGAATCGCTCCCCCTGCCGCTGCATTGACTGTCTTGGTTCCTTTTCTCAATGCAATACTGGATTTCACTGCTCGGTTGGGTCTCCCATAACGATCGTTATTGTTCTTCTTTCTAGGGGCATTGAATTCCGAGTTCAGTCGTCGAGCCGCAACAGAATTGGCAGGCAAAGAACGCCAAGCACCTGTCGCAGGTGGAAACTTATCCAAAGACGTCTCCATATTTAATTCTTTACTGTTCGTTATAGATTCTTGTAAAGGTATGCATTCTCCAATCTTATTCCATGTCAACCATTTAGCACGTTCGTTTGCATTCATATGGTGAACTTGATCAAGATGGTTTGCCAGTCTTGCAAGATTAGTGCTTTTACATCCGAAGACAGGGCAGTTTCTCCGTGTTCGACCCATGCTTAGTTGTGTATTCGACAAATCCCTAACTGCATTTGGTAGTTTCCTGGTTTCAGTTTTATTTGATCCGATAAGGCCTGGGGGCTCGTTTGATTAGGAATGTGCCCAAGCTTGTTATGCTCTGCCATTGTTCATGGCCCAATTAGGCCCTAAGTGGCCCGATACGTGGCCCGGTGGCCCGATACGTGTCCTCATACGTGGCCAGATACGTGGCCCGATACATGGCCCGATACGTGGCCCGGTGGCCCGATACGTGACCCGGTGGCCCGATAAGTGCACCGGGTCACGTATCGGGCCACGTATCGGGCCACCGGGCCACGTATCTGGCCACGTATCGGGCCACGTATCGGGCCACGTATCGGGCCACCGGGCCACGTATCGGGCCACTTAGGGCCTAATTGGGCCATGAACAATGGCAGAGCATAACAAGCTTGGGCACATTCCTAATCAAACGAGCCCCCAGGCCTTATCGGATCAAATAAAACTGAAACCAGGAAACTACCAAATGCAGTTAGGGATTTGTCGAATACACAACTAAGCATGGGTCGAACACGGAGAAACTGCCCTGTCTTCGGATGTAAAAGCACTAATCTTGCAAGACTGGCAAACCATCTTGATCAAGTTCACCATATGAATGCAAACGAACGTGCTAAATGGTTGACATGGAATAAGATTGGAGAATGCGTACCTTTACAAGAATCTATAACGAACAGTAAAGAATTAAATATGGAGACGTCTTTGGATAAGTTTCCACCTGTGACAGGTGCTTGGCGTTCTTTGCCTGCCAATTCTGTTGCGGCTCGACGACTGAACTCGGAATTCAATGCCCCTAGAAAGAAGAACAATAACGATCGTTATGGGAGACCCAACCGAGCAGTGAAATCCAGTATTGCATTGAGAAAAGGAACCAAGACAGTCAATGCAGCGGCAGGGGGAGCGATTCTTGCGACCTCTTTGGGTGGTGTGCTTGCAAGTCAACTCTCGAAAAAGAAAAAGAAGCAAGAACAACAAGGTGTCGGCAAAAGATCGAGGGGATGGCGCATGCAAGAACAAACCGAGTGGTTGTCGGGGTTGACGGATCGTCAGACGTTTTCTGACAACATAAAAAGAGCCAGCAACGAACAATTGCGAGCACTGACCGATCTAATGCGTAATCTCTACGACAACGTCATCCAAGTACCCGCTTACGTCAAAATCCCTCTCCTGGGTAACAGGAAAACGATTCGACGCATCAGTGCACTGACGACGCCTTTGCACGAAAGGAGGAGGCTCTTGAGAAGAATAGGAGGAGAAAAACTCATTCCCTTTTTGCAAGCCGGGCTAGAAGCCTTGTCATCATGACAGACAAATACTTCCGTCCAATATCACGTAAGAAACTTTTATTGGATATTCTACAAAATTATCCATTGTTGATAAAAACTAATATTGAATAAAAATTGATTCCTTGCAACCCATTGTGTGTGTCATTTTTAAATGCCTTTATTCACGTTCATAACAATTTTTTGACAAACTTTCTTCGTCTCTTAAGTCTTGTTGTCCACTTAGTAGACGCCTTCTTCTTCGTCGGTTTCTTTGTTAGGGAGTCGCTCTGCTTTAAAGACTCTGTTTAACAAAAATTTCCGTTTGTCCACAGCTGCATCTAGGGCCTCGTTATAATCCATAAATTCTTGATCCACGAAGCGTTGTACAGTTTTCATGACTTCTAGGTGAATAGGGTCAGACATGAGATGATTAATCCACTTTAGATAGTGCAAGTACACCCTTCGTAACCTTCTTCTGTAAACTGGTAATAGAGCATTGAAAGCTTTGTCCTCAGCAACCTCTTCAGATGCACCCTTTTCCAGGAACCGTTCCACTTGTTTGTCATACCTTGAACTTAAAGCATCTGTTACTTCTTCACGCAATTTTTCCCATGGATCATTGTTGTCAGATTCCGAATCACTTTCTTCGTCTTCTGAATCAGTGTCCATGCTTTCTTCCTCATCTCCTTTTTCATATTCTTCCTCTGCATCAGAAACGAGTTCCGGAAAGGCAGTAGCCATTGTTATACCCTTCTCTTGTTCTTTCTCTAAACGATTTTTGACAATACTGGCAAAGATGTACCAAACGTCAAGTAATGTGAACGTGACGTTCGTCTTACTCAAAATGAGTACGCCCAGCTTGACATCTATTTATATGTACAAGTAACTCAATTTGAGCGAGTGACTCATGCTCGTAATAAGAGTAACTCAATCAGTGACTCATGTGATGTGACATTACTACTCTAAGCGACGAGTTATTGGAAAGGGAAGACTTGAAACGAGTGTAAACTATGAGGTCTTCTAAAATGATTTATTAATAGATTTTTTCCTCAAATAATATTGAAAAAAAGTACATTTTTGTTTTGTATGAATAAAAAAAATCCAACTGATCCTCCAAGCCGCCACATACGTCCCCACTCGATGAAAATGATACTGATATGACCAAGGGGTAAGAATGAGGTACCCATTTCGTGGGCAACATCTGGTCAGCCTTGAGCTTCAGTTTTCTTCTTCTTGTTGACGATGTAAAAAGACCCAATGGTTCAGCTTCTTGGCTTTCTTGATTTTGAGCAGTTTCACCTCGTCATCCATTCGTAAAAACCAAATGTTGCCGTCAAGAGGACCGAGAGGCCTCATCAATGGGAGTTTTCTTTTAAGTTTGTTTTCTTCCTTGGTTTGTTTTCTTCCTTCTTTAAGTGGTTTAATTCCATTCGCACGTTTGTTTGTGCATCTCTTACGGGGGATACTCTTGCGGAGGGACAGTCTTGAGGAGGGATAACTGTGACGTCATCAGAATGGAATGTGGAGGGATACCTCCAGTTTGACTGGGATACCATGGGGAAAAAGTTCACCAAAAAAAATTTGAAAAAATTTGAAAAAAAAATTAAAAATTTTTTTGAAAAAATGTGATACTCAAAATCACCTATATTACTCAAAAATTGAGAAAAAAATTCAAAAAAATTCAAAAAAAAAAAATTCAAAAAAAGTGAAAAAAATTTGAAAAAATGAAAAAAAAAATTATTCAAAAAAAATTTTAGTCAAAATCCCCTACATAAAACAATTCTAGTCAAAATCCCCTATTGGGCGTGGTTAGGGAAATTTGACTATTCCCCAAAAAATTTGAAAAAAAATCGAAAAATTTTTTTAAAAAATTCGATACTCAAAATCACCTATATTACTCAAAAATTGAAAAAAAAAGTTCAAAAAAATTTGAAAAACAAATTGAAAAACAAAATTCTAGTCAAAATCCCCTATATTTAAACAATTCTAGTCAAAATCCCCTATTGGGCTTGGTTAGGGAAATTTGACTATTCCCCAAAAAATTTGAAAACAAATTACAGTCAAAATCCCCTATTGGGCATGATTAGGGAAATTTGACTATTCCCCAAAAAATTTGAAAAAAAATCAAAAAATTTTTTGAAAAAATTCGATACTCAAAATCACCTATATTACCCAAAAATTGAAAAAAAATTCCAAAAAAAAAATTCAACAAAATTTGAAAAAATAATTGAACAATAAAATTCTAGTCAAAATCCCCTATATAAAAAAATTTCTAGTCAAAATCCCCTATTGGGCGTGGTTAGGGAAATTTGACTATGCCCTAGGTAGACCTGTATGACTACTCTGGACTTGTAAAGACAAGAGCGCGCACAAAAAAGTGATCAATGCACAGCAGACAAACTATTGTCTGTAGGTATGACGTCACTTCTACATATACACATGTATATACGTCATACCTACAGACTGTATAAAATTCATTGTCTGTTAAGGTATTATGCCGTAACAGAAACAGCAAGCAATAATCAGCTGCATGCTTATAGCCAATCAAAATCGAGCCAGTGACACCAATGTATAATAATAGTGTTTGCTGACTATGTCAACAGAACACAAAAATCGGTAGTTTCCTTGAGTCCCGGAAAACGAATGACAAAAACAAAAGAAACAAAAGACAAAAAACAATAGGACTCCAAAACAAGATTAACCTCGTAATAAACAATGGAAATACAATGTGTTCCAGTACTCACAGAAGGACCCTGAGAATCTCCTACACTGTACATAAGCTTAATTCAGAGATGCCATTCCTCTGGAGATGAAAAATAGGGAGATTTTTTAATGAACCCTCTGAAATTGCCATTTCCGAATAAACATGATTTAATAACGCAGCTTCTTATAATGCAGCTTCTTATAATGGAGGCTTAATCACACCCTCTTGCATGTATTATGAAAGCAAAATATGTATACTATTTAAAAAAAAAACGTCTTCACACATGAACAAACAAGATGAGCTACTTAAGTGTTTGCAAACAAAGCATTACATGTAAATTTACTTTGTGGGTTTGAGTGAGTAAATTTTAGTATGTTTGTATTTTTCAGTTGATCATTAGTCACTGATAATTTTACACGTATGTATGATATGGAAGAGGGCGCCATGCATGTGCTAGTTTTTTTTATATAAGTATTTTGTATCATTATTGTCTGTCACTCTCATTCAGTCAGTCAATCAATCAATTAATAAAAACCGACACTAGTGCATTATTATTTATTTAGCACGCAATTTGCATACATCTCGGGATTGTGTTTTTGCGGCAAACTTTCGAAGAAATTGTGTGAACCTTTACTGGAAATCATTCACACGACATAAAATGTACGGACTTTTCATAAAGGAACTCACTTAGATCAGAAACATTTTATTTTGAGGCGGTATTTCAGTTTTACCCGATCAAGTTCATCGTGTCACGCAATGTGATTTTGTTGAGACAAATGAACTTTCGTAAAATAAAACAGCTGCAAATTGGCGATTGCTGGGTACATTTTAATCTCCAAAGTAAAACATCAATTTGTATTTTTCATTTATGCAGAATTTTCTCCCTGTCATATTTTTCTTGCCTGGCTAGAACACTGGTGATTGAATATTTGGTTGGTCACAGGATTGTGCAATCCCGCACAATCGAAGTTATTTCCCGCACAATTTGCCCCAAAACTCCCACACAATTTTCATTTTATTCCCGCACCCTGTCAGAATCCCTGTTATTAAGGGTGCGTTCCTTTGGGATGATCCAGATCCGGATCCTTGATCCAAGATCACTCGGAACATGAAGCATCAAAGGAACCGACGAATCCACTCTGGACAAGGATTCACTGGTTCCTTTGATGCAGCATGATCCTAGTGATCTTGGATCAGTGATCTGGATCCAGATCATCCCAAAAAAACGCACCCTAAGACATTTTGGTTTGTGTCTGTTTACATTGATTTTTGTTTTCTCGCAATAGATCTCTTGGTGCAGTATCCATGGCAACTGGCACCTCAGCTGCTGCTGTAGGGCCTGGTAAGTAGAACTAAAATGTTACACTTACATACACCTTCCTCAGCCTTAACTTACTAGCTATAGGACTCCCAGTTGTAGGATCATAATTAAGCTCCACAAGCAAAATAATGTTATAATTACTTACCCATGCGTATGGATGAACAAATTAATTTTCTTTGACTAGTTTCTTTGTCTAAAGCTCCATAATAACTTTTGGACAGCAGAGCAGCAAATGCTTGAGTTAAGACCGGAAATCTGGATAGTGAAAAAATTAAATGGCCTTTTTTTCAAGCAAGGGACTTGTTGTTTGGGGCATGTGGCATAGAAGTGCATCAAAAGCTCCGACGAGCCAACCCATGAATGCAAAACAACCTTCAGACCCTTGCCTCTCCTACGCCTTTTGCTCCACTGACCCACCCCCCAACCTTCTGCGTTGAACTCCCCACCCTCCCCTCCCTCCAACGATGTCCCCATAGGTAAGGTAGGTGACCATTTAACCAATTGTATTTGCAACATGCAAAATAATGTATATTTGCAAGTCTTATGTACTGGTCAGTGGAATTATCAAGAAAATTTTACAGCTGATGGATGGAAGGAGTAAAAATTTGTATATTTGTCCCCGTCAGCTATAACTCGTTCAACGGTTCATGTATTCACGAGTTAAAAAAGAGATAGCGAGTGTGCCTGCTGCATGTTCAATCAAGGGTGATGGTTGGTGTTCATGGTTTACTTTTATAAAAATTATTGCTTTTTCAATAATAATGAAAGCAGAGAAATTGCATGAAGCAGCTTTAATGACCAGAAGGATATATATGGCCACCATAAATGCTACATAAAAAAAAAATTAAGTGAAGGATCTGGGAACTGACTTTACACTGGTTTAATACAGCAACTGTATAGACATTTATCATAAACTAAGACATTTGGCAAATTTCTCAAGTCGTGTTCTGATGAGCAAAAAAATATTGTCAAAGAAAATTTGCTCATATACACTTGTCAACAGCTTCATGGTTGTTTCATGTATGTACATGTATGCATTGACTAGCCTTATTGTTTCTTGAATCTGTCACGACAGGAGCCCATGCATTACCCAGAGCGTGCAACTACCATAAATTCATGCAACGGCATTTTTACAAGTAGGTTTATTTTAAGGTAAGCCTTTCCCGCGATTTTTTTCGGAAAGCCAATCACAAACAATTGCATAATTAATAACTATTCACATGTTCACATTCCTGTGTGGTGAATGTCTGATTTCCAGTCGCTATGTGAATATGTGAATTGCAATTGCTTGTGATTGGCTTTCCGAAACCAATTCCCTGAGGGGGCGACTTCCATATAAAAATGACGGGGGTGCTCGTCGGAAATTTTCGAAAAACACCCTAAAAGGTACCAGAATCTCGTTTGATGGGCGTGGCTCAAAAGAATTTTTACCCCTAAGAGGTACCAATTCTAAAACAACAAATCAGTGTCATTATTCTGTCGTATTTTTTCGGCTCAATACCCTAAAGGGTACCGCGATAATTCTAACTGTGGTCATTTTAGATTTTAGTACCCTAAGTGGTACCAATCTACAAATTTCAACTCCTAAAAGGTACGACGAACACCCCCGTAATTTTTATATGGGAGTCCCCCTCCCCCCCCCCCCCCCCCCCCCCCCCCCGGCACCAATTCGCGGGAAAGGCTTATTTAAAAATAAACCTACTTGTAAAAACACAGTATGAAAGTTGCAAGCTCTGGGATTATAGGCTCCTGGTCATGAATATTATCTGACTTTTGTGCTAAGCCTTATTGTCACATGCTGGAAAATAGTAAACTAATGTATGTGATCATATTTTACAAACAGTACTGTTTATTTTTCCTTTTTTCATAAAATTTAAACTTTCAGTTAGCAGTTTTGACCTCAGAGAGAATGCGAAGAGATGGGTAGTGACTGGTATTTGCTTGAACAGGGTCCTGTTGCCCGTCCTCCGTGATTTTGTGGGTCAAGAAATACCCAAACACTATGCATCCCTGAAGAGTAAACATAGGATTGACACTCAAGGCACTGGGTCTCATTTGACTTATGATGGACCATCTCAGCTGAATTATGCAAGCATCAACAACAACGAGGGGAAAAAAGTGCGTTCATATGATTTCAAAGTCAACACGGCTGTAGATCTGGCTAAACTTTATCTTAAGCCATATATGGCGATGTTTAAAGGTAAGAATTAAACTCCTGGGTGGTCTTACCTTAAAAACGCTAACTTCGTGGTCACCCCTACATGTACATGTACCTTTGGGTTTTTTTTAATAGTTATTATAAATGTAGGTGCTCACTGACACATGCCTATTAGTAAGAGTGCATACATTCACAACAGTCAATTCAAAAATCTTGTGCTTTTGGGAATCAGCATATTTCACAATAGTGACTGCATGTTTTGAAATTAATTGAATATTTCTTCAATTTCGTGATTTCATCAAATAGAGTAAAAATTTCAAGGAAAATACATGTACATGGCACACATTACACATGCAGAAGTGTTCACATTTCCCAATTTTGATTTAAGGTGCTGTCAAACTATAATTTGATGATCTTTATAAAAGTGACCATCTTGGATAACACAATAAACATGCCTAATTCTCCATCAAAAAGCAAATTAAAGATTTTAGTCTGAAATCCTTAATTCCTTTCATCCATCCATTAAAACTATCATAAAGTTCCAAAAGTAACAGTTGCTACCCTTAATACTTTATCGGAATTAGCAGCCTTTGGGTCCGGCTACTTTCGGGAGGTCTAGACATTTAATAAATTTCTTGCTTCAAAAAGGGGAGGCTTATTAAGTTCAAATCAAATAAAAACATTTTTAACAGTCTTGTTTTTAAACATTTTACAAAATGAAATTTTGTTTTTTGCCTTGAATTTTGATCCTTGGCACTCTTAAAAGTTGAAAGGTTAACATAACATCCGTCATGGGTCTAACTTTGAGTTTTTGAATAATAAATAATATTAATAATACTTGAATGAGTCCCTAGATTTTTAATTTGATGAATAGATTTGATTGATTTCACATGATTTAAGTATTAGCCGCTAAGGAAACAGTCATGTCCAACATTTTCTGTTTCCCCAATTAAGGAGACATTTCAGTGCATGCTAAAGCAGCGCTGCTTAAAGGTAATTTGTTTGGTACGGGCAGGCTTACAATCCTCAAATAAGACATATATTTTGGCTATTTCAGATTTCTCAAAATTAAAAACTCTCAGCTAATTAACTGCAATTATAAGGGAGAAAGTGAAAAAAAATTGCCAATTAGGGACATGTGAAGTGTTCCCCCCTAATTCCAGTTTGCTGCTGGACATATCATCTGACTTGGATGGCACTGGGAAGAGAGTACATGTAAATCAGGACAATTTCAAAAGATCTATGTTAAATTCACTATAGCCAAGACTAGCAAGTAACATTTAACATAAAACATAAAACCTTTATTTTAACGCGATAAGAGTTAAAGCTGAAAAGCTTGTGGTGTCATGTACATGTATACTACTAAAGTAATAAATTATATGCTAATTGAAGTATGTACATAAAAATTACTAAGTACCAGTGGCGTATCCAGCCTATAGGCCCGTAGGCCCGGGCCTATACAAATCTTTCAGCCCACTTGTGTTACATTTTTAAGAATTGGAAATGAAAAATTCAAATCCATTCTCTTTTATCAAATATTAGAATTTCGGTGCTGTCAAGGTACACATAAAATCACCAGAAAGTGAAGGATAAAACATTTTCAAGGGCCAATATCGAAAAATTTTCCGGGGGGCATAGCCCCCTAGAAGCAGCAGCCCTTGCAGGCCGGATGGCCAGGCCTACAACTCTTCTGAAAGCTGGCTACGCCCCTGAGTACAAAGCTAAGAACAAAGTATTAATCTAAGTTCAGTGAACTTGACTAAACAGAGTGAAACAGGAGTTTTGAGCAACCTCCCCCCCCCCCCCCCCCCCAGGTGTTATCTCAAGATAATTCATCTGGGGCCGGATTCATGAAGCCCTCCTAAGTTAAGACATCTCTTACAGGGCTCGAGACTAACGGTAGCCAACTAGCCAAAGTCTAGTAAAAATTTGGCTGGTGGAATTTTGCTTTCAATAGCCATTTGGGCTAGTAAAAATCGTGAAGCACCAGACGTAACGAAACCAAACTGAAAATTATGTTTTTCTTACATTTTCAATGTTTTCCTGTACATTTGTATGTTCCTAAGGCGTTAGTTAGTCTTATCTTCTCAATGTTTTTCGGAACGTTCGATTTCGTATGTTCGTACAATCGTAGGTTCGTAAGGTCTTCTCAATGTTTTTCCGTAAGTTCGTACGTTTGAACATTGTTATTTTCGTAAGTTATTAGCCAATTATCTTCTCAATGTTGTTTCTTACATTAGTACATTCGTAAGTTATTAGCCTTATCTTCTCAACGTTTTCCTGTAAGTAAGGACGTTTGTAAAGTGTTAATTAGTCTTATCTTCTCGACGTTTTTCCGTAATTATGTTTTGTAGGTTCGTAAGGTCTTAGTATGAGATTTATGACGAAAACTAAAAAAATATGATCAAGCTGTGTTTCCAAGTCTTGGAGTTTTTTTTTTTTGTTTAATAATCAGTGTGACACATGTTATTATCTCCCCTCGCCCAATCCCCACCCCCACCCCCTGTACAATTTTGGCTAGTGAAAATTTATTTTGGCTAGTGAATTCAAACCTGTTACTAGCCACTAGACTAGTAAGCTGAAAAGTTAGTCTCGAGCCCTGTCTTATGTATTGTCATTCCAACAATAGGCTATTGTTAAGAAACAATACTTAGGATATGTCTTAACTTAATTAGGAGGGCTTCGTGAATCCGGCCCCAGCTCTCAACGTTGAGACCATATTTTCAGTAAAAGAAATCCTTCTTCATTGGACTTCATTATGCAGGTGCAAGGTTTAATTAATGTATGGCTTGAACAGTTAAGTTCAATAGACGCATACCGATCTTTTGACTTGTACAATATTTATTTGGAACACCCTTTTCCAAAATCCAGCTTACTGTATATATGTAAGCATAACCATTAACACATGAAACACCAAACAGTCGCAGTGAACTGATTAAAGGCTTAAAATAATACAGACAACATGTATCTTGGAGATTTAGCGAACAGGTGTGCTAAATGTAGCAGCCTATTCTCTTTTAGCAATAATCTTCAGCAAGGAGTTGCATAGCCTATGAACAGACTCATTTTAGGGAGTATTGAGTTAGAAGAAAATCGGTTGTAATTTTCATTCTTTTTTTACCCAATACCCTCGAGCCTATTCACAAGCTAGGAGTTGTTTGACTGTGGATATGCTCAAACTATGTTTTTATACTGAGTATTTTGTTATTTTTACACCCGTCTTAATACTATGATCAATGTTTTGATATAAGCTACTCAGCTTTTTTTATTTGCAGGATTTGATAACACATGCGACCTATCTGCAGTGTTAGTAATTCTGGAAAGAGCTTCTATATTTGCCAGCGCTCCACTTCTTAACATTCAACCCAGTGCCAAGAGAGTGCGCTCTGAAGTGAGAAATGAGTGGGGACATTGCAACTTCGACCATTGGACTGATCTGGTTTTCAAGAAATGTTTTCAACTCATGGAGACCATGGTTCGTTCACTGGGGCTTCCAAAACCAGATGAAGACAAAGCACTTGACGAACTTCATGACTGGGAGGCGAAAGGTAAGTAATTTAAAAAGTCTGCGCCTGTGGTGAAAGCACCTAGAATGTTTATGCTGTACTACTTTTCTGAATATTTTTGGATTTTTGCAAACGAAGGCAGATATTTAAATGTGGCTAAATGAAATTTAGGCTAAGTTAGACTTGAGCTAATACTGGTCAGCAGCTCCCCGCGGCGGCCACGCGCATGAGGTTGCATTAAATAGGGGGGTTTCCAGTGGCTGGGCGTGATCTGTGTTCCAGCTGTGTGCGGACGTGCAGATTTTTAACACAAGTAAGACTTCACTATTCTGTAAATTATCAGTGAAGCCGATCCAAGATACAGTAGTTGAAAAAGTAACGTTTCAAGTTTACATCTTTTACCTTGAACATTTGATCTGTCAATAGTTTGTTTACTTTTTAAGTGCCCCTGTGATCAAATTTTTGATTTTCATATTTGTTTTTACATTTTCGTGTACAATTAGACTTTCTTACTCATCTTGCCAAATTTCAATTCATTACGAACATCAGAAGTCATTTTATTTTAACATTTATTTCCGAGAATTTACGGCCGTTATTAATCAACCTTGTTCCAAGGCTTGGTTGCGAATGGGAGAAAGTGACGCCAAAGACTCAAACATACCTCACGGGTTGAAATTATAATAACAATAAGTATTGAAAATCACGCGAAAAGCAACAAAAACTTTGGACTTGTTCTTCGTGCAATTTTCTATGCTGATTGTTGTTATAATTTCAACCCGTGAGGTATGTTTGAGTCTTTGACGTCACTTTCTCCCATTCGCAACCAAGCCTTGGAACAAGTTTGATTAATGGCAGCCGTAAATTCTCGGAAATAAAATATTATTAATGTTAAAATAAAATGACTTTTGATGTCCGTAATGGATTGAAATTTGGAAAGATGAGTAAGAAAGTCTAATTGCAGTACACGAAAATGTAAAAAAATCAAAATCAAAAATTTGATCACAGGGGCACTTTAAAACTGATCTCAAGACTTTTTTTTTGTTTAGGAAAGCATTTTACTCAACTTTATTTTTATATGATGTAAAGCGCATTAGAACATTGTATGGCTAGTTCGCTATATAAGCCATTTATTTATTTATTTATTATTAGTAGTATTTATTATTCAAATTATTGTTGAAGGTGAAACGTTAGTGCTATTGTAAACTAGCAGTTTATTATTGAGACATATTTATCACTTTTTGTAGGTGTGGACCTCTGCGTTGGCTGCCCAGTGGATAAGGATTTGATGAAACTTGTCAATCATGAAGTTGCCAATCTAAAACTGGATGTGGAGGTGATGAAGAAAACCAGCATTGATGAGGCCCAGAAGATTAGCGATGCCCTGCAGAATATCCATCGTGAATTTGACAAGCGCATAACCCAACTCGAAAATCAAGTGGAAAAACAACAACGTGCAATTGAAGATCTGTTCTCAAAGTTAGATGTTTCAGCAAGGAAAGATGCTGATGCTGATTCTAGAGTGAAACCAGCTTTTCTAGTGCCCAAACGCAATCCCTGCTTTACTGGTCGTGAGAACGAACTGGACGCTATCCAAGGTATTCTTAATGTCACCCGCAGTAGTTGTGTTGACGCAGCCATATACGGTCTTGGTGGTACAGGTAAAACATCCCTTGCTGTTGAGTTTATCTGGAAACATGAGCATGAATATCCTGGTGGGGTTTTCTGGATTTCAGGTGAAAACATCGAAGTCTTTAAAAGTTCTATCAGGGAAATGGCTAGTGCGATGCAGATCAAGTCTCTTGAAAAGGATTTTTCCTCCATCCTAGGGGACGTCCATGAATGGCTTTGGAGGCAAAGCCAATTATGGTGCCTGGTTGTTGATAACCTCGACGAGTTAGAGGTGGACAAAGACATAAAAACTCTATTTACAGGCAAATGGAGGCAAATGGCACGTGGCCATATCATAATAACGACCAGGCAAGAATCAAGGCAAATACATTCGGAAATAGGAATCGAGAAACAGTGTTGTGTTGAGTTGAAATGTTTAACCCATGAACAGAGCGTTACATTTTTACGCTGTAGGATTAAAACTGACGAAATGAATGGAGAAGACAATGAACTTCATGAACTGGCGAAAGAACTTTACGGTCTTCCTTTGGCTCTGGATCAAGCCGCGGCGTATATACAGCACCTTTCCTGTTCCATTAAAGATTACGTTGCTCAGTATAAAAAGGAAAGAAGGGAACTTCTGAAAAAGAAGAAAGCGCAACCACCAGATGACCGCACATCTCCTAACCGCTTAGCTGTCTCCACCACCTGGCTGATGAATTTCGAGCACATCACTAACAGTGATCGTTACGAGAAAGAGCACCGCGTGGTTGCAACTCTTGTAATGGAGATAGCTGCTTTTCTTCGTCCTGACGATATTCCAATGGAATTGTTCAAAGAAGGACTTCCACATTTAGCCTCCCCCAGCCTAGTGAACTTCACAAGCAATCCGTTGGCATGGGATGAGGTAAAGTCCCTGCTAACAAAGCTGTCTCTCTTTCAAGAGTTTGGCGCAAACGCGTATTGTGTCCATCGTTTAGTTCAAAACGAGTTCCGTTGTTGGATGGATGAAAAAAGAAAAGAAGATTCCTTCTGCAAGGAATTTTTCACCAGGGATTTTGCGTTCGTGACTGGGATGAGTTTCCTTCGCCGTGCGATATCAAATGCATATTCGGCGTCCGCTGATTTACTGTGGTTGAAGTTGCTCTTGCACGATTGTGTCTTTATGTCAAACATACTGGAACACAATTCAAGTTTTAAATTATGTCTTGCCCCTTTGCAGGACTATGAAATTTTGAATAAAGGTTGAATAAAGGTACTGCAAGTTGATATCCCATTGCATGAGAGAATGGCCCTCTAATCACGAAGATCCTAATGAAGCTGAAAGAATGAGTGATGCCAAACAGTTACGACAAGAAGGAAACGAAGTAGTAAGGCGTACAGAGTACGAGAAAGCGTCAAGTCTGTACACTAGAGCCATTGAACTGAACTCCGAGGACTATCGTCCGAAAACCAATGACATTGAACCTCGAATCTTTGGACAGGGCCCGCATTTAAAAGGTTTCTGGAAAGTGGGTGCTCCGCCTAAAAAGAACAGTCGCCAGGCATTTATTGTAAAGGTTCAAACTGGAATATTAAACTGTCACCCGAGGAGTTGTTGCATGCTTATGACCAGAGTCTCACAGTGAACTATGCCATTCAAAGCAGCGACGTTTTCAACATGATTATGGAATGTGGTGTTTTGGGATATTTTAATAAATTTACAAGCAAGAAAGCGTTTTTCTGGGCAACCTTTGCTGACGGAGGAAAAAAACTGGTTATTTTCTGAGCCATTTGGCCCCATATCAACTGTGGTGAATAAACGTATTCTTCCCTTTGTGGGTAGATCAGATTTACCCTATCTTCATAGTTTCTCGACTGTGTTGGGACCATAATGATGAATTCTTGGAAAAGGCGATGTCTTTATATGTGAGAAACACTTATGGTCGGATATCCCCACTTGCATCGTCATCATTACCGCTGTTGCCGTCATCTTCGTCGTCATTATTTTTCGTCTTCATCGTCGTCGGCAACCATCATCAACAGCATCGTTGGGCCATCATTAGAATGATCAAATGGTCATCGTCGTCACCTCAATCATCGTTGTCATAAATAGGGAACTTTAGATCGGACTGCGAGTACGACTTTTCAAACCTAGTCCGCATGCTCTACTTAACCATTTATCACACTAATTTTATACCAAGAGCCTCCTTATCTTCTGTTCGGCAACGGGAAGAAGCGACAGCTCTGGGGACGTGACTAGCTTTAAATTCAATAGTCGTACTCGTACTCAATCTATCTCATACTCGTACTCAAATCTAAAGCTCCCTATAAATCATCATTGAAACCATCATCATCAGTCTTTTTGCTTCCAGTGAACTTGGGCTTGGATAAATTATGCCGGCATAATTAGACTACGAGAAGTCCATCATCTTTACTTACCATTGGTACGTAAGATAGATGAATAAATTCTCCACGATCCTGATCCTTCTAGCGTGTGAGGACTCCGAGTCCCGTTCATAACCACTGGGTTAATAGGCACCTTTGCAGAGTGAGAATTTTAATGACAGTCACAACCGGTTATTGTACCGTCCTAGGAGACTGAGTTTTATTTTATTCAGGACCCTACCTATTGACCTGCCTGTCAAAGCGGCACCCACCAGGAGTGGACGCTTCTGCTATTGCTTTCCATTTGTTTATCGATCCGAGCAAGTCAATCTAGCACAGCAAAGTTACAGTCTCAAAACGAACAGATCAATCCTGCTGGATCGTTCCCTGAAGTCGATCACGGAAACTGAGAACCAAAGGACAGACTATGCCTTGGGCTCTTAAACCTGTCTCCTTTTTTATGTTAACTGAAAAGGTGAACTTATGGTTTACTTCAGTTAAATATCTCCACCGAATGTCACTCAGGAACTTTAACACATACAATAGAGCCACATTCAATTGACTGTCAAAAGCAAATTCGCGATTACTTGGATTTTGCGTTGCTACGCTTTGCGATGGGCTAAAAAAATCTCGCGACCCTTTTCTCTAGCAATTAGTTTGAATGTTGTTTTGACCCTAAGGTGTTTGGTCTTAGAGCGGTTTTCAATTGAGTGTCGTAAAACCAAAACCAAAGTAATTACTCTGACCAAACACAACGGACGCAGACAATCCAATGAACCAATCAGAACTCGAAGCAAATACATGTCGCCGGCATCAAGCGAGAGAAAACGCGTGCGAGCAAATTACGATTGGTTTTGGTTTTCTTCTGATTGATCGAGAGAGTGACGCGAGATTTTTTAGCCAATCACAAAGCGTAGCAATGCAAAACCAAAGCAATTACGAAATTACTTGCGACACTCAACTAAAAACTGCCCTAAACATGGCGATTAAGGTGGCTCCAAGTAGTTTTTTTTTTTCCATAGGCCTCACAAATTATCATTAAATTACCACAGAAAGTTTCCCCAGACTTAAATTATTACTCACTGCAAATAGCTCTGACTAACTCCTAGGCAATAAAGAGATCGAGCTTCTCATTCAAATGCATTTCACTCTTTTGTAATTTAATGATAATTTGTGAGATCTATGGAATGTTTTGACCGCTTATATTTCAAACATGAAAAAAACACGTGTTAAAAATGTTTTAGCGATTTATTCAAAATCGAACAGTTTAATTCGTTTGACATTTTCCCATTTAGTGTGCTACACTTTGTAGATTGTAGCGCATTTATTCGCTTGTCGCGGGTAGCCCCAAAATCGAAAGATATTTTGGAAAAACTGTTTTTCGTCATTTGTTTACCGCTGCTATGAAAACGCTGATTACCATAAAAAGAGCATCATCCAAAACTTTCATCCAAGCCTAACAACTGGTATCAAATTCAGATTAATTGAGCTAAAGTACGATTATGTATAAGCGCTTTCAAAAAGGGAAGTGCGACCGAAAAAAAAACTACTTGGAGCCACCTTTTGGCAGTTGTAAAGAATTGGCAGAAACAAATATGATGCTTTGCAAAAACCTTTGCTTATTTGGTGAATGAAATGTTTTGCCAACTGAGGTAAACAAAGAACTTGTGATTTAAAGTGATATCAAGCTCTTAACATGTAAATAGCTTTAATTTCTTTTACAAGGATGCCATCACTGTGGCTACTAGACATGACATCAAGCCAGTTGTTTTAATAGCTTAGAATTTAACAAGACAAGCCGAGATTAACTCATCTTTACTGAGTCAGTTGTTAGAGTTTCAAACTTAATTCCAATTTACCGACTTACCTCGCGAACAATGCACACGAAATGTTTTATTGAAGTAAAATTGGTCAAATATTTTGTAAATAATATATCTTTGAATGGTAATTTAAACTTGAGTGATTGAGATGTACAGTAGAACCCCTTTATAACGAACCCCTTTAAAACGAAGTCCCCGGTATAACGAACGATATTCTTCAGCCCACCCTTAAAGGTACCAGAATGTCGTTTGATTGGCGTGGCTCAAATGAGTTTTTACCGAGGTACCAATTCTAATTCTGTTATCTTGCGCTACGCTTAGCCGCACAGAAATCATTTCCAATGTAACACTCACACGAGTTGGAGGAGGGCCCGCCAGTAATCTTTATTGCTACAGAATGTGTACATATATCAAAGATACAATCTAAATACATGTGTTCTAACTAAGATGAAATACATGCTGCGATTGCAGTATATCGTAAACACAATTTGTACATAACTGGTGCGTATAATGATAATAACCTGTGTCAGAAAAATATGCAGATATGAAAAGTAGCCCCAAGGAACAACCTCGTCGTAAGAATACTGGTAGGCTTCAATAACAAATGTGAATCAAGGAGTGGTATAAATACCACTTCTGTGCATATGGCACGCATACCGTTATGCGTGCCCCAAGGGAATTACATAACAAAACGTCATATTCTGTCATTGTACAAGAGAACAAAGAGACTGCATCATGAATTCTTTCTGATTTTATTGTTCCATAACTAACGTAAATTATTTTTCCTTTTCCGCGGGCTTCTCGGCTGTCTAAATTTGCCCTTTTTCCTTTATTCCGGTGGTTTTGAAACCACGTTTTAACCTAAGAAACATAAAGAATACGAAGTGATCAATATAAGGAATGATTCGAAAGTATTTGCATAACTAGCCTCCTACGCAGACACCTCTTTGTGCTCGTTACGCAAACGTCCTTTGGACTCGTCACGCGTGACGAGCCGTAAGAACGTCTGCGTAGAAGGCTATCACGCGATCAGATCATACTGGCCTGCGTAGGAGGTTTAAGTAGTTATCGATAAAATTATCATCAGTAATATTCGATGAAATAAAATAAATACACCTTTTTTAATGAAAGGATTATACAAAGAGTTGTAAACTCGTTAGTCTTACTTGTCTTACTTGGAATAATCAACCAGGGATCTAAAGCGGATTTCATATACAATACACGCTTGGTATTACTAAAAAGTTTGTGGAAAAGATGCAACAATTTTTATCGATTACGAACAGGGAAGTTGTTATAAGTGTTTCAGCGAGCTCTTTAATATCTTTTGGTGTTTCCGCTTCGTAAAAGGGCACGTTAATTCAGTTTCGATAAAATTCGATATAATCGATAAAATCGATAGCCCTAATTGGAAAATCGATAATTATCGAATACTCACAACGAAATCCTTTATCGATTTTTATCGAATTTCGAAAAAATTAATCGATTTTTATCGATTGTTATCGAATGCTATCGATTATCGATATTATCGATTGACTACGCCGGGATGTAAGGCGCATTGCATTGGGACTAGAGGTTTTACATTGCCGAGCGCTGTCACAGTGATATGTGTATCCCCGTGATATGTGTACCCCCGTACACATATCACTAGTGATATGTGTATCCCCAGTGGGGATACACATATCACTGATTTCTGTACTGTCAACAGACTGGGGCAAGCAAGGTCATGATTTTAATTAAAACTGAAATATTAAAATACAAGACAAGAATTCAAGACAGAATTCGTATGTTTTATTGTTTAAAAATTTTCATTTTGGCGGTGTGAAACAAAATGTTTCTCAAAATAATCTTTTTTAAAGTTATTAGATTGATTTACAACGCGATCTTCCTTCAAAATGCTAGGTGATTTATATACACCAAATTGAAGAAACGTTGACCCTTGTAAAGCATAAACCATGAACGATGAGACCGAATGGGATTCTGGGTAAACAGCATTGGCAAGCTAGTAATATTCCATTTCTTGATAATCAATGTTTTCTTTGTTTAAGATATTTAAGAGCATGGATTTATGCATTCTGTGTTAATAAAATGTGTATTCTGTGACAGACGAAGATTAATTTTTCCAACTTCCCAGTAAGCCTTTGGGTCGCATCGTTCGACAACGTTTTAATTCTTCAATTTGGTGTATACATTCAAGCGAGGGTGCAAACTTGTTTGTATATACGGTTAAAAGGGGGGCATCGTACAACTTGAGTAGAGTTGTGTGATGATCGTGCGAGAACATTGAGTACCTCCCGAAAAGAGTACAGACGACATATCAATGATTCGATGTGTGCAATATCCCTCAAGTCCCAAAGCAATTACAATCCAAAGCACGCTAACCGACTCTCACCGTTTATTCACGTGTAATAATCCAGTGAAATGATAAATAAAGACCACAGTCAACATGGTACAACTAGACAAATTCGTTTGTATTTTCATTATCTATTAAATTCAGATGACATGCACTTTGTCAAAACAGTGTAAGATGCATAAAAAAAACACTTGATAACCAAAAATAGCAGTGGGTCACACAATTCTTGACAGGTGGAAAACCCCTTTTGCTGCGGTTGGTGACCGGTTATAAAATTAATATTCCAACTGGAGTAAAATTTTTTTGTCTCTTCGAAATCAAGTGTGCGTGAATGAGAAGTATTCGTAGTATAGGAGAATTTCGACTGTATTTCGATAACCAAGCTCTTAAAAACTCGGCCAGGTTACTTGATTTGAAAATTAAACCAGGATATAAATACTGATAAAGTAAAAAATTCAGGAAACATTACATCGTATATATTAGCAGGAGCCGATTTTTATTTGTGTAGTATAAGCAAGGTAGAGAGCCCACAAGTAATATGAGCTAATGTGCGTATCCCCGGTGGGGATACACATATCACTAGTGATATGTAGATGTGTACCCCCTTCCAGAATATGGCTGCCGTGTTTTGGTATCCCTCTGACTTCCTCTGCAGCGAACTATCTAGTGAAGTGACCTTGTCAAAATAATATGTGTATTTCCGTGATATGTGTACCTCCGTATACATGTCACTAGTAATATGCGTTTCCTCGTTGGGGGTACACATATCACTAGTGATATGTGTATCCCCTTCCCGAATTTGGCTATCGTGTTTTGTGTATCCCTCTCCCTCAGCGGCAAACTAACTAGTAAAGTCATGTTGCCGAAATGACATGTGTATCTCCGTGATATGTGTACCTCCGTACATATATCACTTGTAATATGCGTATCCTCGGAGGGGATACACACATAACTAGTGATATGTGTATCCCCTTTTCCTCAATATGGCTGCCGTGTAGCTGCAATTGTAGCTGCAGTGAACTACCTTGTGAAGTGACGTTGTCACAATAATTTGTGTATCCCCCTGATATGTGTATCGCGTACACATATCACAAGTGTATTCCCGGTGGGGATACACATATCACTAGTGATATGTGTACCCCCTTTCAGAATATGGCTGCCGTGTTTTGTATATCCCTTTCCCTCTGCGGCGAACTAACTAGTAAAGTGATGTTGCCGAAATGATATGTGTAGGCATGTATCTCCGTGATATGTGTAACTCCGTAAACATATCACTAGTAATATGCGTCTCCTCGGTGGGGATACACATATCACTGGTGATATGTGCATCCCCTTCCAGTATTTGGCTGCCGTGTTTTGTGTATCCCTTTCCCTCTGCGGCGAACTATCTAGTGAAGTGAAGTTACCAAAATGATATGTGTATCTCCGTGATATGCGTTTCCCCGCACACATATCACTAGTGATATGCGTATCCCAGGTGAGGGTACACATATCACTAGTGATATATGTATTCCCTTCCTGTATATGGCTGCCGTGTTTGTGTATCCCCATCCCTTTGCAGCGAACTACCTAGTGAAGTGACCTTGTATATCCCCCATAGACATATTACAAGTAATATGTGTATTCCCGGTGGGGATGCACATATCACTAATGATCTGTGTACGGGGATACACATATCACTGATGATATGTGTATCCCAACCGGGGATACACATATTACTAGTGATATGTGTACGGGGGATACACATATCACGGGGATACACATATTATTGTGACAACATCACTTCACTAGATAGCTCGCTACAGAGGGAGAGAGAGAGAGACAAACACGGCAGCCCTATTCAGGAAGGGGATACAGGGGCGGATCCAGGAATTCCTGAAAGGGGGGGTTGTACACCTTAATAACTTTCGACGCCGTCGGCGTGGATGGCGAGCGCCGCAGGCGCGAGCTTCTAGGAGGGTCCGGGGCCATGCCCCCTCCCCTCCCCGGAAAATTTTTCCGATTTTACCCTCTAAAACGCCATTTCCAGCATTCCTGAGACGCGAAAAGCGTTTGTGAAGGCATGATATAAAATCTGGAGTTTACCTTATTTCTCAACCAGAAAACCAAAACTAATAATAATGCATGATTAAAGGGACAGCAGAAACAACAATAGTAATTTGTCGTTTTTCTACAAACCTCGTGAATCGAACAATGTAGCCTACTGAAGAGTCTTCTTGTATGAACTTTTATCAAGCCCTGGCATATCTCGTCTACTCGAATTTCTCAGAGTAATGTATAGCAATAACAGCGAGATCTGAGAATCGCTCTTCAGACATCGTTGATCTGGAGCAGGTCTTGATCTGTTTCATGAGCGAAAAGGACCGCTCAGCTTCAGCACTACTGATTGGAGATGACGATGGATGTTTGGAAAAGTCACACGCACCAAGTGCTATTAGAAGATTGCTTGGAAGTTCCTTCTCTGCTGATTGCCACATAGTTTGCCATCTTCGCAGCTCATTCCCAAGGTCTTTAATTTCTCCCAGTACAACATGCCTTCTGCTTCATCAGATAGCTCCAGGGCGTTATTGACTATGATTGATGGTACTAGATAAAGCAGGTGGGAGGTGTGGCGATCCTCGTCAGAAAATCGGTCTTGCACTTGAATAATCGGGTATCAAGGAGGGGAATAGCCACAGATTTTTTGAAATGATCGATTAGATCCTGACACGATCTTTTCACATGTTAATGTCCTACTGTCGCGAAATGTACATTTTCTTTTCCTAACCTGACTTGGTGGAAGTGAAACAACTACGTTTAAAACAATTTTATTCTATTATTTTTATGAAGAGTCAAACAAAAAAAATCCTGCTCAAAGGGGGGGGGGGGGGGGGGGGTTGCAACCCCCTCAACCCCTCCCCTGGATCCGCCTCTGGGATACACATATCACAAATGATATGCGTATCCCCACTACCCCTCCCTTTGCAGCGAACCAGTATAGCTATAGTGACATGCTGGCATAAATTTTATACACTTTCGGATTCCAGCATCTAGATTAGCCTGGGAATTTGCTTTTAAACCGGGTAATATCATTCCATTTTTAGCAACAATTATGACTCCAGCAAAGTAAGGATTCTTTCCAGTTCGGGAGACTCGAGACTTGACTCGATGAAATACACAACTTTGTTCGTGATCGGGTAGCGCAAAATCCTTTAATACTCCTTTTATACGGAAATTATTTTCTATTCACAAAATAAATACCGAAGTACTGCCTTCGGGTTGTACTCATGGCCTCTGTATAAAAAATATAATTTTCTGTTTGTTTTTGCAAGTGTCAACCCCGTACGTTTCTTGCGGACAAGGTTGCACAAGGGTGCACAGCGATGTTATTTCAGAACATTTATGAGCATACGGTATCCGAATTTATCTAAACTCACGGCCATTCTACACGAGGCGCAAAAAATAATCTGCGCTTGTAAACGGACATTTCTCGAGGATGGAAGGTCTCATATCAAAACCGATTACAACTTTGTCTATATATTTCCTGTAGTGTGACGGTCACGATCTAAGTACGTGCATATTCTCAAACACCCTCGCTTTCTCGTCTTCTTTGATGACAAGTCGCTTGATCGTTGTGCCATCCTTTTGGTCCTTTTGCTTGTCCAAATAAAATAGCGACTCTAATTTTGGGTCTAACTCGAAATTTCAGTGGCAAATGGTCGTAAAATTAATTTCTCTTGTTTGGTAAATTACGGTGGATACTCACGATTTTTAACATATTCGTAAGGTGCTATCCATATTTTAAAGGCTTCACGCGAAATTTCGCATGTGAAAGGGATACACATATCAGGGTCATATCACTAGAGATTTGGGTATCCTGGGAGGGTACCGGGGGATACACAAAACACGGCAGCCATATTGGAAGGGGATATACACATGGTCATGATGGTGTTGTGACTAGAATCAGGTTTGGACCAGCGGTTTCAGTGAAAACATTGGTTTGGTGGGGGTTCTCATTCTCGCGGGCTCAGAAACCTGATTTTGGAGTATGCATTTAAGTCACAACCCATAGATCACCAGTGATTTGTGTACAGCAGGGTCCGCTGCCCCTCCCCTGGTGTACAGGGGTTAGCGCCAACTGGTCGAGTGGGCGGGAAGGGAACGCCTGGGTACTAGCTAAGTGGCATTCTCGTCCTATTCTCGTCCCCAGAGCCCCCTGTGAAGTCGATGTAAGTCTTTCAGATCAGCCATCATGAATTTTTCTATCCCCGATGACCTTAACCTTCAACAGTTTTACACAGAAAAATATGGTTCGATAGATAATTTAATCGACAAAGCCAAGAGTGGCGATATTATCGCCCAGGCAGACCTAGGATGGGCTTACTCCGAAGGTTTTGGCGATCTTCTGCCAAAGGACATCGACAAGGCAATTGGATGGCTAAACACTGCTGTAGAAAAGGGTTATGAATTTCCTACCGCCCTTGGGAAACTTGGCGAATTGCTAGATCGGAAAGGTACACCATTGCACCAGCGAAAGGCGTATGAAATATACCACAGGGCGGCAAAACTGGGATGCACAAATTCACAATTCAATCTGGCAGAAATGTATCGATGTGGAGTTAAAGGAGTCGTGAACGAAGACCTAAATGAAGCTTTTAAATGGTTCAAAATAGCCGCTGGTGAAGACATAGGTGATGCTAACCACGATTTGGGAGTATTCGATAGACTGTGTGCTGGAACGATGAAAAAAATAGAAAACGCCGTGGGAGTCACAAAACAAAAGGCTCTCAGATTTTTGTACAAGTACTACCTTGAAGGGGATTGCCCTGAAGGCCGACCACAACCAACCAAGGCTGTTTATTATTTGACAAGGGCAGCTGAACAAGGTGATACTGAGGCGCAGCTAAACCTAGGACAAATCTACTTGACTGGAAGTTGTGAGAAAATCAAAGATGTTTCAAAGGCAAGAAGGTGGCTGGGGAAGGCTTCTGCTAATGGTGATATCAGGGCGAAACAGGTGAATACTGCAAATCCTCTATTAAGACCCCTCTCAAATACCCCCCCCCCCCCCCGCCCCCTTTTTTTGGAGCAAAAGATTTAAGAAAACAAGAAATCCACAGGAAAATTCCCAACAGTGCTGGGGGAAGGAAAAAAAAAATAATGCTCACATTTACCAGGCGTTACTACATATGACGGAGGGCAAATGGTCTTTCCGTATTGTGTGTTGCATAACTCAAGTCAAATTTAGGGATCTCGCAGTCTTTTCTTAGCAAATCCCTACTTATCAGAATTTCGATTTTTTTCTTTTTAAAAAGCCATCTTGGAGTCTTGTAATACTCATAGCCTCAAGGTTTCAATATTTTTTTGGGAGCATACTCCTGGACTGTACTAGTGGCTCTTAAGGACTCCCTCTTTGATAAATTTGGCTCTTAGAGCCAGGGGGTAGGGGTGGGGGAGCGGGAGATGTCTTGCAGTGATGTACATGTATCAGAAATTTGAATGCCACCATTAACAACCCCTGCTGAGCAAGTTAATCACCAAGTGGAAATTAAGTTCAACAATGTAACTGACAACTTAGACTGTTGTGTGTAAACTGACTGTGTATTTGAGGCAATGTCTGTTTTTGATCTTTTGAGATTTTGCATCATTAGTTTGAGTAAAATTAATGTTGTATGGGTCATATTATGCTATTTACAGGATGCATGGTTTTTATAGTTGCTATTTTCATTACTGTAAACACCGGTGTATAAGCCGCACTTTTTTGCCCAAAATTTTTGCTCAAAATCAAGGGTGCGGCTTATCCATGGAAACATCTGCCAAAGGTTATCGTACCTTTCAGTGATATAAGTTGACCAGACTTTTTGAGCTTCGAAATTAATTATTTATTAGAGGTGCATAACATGGAACAAAAAATCTTAAACTTTAGATGATGTAGAAAAAGGAGTCTTGTCTGTCTAACAGAGCAGCCAGAGCACCTCCAAGACCAAACATCAAATTAAACAATCAGCGTCGAGCATGTATTAACGCATGAACGTAAGCATTACAAGTGTTTATAAATTGTAAAATTTAGCCTCAAATTGTCAAAATACCTGTGTTAAAACAGTGCTCACTATCTTTGTCAGATATTTCGAAGCTTTCAGCAATGAAGGAACACGAATGAAAGATGCCATAGAAAAAAGTCTTTTGAATCTTTGTACTGAACAGAAACAATTATAACTAAGAATATTTAGCTGTATTTTAGGTGGTACACCAAAATGGCGGACGCATACAAAGTTTTCTAAATATTCTTCTCCCCATAACTCGTCTATTAAGGATCGTCAGGATTTAAAATTTCGCTAAGTCGTTTCATTTGGCATTCTCTGCAACATCATTTCTTGGGTTGATCTTGAAGCCAGAAAAACAAACTGCTCACGTAGATGTAAATAATCTATATCCAAACCTCGCGAGGGGGGTGGGGGGACTCCCATATAAAAATGACGGCGGTGCTCGTCGGAAATTTTCGATAAACACCCTAAAAAGTGCCAGAATGTCGTTTGATTAGCCTGGCTCAAATGAATTTTTACCCCTAAGAGGTAACAATTCTAAAACAACACGTCATATTCTGTCATATTTTTTTGACTCAATACCCTAAAATGTACCGCGATAATTCTAATTGCAGTTATTTTAGATTTTAGCACCCTAAACGGTACCAATCTACGAATTTTAACCCCTAAAATGTACGACGAGCACCACCATCATTTTTATAATGGAGTTCCCACCCCGGGATCCAAACCTTTATCCATATATAGGTAATGAAATGGTAATTATATAAAGCAGCTTAATTGTATCAAATAAGACAGTAGTCTTCCCGTCTGGGTGGGAGTGTTTGCGTTTTCAAGGGACCGAACATTTCACTTCTGAGAGAGGCTGACTTGGGATTGGTAATTTAGAAATAAAATGTCCTGCAAGCCAACTCGCCTGGAAAAAATATCCCACAATTTCGAAAGCCCGATTTGAGGCCAAAAAAAAAAAAACTCCAGCAAAAATTCAGCTAACTAAGGAATAAACAACAGGCACAGACGAGATCACCCCCCGTCCCCCACCCCCAGACGAGATCATCCCCCATACCTGCACCCTACTTTCTGGAAGGTTGAGTTTACTGGTGACCTCTCTCGTGGAGACATCGAGATATTTTGTTTTTCAGCTGTTGGAAATGAGTGTCTCGGACGATGCCGGGCTACAAGACGCTGCAACAGGATGTTTGTTAAACATGCGACAGCTAGCAATGGCCAATGAACGAGCGAGACGGCAAAAATCAAGGAACAGGGCTCGGACTATAACTAATACTCTGAGTCGACCCTAGGACGTCTTCAAAACCCCAGTACTTTGCGAGCTGAGAAGAATAGGAGTGGTTAAATTTACACCTACATATATTTATCTGGTTTCCGACATTTGAGCCCATACGCTCTCTGTTATCTGTTATCAGCACATGAGCACATCTCGCTCCCACCAAGATATATTTATCCCGTATCCCGCCCTTAGAATTTATCATATCCCGCATACATTTTTACATAAGAAACATATTATTACTTTATGTTTGTAAAAACATTCATGTAAGGCGCATTGCATTGGGACTAGAGGTTTTACATTGCCGAGCGCTGTCACAGTGATATGTGTATCCCCGTGATATGTGTACCCCCGTACACATATCACTAGTGATATATGTATCCCCAGTGGGGATACACATATCACTGATTTCTGTACTGTCAACAGACTGGGGCAAGCAAGGTCATGATTTTAATTAAAACTGAAATATTAAAATACAAGACAAGAATTCAAGACAGAATTCGTATGTTTTATTGTTTAAAAATTTTCATTTTGGCGGTGTGAAACAAAATGTTTCTCAAAATAATCTTTTTTAAAGTTATTAGATTGATTTACAACGCGATCTTCCTTCAAAATGCTAGGTGATTTATATGCACCAAATTGAAGAAACGTTGACCCTTGTAAAGCATAAACCATGAACGATGAGACCGAATGGGATTCTGGGTAGACAGCATTGGCAAGCTAGTAATATTCCATTTCTTGATAATCAATGTTTTCTTTGTTTAAGATATTTAAGAGCATGGATTTATGCATTCTGTGTTAATAAAATGTGTATTCTGTGACAGACGAAGATTAATTTTTCCAACTTCCCAGTAAGCCTTTGGGTCGCATCGTTCGACAACGTTTTAATTCTTCAATTTGGTGTATACATTCAAGCGAGGGTGCAAACTTGTTTGTATATACGGTTAAAAGGGGGGCATCGTACAACTTGAGTAGAGTTGTGTGATGATCGTGCGAGAACATTGAGTACCTCCCGAAAAGAGTACAGACGACATATCAATGATTCGATGTGTGCAATATCCCTCAAGTCCCAAAGCAATTACAATCCAAAGCACGCTAACCGACTCTCACCGTTTATTCACGTGTAATAATCCAGTGAAATGATAAATAAAGACCACAGTCAACACGGTACAGCTAGACAAATTCGTTTGTATTTTCATTATCTATTAAATTCAGATGACATGCACTTTGTCAAAACAGTGTAAGATGCATAAAAAAACACTTGATAACCAAAAATAGCAGTGGGTCACACAATTCTTGACAGGTGGAAAACCCCTTTTGCTGCGGTTGGTGACCGGTTATAAAATTAATATTCCAACTGGAGTAAATTTTTTTTGTCTCTTCGAAATCAAGTGTGCGTGAATGAGAAGTATTCGTAGTATAGGAGAATTTCGACTGTATTTCGATAACCAAGCTCTTAAAAACTCGGCCAGGTTACTTGATTTGAAAATTAAACCAGGATATAAATACTGATAAAGTAAAAAATTCAGGAAACATTACATCGTATATATTAGCAGGAGCCGATTTTTATTTGTGTAGTATAAGCAAGGTAGAGAGCCCACAAGTAATATGAGCTAATGTGCGTATCCCCGGTGGGGATACACATATCACTAGTGATATGTGTACCCCCTTCCAGAATATGGCTGCCGTGTTTTGGTATCCCTCTGACTTCCTCTGCAGCGAACTATCTAGTGAAGTGACCTTGTCAAAATAATATGTGTATTTCCGTGATATGTGTACCTCCGTATACATGTCACTAGTAATATGCGTTTCCTCGTTGGGGGTACACATATCACTAGTGATATGTGTATCCCCTTCCCGAATTTGGCTACCGTGTTTTGTGTATCCCTCTCCCTCAGCGGCAAACTAACTAGTAAAGTCATGTTGCCGAAATGATATGTGTATCTCTGTGATATGTGTACCTCCGTACATATATCACTTGTAATATGCGTATCCTCGGAGGGGATACACACATCACTAGTGATATGTGTATCCCCTTTTCCTCAATATGGCTGCCGTGTAGCTGCAATTGTAGCTGCAGTGAACTACCTTGTGAAGTGACGTTGTCACAATAATTTGTGTATCCCCCTGATATGTGTATCGCGTACACATATCACAAGTGTATTCCCGGTGGGGATACACATATCACTAGTGATATGTGTACCCCCTTTCAGAATATGGCTGCCGTGTTTTGTATATCCCTTTCCCTCTGCGGCGAACTAACTAGTAAAGTGATGTTGCCGAAATGATATGTGTAGGCATGTATCTCCGTGATATGTGTAACTCCGTAAACATATCACTAGTAATATGCGTCTCCTCGGTGGGGATACACATATCACTGGTGATATGTGCATCCCCTTCCAGAATTTGGCTGCCGTGTTTTGTGTATCCCTTTCCCTCTGCGGCGAACTATCTAGTGAAGTGAAGTTGCCACAATGATATGTGTATCTCCGTGATATGCGTTTCCCCGCACACATATCACTAGTGATATGCGTATCCCAGGTGAGGGTACACATATCACTAGTGATATATGTATCCCCTTCCTGTATATGGCTGCCGTGTTTGTGTATCCCCATCCCTTTGCAGCGAACTACCTAGTGAAGTGACGTTGTATATCCCCCATAGACATATCACAAGTAATATGTGTATTCCCGGTGAGGATGCACTACATATCACTAGTGATCTGTGTACGGGGATACACATATCACTGATGATATGTGTATCCCAACCGGGGATACACATATTACTAGTGATATGTGTACGGGGGATACACATATCACGGGGATACACATATTATTGTGACAACATCACTTCACTAGATAGCTCGCTACAGAGGGAGAGAGATAGACAAACACGGCAGCCCTATTCAGGAAGGGGATACAGGGGCGGATCCAGGAATTCCTGAAAGGGGGGGTTGTACACCTTAATAACTTTCGACGCCGTCGGCGTGGATGGCGAGCGCCGCAGGCGCGAGCTTCTAGGGGTGTCCGGGGCCATGCCTCCGCCCCTCCCCGGAAAATTTTTCCGATTTTACCCTCTAAAACGCCATTTCCAGCATTCCTGAGACTCGAAAAGCGTTAGAGAAGGCATGATATAAAATCTGGAGTTTACCTTATTTCTCAACCAGAAAACCAAAACTAATAATAATGCATGATTAAAGGGACAGCAGAAACAACGATAGTAATTTGTCGTTTTTCTACAAACCTCGTAAATCGAACAATTTAGCCTAAAAGAGTCTTCTTGTATGAACTTTTACCAAGCCCTGGCATATCTCGTCTACTCGAATTTCTCAGAGTAATGCATAGCAATAACAGCGAGATCTGAGAATCGCTTTTCTCAAACTCATTAATAATTCATGACGAAAATACAAAGGAAATTAATGTTTAATGAGTGTTTGGAAATCAGTTCAAACACTCCTCATTTTTGCATCCTTAATTTCTCCTCCTAAAATCATTTCGTTTGAGAAGTAATATCAGACATTCGACACAGTATTTCATCAGATTTCCAAACACCTTGAAGTGGGTTAAAAAAAACTCGGCTGCGCCTCGTTTTTCAACCCTCTTCGCGGTGCTTGGAAATCTGATGAAACACTGTGGCTCATGTTTGATATATTACTTCAGACATCGTTGATCTGGAGCAGGTCTTGATCTGTTTCATGAGCGAAAAGGACCGCTCAGCTTCAGCACTACTGATTGGAGATGACGATGGATGTTTGGAACAGTCACACGCACCAAGTGCTAGTAGAAGATTGCTTGGAAGTTCCTTCTCTGCTGATTGCCACATAGTTTGCCATCTTTGCAGCTCATTCCCAAGGGATTTGAGAAATGGAAGGTCTTTAATTTCTCCCAGTACAACATGCCTTCTGCTTCATCAGATAGCTCCAGGGCGTTATTGACTATGATTGATGGTACTAGATAAAGCAGGTGGGAGGTGTGGCGATCCTCGTCAGAAAATCGGTCTTGCACTTGAATAATCAGGGAATCAAGGAGGGGAATAGCTACAGATTTTTTGAAATGATCGATTGGCGATTGGATCCTGACACGATCTTTTCACATGTTAATGTCCTACTGTCGCGAAATGTACATTTTCTTTTCCTAACCTGACAATCAGTTAATTGTTGGAAGTGAAACAACTACGTTTAAAACAATTTTATTCCATTATTTTTATGAAGAGTCAAACAAAAAAATGCTGCTCAAAGGGGGGGGGGGGGGGGGGGGGGGGTTGCAACCCCCCTCAACCCCTCCCCTGGATCCGCCTCTGGGATACACATATCACAAGTGATATGCGTATCCCCACTACCCCTCCCTTTGCAGCGAACCAGTATAGCTATAGTGACATGCTGGCATAAATTTTATACACTTTCGGATTCCAGCATCTAGATTAGCCTGGGAATTTGCTTTTAAACCGGGTAATATCATTCCATTTTTAGCAACATTATGACTCCAGCAAAGTAAGGATTCTTTCCAGTTCGGGAGACTCGAGACTTGACTCGATGAAATACACAACTTTGTTCGTGATCGGGTAGCGCAAAATCCTTTAATACTCCTTTTATACGGAAATTATTTTCTATTCACAAAATAAATACCGAAGTACTGCCTTCGGGTTGTACTCATGGCCTCTGTATAAAAAATATAATTTTCTGTTTGTTTTTGCAAGTGTCAACCTCGTACGTTTCTTGCGGACAAGGTTGCACAAGGGTGCACAGCGATGTTATCTCAGAACATTTATGAGCATACGGTATCCGAATTTATCTAATCTCACGGCCATTCTACACGAGGCGCAAAAAATAATCTGCGCTTGTAAACGGACATTTCTCGAGGATGGAAGGTCTCATATCAAAACCGATTACAACTTTGTCTATTTCCTGTAGTGTGACGGTCACGATCTAAGTACGTGCATATTCTCAAACACCCTCGCTTTCTCGTCTTCTTTGATGACAAGTCGCTTGATCGTTGTGCCATCCTTTTGGTCCTTTTGCTTGTCCAAATAAAACAGCGACTGTAATTTTGGGTCTAACTCGAAATTTCAATGGCAAATGGTCGTAAAATTAATTTCTCTTGTTTGGTAAATTACGGTGGATACTCACGATTTTTAACATATTCGTAAGGTGCTATCCATATTTTAAAGGCTTCACGCGAAATTTCGCATGTGAAAGGGATACACATATCAGGGTCATATCACTAGGGATTTGGGTATCCTGGGAGGGTACCGGGGGATACACAAAACACGGCAGCCATATTGGAAGGGGATATACACATGGTCATGATGGTGTTGTGACTAGAATCAGGTTTGGACCAGCGGTTTCAGTGAAAACATTGGTTTGGTGGGGGGTTCTCATTCTCGCGGGCTCAGAAACCTGATTTTGGAGTATCCATTTAAGTCACAACCCAACAGATCACCAGTGATATGTTACAGGGGTTAGCGCCAACTGGTCGAGTGGGCGGGAAGGGAACGCCTAGGTACTAGCTAAGTGGCATTCTCGTCCTATTCTTGTCCCCAGAGCTCCCTGTGAAGTCGATGTAAGACTTTCAGATCAGCATCATGAATTTTTCTATCCCCGATGGCCTTAACCTTCAACAGTTTTACACAAAAAAATATGGTTCGATAGATAATTTAATCGACAAAGCCAAGAGTGGCGATATTATCGCCCAGGCAGACCTAGGATGGGCTTACTCCGAAGGTTTTGGCGATCGTCTGCCAAAGGACATCGACAAGGCAATTGGATGGCTAAACACTGCTGTAGAAAAGGGTTATGAATTTCCTTCCGCCCTTGGGAAACTTGGCGAATTGCTAGATCGCAAAGGAACACCACTGTATCAGCGAAAGGCGTATGAGATGTACCACAGGGCGGCAAAACTGGGATGTACAATTTCACAATTCAATCTGGCAGAAATGTATCGATGTGGAGTTGAAGAAGTCGTGAACGAAGACCTAAATGAAGCTTTTAAATGGTTCAAAATAGCCGCTGGTGAAGACATAGGTGATGCTAACAACGATTTGGGAGTATTCGATAGACTGTGTGCTGGAACGATGAAAAAAATAGAAAACGCCGTCGGTGTCACAAAACAAAAGGCTCTCAGATGTTTGTACAAGTACTACCTTGAAGGAGATTGTCCTGAAGGCCGACCACAACCAACCAAGGCTGTTTATTATTTGACAAGGGCAGCTGAACAAGGCGATACTGAGGCACAGCTAAACCTAGGACAAATCTACTTGACTGGAAGTTGTGAGCAAATCAAAGATGTTTCTAAGGCAAGAAGGTGGCTTGGAAAAGCTTCTGCTAACGGTGACATCAGGGCGAAAAAGGTGAGTAAAGAATGTCTTGATCATAGAGGGTCGCCCTCTGCTGAACTTGATAACTCCAAAACTTAACACAGATGAATAGGCTGCAATGTATCAGTCAAATCCAAAAGCGTCCATTTCACCCCCCCCCCCCCCCCCCGCCCCTCCCCCATCATGGGAAATTTTACACAAAGCGAGGCCCGCCCTGTCAGGCATTTGACTTAGACATAAAACGTTGGTCAGCAGTTGAAGCTAAAGGATTTCATAATCCATTCTTTTACAGAAATGTCCATTGTCGTCCCCAGAGCTGCTTGGCCCTCTTAACCGTCAGAGCCAGTGAGCATGAGGACCAAGTGGCTCTGGGGACATGGGATTTGATTGGCTAGTCGCAAAACAATAAAATCTAAAACAGACGTACAAGTAAAAAATCCGGATTATCATTTTCTGCAGAATTCAGTCCAAAAATCGCTTTGCAGCCTGCATTAAAACTGTCGGAAGGTATTGGCTTGGGACACTTATCCTTAGGAATCACTATGTTGATTTTTCAACGACAAAGACTGCATGTTTCAAGTGCTACAGTTTTTAATTAGAGTAAGAAGTTTGATTGAGAATTCCTTTAGCTGGAGTCATAGGCCAACATGGTCAACAAAGCGTCACCAGCCCACCAGGATCAATTACAGTGTGTAATAGCCAGTGTCCAGAGAAACTATTTAGAATTGTGGATCAGAACATATCAATGAATCAAGCAGCAGTTCATAATAAGCAACAAGCAGCTAGATTAGCAGATCTGGTTTGCTTACTGTGGTATGTACATTTAAAAATTTCAAAGGTACCGAATTATTTCTACCAAAATCCACATTTCGTTGTTACAATTTGTCGCCCTTCTTGAATTCCAGTACATTACATGTAACTGTTCCTTTATGGGTATTATATCTGGTTTCCTGATTTCATCATGAATGTAATATGTGTATTCTGAATTACATTCCAGTATTAATGATTGTGTACTGCACTGCATTTTATCAGATTTGAAAAAATATAATTTTTGAGATAACATCAGTGATGGACTGTCTTGTGACTCTTAAGGACGTTCGCGCCCATTGCTACTGCGCATTCTTTCGCGCATGTCCCGCA
This sequence comes from Cladopsammia gracilis, assembly GCA_022457155.1. Classification (NCBI taxonomy): domain Eukaryota; kingdom Metazoa; phylum Cnidaria; class Anthozoa; order Scleractinia; family Dendrophylliidae; genus Cladopsammia; species Cladopsammia gracilis. The sequence continues at coordinate 187,625 of JAJGOT010000211.1, read as the reverse complement.
AACGTTAAAAGCCCATGAAATATCAACAGGAACGTACCCAACGCAAACTTTTTTCCACTTTATAGAATGGAACATAAAGAGCGTGTAGTTTCATGGGATAGCTGTGGAACCAGGCCTTCTCGGAAATGTCACGCAATGACGTGACAGTGCGAAAGATGGTCACTTTGAGAACTTCGCAGCCATTTTACTCTCTTGGATGCCCGGTGACCCCCATTTTTCTTTCCGTAGATCACTTCCTTTCCTAATTTTCTCCATTTTAACAAAAAACAGAAAAAATCTGTACGTGAGAAGTTACAAATATTTCGCCTTTTCTGCTCTCGTGCGACCAAAGTTTTCTTCGAATGTGGACGGGCAAGACTAATATGTTTTCTTTTTCAAGGCCTATTCTTCCTCAAGGAACGACATCAGATGCAAACGTTTACGTAATAGACTTCATTGTGTTGACTTAAGTACATTAACCTGATCTAAATTTCACTAAAGTAGCTTATTTTATTGCTAATAGTTGTTAGCTAAGATCGTCTTTAAATAACGAAAGCTTCTTAAAACACATGGTCTTCAATGCGCCTTATCTCGAAAACGAGCACGGTGACCCCCCACTTTTTTGGTCATTTTGGCAATAGTTGATCTTCACCTTACTGCATGGCAAGTTTTAAAAAAATCTGTACATGGGAACATTTTGGGCGCGAACGTCCTTAAATTCTACTTCATTATTACCAAAGCAGGGATGGAAATAATGGGAAAACAGATTGATAGGTGATCTTTTGCGTGGGTGTAAATGATCATCACTCCCCCCTCAAGCCGGGGGGGGGGGGGGGCTCAGTGTTGGTTCCGGATTTCCACTTCTCAAGAGTACTACGCTTTGGAAGATTTGCCATGTTAATTTCATCCCTCGTGTCAATTTTGAAACCCCCCTCTACTGAATGAGTATCTGCAGTACAAGTTGCACAGTGGTTTTAGTCACATACACCAGACTTGTTCGAAGACGCTGCCATTACCATTATGGATAACTTCGAGGACTTTATCAACAATCAACGTCTCGATTTACTAGAAAACCTGAAGGAAATGGAAACTCAGCTACTAGAAACATTAGAAAGTTTGCCGGCCAATGGCTCCCAAGATCTCTCGTCTGTCTTTGACTGCTATCTTTCATTGGAGGCAAATACCATGAACATGCTGGTGAAACTGGATGAATTTGAGGAGAAACTGAATTTGAGACATTGACTGCGCATTTTTCCATTTAGAACAGCTCTTTTAAGAGCCACAACACCCATAAAAGCTTTGTCCAATGTCCAGATAAGATTTGATTTGATTCATGTGAAATTTTATTATTTTATTTCATTTTTGGCTGGCAAATTTGATCGGTAATAACCAATCACCAGCCGTTATTTCCATCCCTGCCAAAGGTGAAATAAACATTATGGTGGTTCACTTCATTTTTTTCTAATTAATTTGGGTTTTTTTATAACATAGTGTATCCATATATTGCAATAATTTGTATATTTATTTTTTATGGAAATATAATTTGGGCAGTTATCATATTCAATGGTTTAACACTAGGGCTTCGAAGTACATGTATATCCTTGCCCTTGAAAGTTTGAATGTAATAGAGTTAAATGCACATACTTGAACCCTACTTTGTGACCATGGAAATGTGTCTGGTCAAGTCTGGTAGTATGTACATTGTAAAGGAAATCCATGGCAAGTACTCTTTCCTCAGTTTCCTTACCTTTTCCTTCACATCGATCCCAGTAACTGACTGCTGTAACAGGTCTAGAATAAGAACTAATAGGGGATCATTTGCTGGGAAACTGATCATTGGTATGAAGAAATAGTCTAGAATGGGAATTGAAACTTGGAAGGGAAAGAGCCTTCCCTAATTGCAAACAAAATCATCGCAGCAACATTGTTGACAGATGGTTTCTGTTATAAACATTTACATGTAGTAATATATGATACAGTTCTAAAAGTAGCAAGTCTGGGATAGGGTAGGGATTTCGGTGTCTAGTCTAGTATAGGGTTGCAAAATCAGCTGAACATGGTGTGGTATAGGTTAAGGGTTTTAGAGTCCCAGCAGCACATCCCCACCCAAAAATATAGAGTACCCCCCCCCCCCCCCTTCCTCTGGGAGTAATCCTCCATCTTGCTTTCTGCTACAGAAACTGTCTGTGTAGGTCATGTATGTATGTGTGTTTGGGAAAATGCCCAAAATTACCCTTGTAATGGGGACAAGATAACTGTTGGTGTACCAACTACTGGCAGGATTTTTCAGAATGAAAAATTAACAGGGTTCTTCAAAATTGATTTTCATGTTTATCTGAAGATGATAATGGATCTTGTTATCTGTCATGAAAGCCTATCATCTCTGCAGAGGCTCAAATGGAGTTTTGTGGTAAGAGAAGTAAGTGTGTTTGCAAGAACCAAGAAGACAGATGCTGCCAGAGCTCAATCAGTCTTCATGTCGTTTGCATCTGCACTCATTTTGTTTATCTTGTAACCCCACTGAGCTGATGTGGAGATGGTCTGAAGCCAAAAAAAAATTATATTTACATAACTAGAGAACAGCCTTCAGCAGCCAATTATTTTTATTATTTTTTAATAGTTTTTAATATTTTTTAATAGTGTGATGATAGGTGACAGAAATATAGATATATATAGGTGATATATATATGATGATATATATGATATATATGATTAAAGAAATAAAAAACATGCCGAGTGCATTATTGAGTTATATAAGCACGCGGGAATTTTTAAGAACACGAGAGAAGTGCAGAGAAGCACGAGCCAAAGGCGAGTGCTTCTCGCACTTCTCGAGTGTTCTTAAAAATTCCCAAGTACTTATATAAGTCAACAATGCTCGAGGAACAAGTTTTTTATTTCTTTTATAAAATAAAACGCGGTTATGATGAACCTTACGTCACGCGCGTGCGTTATCGAGTTATAATGAACTCGGTTTAACCAATCATAGCGCGCGCATTTCCTTGAGCATTTTATAAATATATATAGATGATAGATATATATAGATAGATATATATATAGATAGATATATATAGATGATAGGTGACAGAAATATATCACTGATTGATTCACCTGCAAGCCTCTTTGACTTTTTTTTCCATTTTATTTTTTCATTTATTTATTTCTCCAAAATTTAGCAGATAATAATAAGAATTGAATACAAGGTGAAAAAAAAAGTAAGTAAAAAGTATAAAATATTCAAGGATAGGAAAAACATACAATTAACAAAATTACACCACTTAAATTAAGTCACATTGTATGTAGGAAGGAGAGGAGAGGGGCACGTCTAGATAAACTAATATTGTGCCCCTTAAGTTATGTCAGTATAACAAACTACTTGTAGATCTCCTTTGACTTTTGCAATAACAGTGGAAATGCTCTGCCCTGAGCAAAGAAGTCATATGTAGATGCTAAGAGTGATTTTATTAAAGAGTTGCACAGAAAGCCACAACACATTTTTCAATGTTTCATAAGAAATCATTTCTCTTTATTTTTCTTTCCTGTTAGTGTTCTGAATTCAAAATGTCTGGCTGAGCTAAAAGGGAAATATTGTACAAGTTTGAAATGTCCAAAAGATTTTATTAGTGAAGTCAAAGATTTGTGTATTAAAATACCATTGATATGTGGCTGTATTTAGTAACATCAGAAACCCATAAGTGGGTTGAAACATTCAACTGTCTCTTGTATGCTTCAAAACAAGCTTCCAATTATACAATTTGCTAAGAAGTTGTTTCAGCGATATTTGGAAAATCAAGATAAAAGTATTAACCAATCAATTTGCTAGAACAACTTGCTTCCAATCTCCCTGGACAGAGGGGTTTCCAAATATGGTACTAAGCAAAAAATGAATATTTAGAAGCTGTGAATGCATGTTACATGTTTTGACCCACTTTCAGGTTTCTGGTAACAACAAATAATCTATATATCATTGTCAGCACCTGCACAAATCTATCTCAGTCAATATCTGCACATTAAAGGCCCACCTTCACCCAAAATGCTGTGCGCACTGTGATCACTTTCTGTGCTGAATTTCGTGTAACACGAAATTCACGCTTGAATGCGTGCAACCAATCAGATCATGCGTTTGAACAATGGAGCATTTCAAAACAAAAACAAACGACCGCAACATCTTTTGGGTGAAGGTGGGCCTTTAAATTCTAACTAAACTCCATTGAAATCTACCTTCACATTTCAAATAGATTCCTAGAATAGCCCAGAAATTTCTAAATGTGGTCTTAAATAATATTATCTATACCTTTAATTGATGATAAGCTTTAAATGTAAGCTTATCCTCCAACTAGCTGATCACAAATCACGATTGTTATCATATCCATTACTCGGAAACTGCTAAGAGTTTAACAATAACATCTAACTACTCCTCACAAAAAGATAAATGTCCATCTTCTGAAATGAGGCAGCCAGAATCCTCCCTTTTCTTGTACCATGTTCTTCGTGTCATAATAATTATATTTTATATTTTTTATATATAATTTTATATTAATTAATTTTATATTAATTTTATATTTAATTATAATACATTATAATTTTCAAAATGGCAGATGTACCTTCAATAATTACCGTATATTGAAGGTACGTCCCCCATTTTTGAAAAAACTCTGATCCTGCTCAGAACAACCCGAAGTCCTAGATTTTAGAACTTTGAATCCTGTGTCCCTAGAGATACTTGGTTCTTGTGCTCAGGCTCCGACATTTAAGAGGGCCAAGCAGCTCTGGAGACGAGAATGGGGAATGTCTACATGGTTCTTTGTTCTGTTGCTGTTGTAATATTCTTTCTTTTGGAGGCATTTTAAAGATGCCTTTGTTCAAAGTCTGGAAACTCGCAAAAGTGTATCTATCAGCAGGTAATTATTTGGAGCTTGTATCGAAAGGTAAAGTGATTTCTAAAACATATTATTCCGTTGTAGGCATGCTTTACTTCATTGCATCTGCTTGATTCTTCTTTGTTGTGACTCCTTGCCCGGAGGGTGGGGCATTTGACGCTCTGTGAAACCCTAACTGGTAGGCATTTGATGGTGTAAACTGCCAACAAAGTGGGGTATTTGACTAATTTTTTTTAAAGTCAAAAGCCCCCAGGAGTTTGCCGGTGGTGTGTGGTGGGGGGGGGGGGGGGGGAGGGGAGGACTGGATGCTCTTAAATTTGACTGATACAAAGAGCAAAAGATCTACTCTGTAAAAACTGGTAATTTAATTTAATAGGTGTTCAGAACTGCAGATTGGATAATTTTATTCACCTTGATCATAGGAGACTGTTTGTTTATAATTTTATTATTGCCTCATTAGCACATGCGCCTCATTCGCTAATTGAGCCACAAAAAAATCAACTCCAAAAGGGCATAGTACAATTGGCTTTCTGTTCTGACTTGCTTTCAGGTCCTTATTGTTATGTTTTTTTCCAAAACCCCATTCAGGTTTCTGTTAATAACCATGTTTTTTTTTTGGAAGTGAGGGTGTAAACTGCGAAGAGAATGTCAAACCAATCATGTCACTAGTGAGTTTAAAAGATTGAACTCGGGAAAAAAATTAAGACTGTCTTCAGTGACCTTTGCAGACCAGCAGAGAATAGTACCCTCAACCCCCCTGTGGTGATGAAACTGCTGGGTATCTGCAGTCCCATCAATGGCAGATACATTGTAAATGTACGTACCTCTTGCAGATTTCTGATAGCAGTTGTGTCTGAGCTATATACATGTAATAGCATTTAAGATCACTTTCCGCGCACAAAAAATGTTTGTCCTCAAGATGATTTCTGTCAGCCTCAAATATATCACCCTATTCAGTGGTGTTTGCAATCTGTTGAGTGTTTCGATAATTGCTAGTTTTTGTCCATCCATACCATAATTGTTTTCTGTTTTCATGATCAAACTGTACTGTACAGTATAACTTATACTGTATAACATAACTTCATATTAATGAAATTAATTGAATTAATTATTAATGAAGGAATGTTGAGAGTGGTGATCTTAAAGAGGTGGTAGAATCAAACAGTGAGGGGCCTCCTGAAGAGGTCCAAAGAGATCTGGCAGTACTGAGAAGAGAACCAAGGAGCTGTGACAGAGACAAACATAGATACAGAAAGAAGTATTGGCAACAGAATTGATATCCCAGAAGAACTAAATCAGGAACAGTTTGGATTGTTAACACGTTATAAGGAGATGATACACAGTGAAGAACTTACAAGCCCCGTAAATCTAAGAAGCAGCAATAGATTAAAGGTGCTTGCTGAGACGAAAAAGGTGAATTGTGTACTTAAACACATACCAACTGCAAACATTACTGAAACCAGAGACCTCATGTGTGCTGCGGCAGTACTTGTTTGTGAAAGAGTAGGAGCTAAGGCAACAAGCAGGACGAAAAAAGTAACTCCCTGGTGAAAGAAGAGAATGAAAAGTGACATTGCACTTCTGAGGAAACATTTTAGTAAGATTGAAATGTGGTACACAGGTAGATGGACGAATGCAAGAGAAAATGAGACGTTCCTAGAAAGGAAGTACAGCATTAAAAAGAAGGGATTTAGAGTTGTTATGGAACAACCTAAACAAAGAATTCTTGTAAAGAGGACAAAGGTGAAACGGTATTCTGACAGGGTTGAGCAGTTCCAACAAAATAAGCTTTTTGCATCAAACCAGCGACAGTTCTTCCGGAACCTTAAAGGAAACACAGGAGATGTGACATCTGCAAATGCAGAGGGAGCAAGATGTTTTTGGCACAATATTGAGGAAAAGCTGTGACCCACAACACTGAGGCAGAATGGATAAAGGAAGTGGAAAGCGACCTCACTGATGAGGAAAAGCAAGCTCCAATATCAGTGTCTCTTGAAGATGTACTAGAATAGGTGAAAAGGCTACCAAATTGGAAAGCACCCGATCCTGATGGTATCCAAGGTTTCTGGATCAAGAAATTCAGTTCATTGCACGAGAGACTGGCAGAACACGTTAATACTTGTGTGAACCAAGGTATGGTACCAAACTGGATGGAGGAGGGTAGGACCGTGCTTCTGATGAAAGATAAGACAAAAGGTCCATTGGTGGGGAACTATCGGCCAATAGCTTGCCTTAACCTGCTATGGAAGATTTTGACAGGGATATTCAGCATGAAAACATACGAACATCTAAACAACAACAACTTGCTACCGGTTGAACGGAAAAGATGCCGAAAGAAATCCTTAGGAACTAAGGACCACCTGGTGATTGACAAGACTGTCCTCAGGAATTGTAAAAAGCGCAAGACAAATCTCTGCACGGCTTGGATTGACTTCAGAAAAGCTTGTGATATGATGCCTCATTCCTGGATCATCGCCACCTTGGATAACAATAATAATATTTAACCAGGGAGCCCACTCGCCTTGGCAGTTTTCAGTGGGGCCCTGCAAATAATAAATTTTAACCTATATAAAAATATACAAATCCTGGCTAAAAAACATCATTATAAAATTCATTAATAATTCATAAGGAAAATACAAAAGAAATGAATGTTTAATGAAGGTTTGTAAACCCCAATACAGATCAACTGAGTTTATGAATTATTAAACAGTAGCATTAACTTTTGATACAGATCTCTGCTGAGCTAATTAGTATGCATTAACTTTTGATACAGATCTCTGCTGAGCTAATAAGTATGCATTAATTTTTCATGCAGATCTCTACTCATTGTTTCATTTCATAAGTCAGATAAAATCTTCGCGTCCGATCTGTATGGGATTTACAATGGCGAGCCTTCGGCTCGCCATTGTAAATACCCATACAGATCTCCCGCTCATATTTTATCTATCACTTAAAAATGTTAAAAAGATAATATCAAAAAGGTAAAAAGAGTAAAACCTATTTCATTTAAAATTATTTCAAAAGTCTCTTAAGTTTGGCTTTAAATAGCGATAACGAAGATGTCTCTTTCATTTCATTATCTAAATTGTTCCAGTCATTAGCAGCTTGAAAAAATAAAAGTCTGTTTACCCAAATCAGTACGTACTCGGGGGAGATGTAAATCGATCATTCTACGAGTTTTGTACGAGTGGATAGTATTATTGTGGTTGATGTTATATGTTTGGAATTGCAGACAACTTGGTTAATCTAATTTCATCAAGTATGCCCCATTGGAAGGTTCATTGGAAGTTGTTCTCAAATGACCAGTTCCTTGGAGACGTGAACACTTAGGAGAGGGATTTTCCAGGGAGATTCCTTTCCACCACCGTTGTTTGTTCTGGCCCTGATCCCTGTCACTATAGTCCTACCTAAGGCTGACATGGGCTATAAACATGGAAGAGATGCACCAACCCTCAACCATTTATTCATCATGGACTAAAGCTACTTGCAAAGTCAGAGAATGAGATTGACTCTCTCGTGCACACAGTGCGAGTGTGCTGTAGTGACATAGGGATGGAGTTTGGGATCACAAAGTGTGCTGTGATAACCATCAAAAGAGGAAAGCGATCCCATTGTCGTGGGATACAGCTAACAACAAATGAGGAAATAACAAGCCCGGAAGAGAGTGGCTACAAGTACCTTGGTGTTCTTGAACTGGAAGATATTCTCCACAGAAACATGAAAGAAAAGGTACAGTGTACTGACCTTACAAGATTGAAGCTCTTGTTGAAATCAAAACTCCATGCCAGGAATTTGATAACTGCGTTAAACATATGGGCAGTCGCTGTGGTTAGATATAGTGCGGCCATCCTGAATTGGACAAAGTTGAAGGTGAATGAGTTATACCCCATTCACACCAACGATTAAACATGTTTAAATGTTGTTTAGTTTAACTACGTTTTTAGCCTGGGTCTTGAACGTTTTTAAATGTATATGACTCATACTACCTGGAATGGTAACAAAAGTCAATAAAGTTGCTTTTAGTAAAGATTTCACTCCATACTACGGCACGTTTGGGGGTATTTTTCTAAACCTGTTTTCAACTAAACAACATTTAAACATGTTGGTGTGAACGGGTATTAGACAGGAAAACCAGGAAGATGTTGACAATGCATGGTGCACTACATCCCAAGTCAAGTGTCAACCGTCTCTATAGGAAGAGGAATGTTGGTGGGCGGGGACTACTATCTGTTAGTGAATGTATTGGGAATGAACGGAGAATACTTATCCATTATCTTGCAAACAGCAAAGAAGATTTGCTGAAGTATGTGGCAATGTAAGTGTATTTGGTAAGAGAAAAGAAAGAAAGTAAAGAGGAGTTCAAGAGGAGTAAGGCGAATGAGAAAAAAGAAGCAATCCGAAAGAAGAAGTTGCATGGTCAGTTTGAAAGAGAAACTGAGGAGAAAAAGACTGAGATATCATGGAACTGGCTAACCAAGGGTGACCTGAAGAGAGAGACGGAGAGCCTGCTGATAGCAGCCCAAGACCAGGCATTGAACACAAACTCAGTGAAGGAGGATGTCTACAACATCAGTGGAAGCAATAAGTGCCGATTATGCGAGGAAAAGTTGGAAAGTGTTACCCATCTTGTCTGTGCGTGGAAAATGCTAGCACAGAAAGAATATAAACACCGCCATGACAAAGTCTGCCAACACCTTCACTGGTTACTTTGTAAGAATTATGGCTACCAGGTCAGCGATCACTGGTACCAGCATTCCCCAGAGAGGGTCCTGGATGATGAAGACAATAGAAGGTCTTATGGGACTTCGACTTTATGACAGACAGGGAGATTGAGCATCAGAGGCCTGACATTGTAGTCTTCAAAAAAGACCCACGTGAATGCCACCTGAATGATGTTGCAATCCCTGGGGACCAAAACATCGCAGTGAAGGAAGTTGAAAAGATTGCTAACTATGTAGAGTTAAAGGTTGAGGTTACAAGGATGTGGGGGCTACCTTCCTCAAAAGTGAAGGTTATTCCAGTTATAGTCGGAGCATTGGGCTCTATCCCAGTGAAACTAGAGAGCTATCTAGACCAACCGGACATTGACCACAACATCAGTGTTCTCCAGAAATCTGCATTGTTTGGAACAGCACACATCCTGAGGAAACTACTTTCTGTCTGAGGTCCTTGTTGTGACTTGACAGTTGGAATCTTTACAAGAACTCCAGAATTACTGTGCGAACTCTAGATAATAATAATAATATTATTTTTAATAATAATAATAATAATTATAATAATAAAGTCTGAAAGAGGGTTGCACTAAATAGCAAAGCTAATGAACTTGTGGCCCTGGAATGGAGGTTGTATGTTGCACTACATGTAAAGCGCATGTGATTTTTTTTTTTTCAGCTTCTTCAGAAATGTGAACAGATTGATGATACACAGCATGCTGCACCAGAACTGAAAGAGGAGGTTTTCACTCAATCATTTGACATTTTGAAGGAGAGACTGAAGCAAAGATTGGAGGCAAATCGACACCCATTTGCGATTACTAAGCCTGTCGCTTTTTCAGAAGAATTGCTTAGTGATTTTAAGCAGTCCCAAACAGCAAGAATTTACCTTCAAGCTTTCAAACTGGTAAAAGAAGGCTTTGAAATTCTTTACAAGAGTAACTTTACCGATGAAAGAGGAATTTCTCTTATAGCTCGTGGTTACTTGACTGAAAATTCTATACTACAAGCGTTTCCTCAAATACAGGTACTGTTACCTGAAATTTTTCAACTTTGTGAGAAAAGCTTGCAAAATAATCCATGTTTCTTTGAAGGCCTCGTTATAGCTTTTGCCTTCTGTCATTATCATGAGTCAAAGATAAAACCATCTAAGGAGACTGGCGAGATTGACACAAAAAGGGTAATGTGCATGAAAAACCTGATTCATTTTATCCGAAAAGCTGAGCCTAACAGCCCTCCTGCTGAAGATTGCTTCAAATTTGATGAAAAGTACAGCAGCTGGCTTCATGTCTTGTATGATCACTTGGCATCAATGTACATCATAGCAGAAGCCTATGAAGCAGCTGCTGAAGCTCTTGAAAATTCCCTTAAGTGCTGCCCATCTTACTTTCCCTCTAAAAGAGGCCTTGGGTATTGTTTGTTGTCGCTGTATTCCTCTAGAGTGCACTCTGAAAGAAAGGAATCTGGGCAAGATGTACCCATGGAATTGCACCTTTCCAAAAAACAAATGGAAGAGGAAAGAGAAATTTCGAAATATGCATCTTGGACCACTGAAGCATTGGGAGATACTGCAGAGAAGATATTGAATGAGTTTCTGATGGAAGCCCCGCCTTGCTGGAAAACATACCCAAATGTTTGTTATTATCTTGCCAAGCTTGCTTTTGTCAACAATGACATGAAGGAGTTAAAAAGGTATTATGAACTTGGCCAAGATGCTGAAGAAAAAAGACTGCCTTTCTTTGACCCTGTTGATATCCCATTGAAAGATATGTTGTCTCATGTCCTACCAGCTACTTTCCAGTTTACCAGAACCTGTCAGGTGTGGCAATAAAGCTTGCACGAGGAAGGTCAAGGAAACTGAACTGAAGTCCTGTGGTGGCTGTGGAGTCCAAAAATACTGCGGCAAGTAAGTAGAGAAGTAGAATTTGAATATCCTCTTCAAACATCAGCACAATTTAATGCCCTATGCCAAAACTAGAAAACATACATACATAAACAACTTGATTGATACACAGGGCATTCCATCAATTTATACAAATTCATGAGAGCTGTGTTTAAGTTAAATATGCAAAATAATATTATAATTATAAAAAACTAATGAAAAACAATATACTGCATAATACTGTGATAAAAAAAAAAAAGAAAAACACTTCCAGTATAATCCTCACCCCCCCCCCCTCCCCCCACAAAAATATGTCATTCTTGTAAGTTTGTGGTATGTTATGTTAGTATTATTTTCAAATGCTAAATAATAATAATAATAATAATAATAATAATAATTAAAAAGAGCGGTTTTCAATTGTGTCAAAAGCAATTTTACAGTTGCTTTGGTTTTTGCATTGCTACGCATTGTGATTGGCGCCACTTTATCAACCAATCAGAAGTAAAAGTAAAACCAATCTTGACTTACTCACACGTTTTTCCCACACTTGATGCCAGCGAGATGCATTTCTTTCTAACTCTGATTGGTTCATTGGATTGTCTATCCATTTTGTGATTGGCATAAGTAATTGTTTTGGTTTTTATTTTACATCACTCAAGTGGAAACCACTCTGATAAAAATAGTAATAATTCAGTTAAGAGCAGTTTTCAACTGAGTGTCGTAAAACCAAAACCAAAGTAATTACTCTGACCAATCACAGCAGTCGTAAACAGTCCAATGAACCAATCAGAGCTCAAAGCAATTACATGTCGGCGGCGCCAAGTGGAGGAAAAACGCGTGAGAGCAAGTCACGATTGGTTTTGGTTTTACTTCTGATTGGTCGAGAAAGTGGCGCGAGATTTTTTAGCCAATCACGAAGCGTAGCAATGCAAAAACCAAAGCAGTTGTGTAATTATACTTTCGACACTCAATTGAAAACTGCTCTATAGTGCGCATATTGATATTAAAGCGTCTCAAAAGGATTATTCTGACAAGACAGTCTTGAAGACAGTCTCTTTTTAAGTATCATGTTACATATATTTGTAATGTAAATAGTTTATTTTATGTTGCACGGAGATATTAGCCTTCTGGCTACCCTACAATTTGTGTAGAATAAAGTTCATGTATGTATGTATGTAAGCTGGCAAACTACTTTTAAAATAAACTAAAGCGTAAAGGACATGTCTGCACAATAAATAGAGGAAAAACGGGAAAATCACCCATGTGATCAGATGGGTTAAATCGTAATAATTATTGGTGACCTCATTATTCATTATTTGCAGAGACTGTCAAAAATCAGACTGGAAAAAACACAAAGCTAAGTGCAATGCTTCCAAAGGACACAAGGCAAAGGATGGTATCTAAAGATTTTCTTGATCACATTAACAGACAAGCACTTGACCAGCTGTTAGCTGGAGAGATAAAATGTTGTTTTATTTTATTTTTAATAAAGATCTTTTCAATTATTGTCAAAGAAAAAAATTATTAAGTAATTAAGTAATCATAATTAAGGATATGTGATATAATCAATTAAGTAATTAGGTAAATTTAAGTATCAATTTTATAGTTATCGTAAATTATTATTACATGTAATGTGCCCTACCATCATTCCGAGTAAACGAAGAAGTTATGGAATGGAATGGAGTGACGGATAGATTAAACTGTGGATTGAAGCTGTTCGAGTACTTTGCTCAGCTCACACTATCACCTGTAGATTGACGAAGGCTAGAACAGTGTACAAATTGTACAAGTGTGAACGACCTTGGTACCGGACTATACGTTCACTGTTCTTCTGGTCTATCAACGTTAAAATTGGCGGCAGAATTATGCCAAACAAGAGTCTAAAGATACCACGCGACCCTTTTTTTTCCACAATCTGTGACCACGTCCACACGTATACGTTTACGTTCGTAAACGCTTACGTTTTTATGCGTTTAGGCCTCCCGTCGACACGTAAACGATGAAAACTATCACCCTAAACTTAGGACGGCGCCTGAGAAATCACCCCTGAACAAAGGTTCATGATGCACCCCAATGTCCGTTCTGCCATCCAATCCATGAATGAGTCCATTCCAATAATTCAAAGTTCTTGCTCTTTCTCGGAAACGGTCGAATTCTCCGAAAGCGGAAAATGGTTCTCTTATGAGCTGGGTTTTATTGACGCGTTTAATGTTTCTTGTTGTACTCGATAGGTCTTCATACTGTTTATATTTCCTCACTTTTTACTGCCGCGGTTGACATCAAAAGGATTGCCGTAGTTCAAACAGGTAACTGCATGCATCTGCAAAGCCGGTTATTTACGGCACATGATCTTTGAGTCATAGTGTCTCAAAGATTTACGACTACATTTAAATGAGTACACACGGAGAAGGTTAATCGTACTAGCTAGGTAGTGGCTAGTTAACTAAGGTATTAAAGGGATTCAAAATATCACGATAATATTGTTGAAAATAAATAATTGGCACGGCGGCCATATTGGTCCGCATCGTTTGTCGCTTGTATAAAACCAACACTTACTTTGTCATAAACAGCTGGCGGCTACTTTAAAGTAGATGGCATTTAAAAAAAATATATATATCATCAACTTTCCCAAGTCAGACGTCTATTTCAAACTTTTCTGATAACCCTTGTGGCAGAACAGGTGGCCGAGAATTATCCAAAAAAATCCTGCCTTTATAATTAATACAGTACACTATCAAACTAATACTAGCAGTAATCAGGGATTATTAAGTGCGTTCAAATGTTTGTTTTGGGTAAGAAGTGTTTGAGACTTGTTTGAGTGACATTTCGTTCTTTTATAACTTGTAATATTCATTCATGATGTCAAGCATGATGTCATTCATGATGTCAAGCATACATCACTGAATTTCACGAAGACGTATTCCAAGTTACTTGATTGATAATTTACATTCGTGACGTAGCCCTTACATCACTAATTCCACAACAACCAAGTTTTAACGGCAAAACTTAATAATCACTACACGAGGCCGAAACTAAAACACTTCCAAATGTGGCAGCACTTCACTTCCAATATGGAACCGCTAGTTGTATTTGTATTTGTGACCGCAATAGGTCAGAGTTCAATGACTCATATGATCAATTAGTATTAGTTTGTTTTCTACTGACTTCTCTCTCATCGATGGCATCTCACAGAACAATAATAGGTGCCATATTCGCTTCTTTGTAGCTGGAATAAAGGACTTTCTGTTCCTTTCAGAAGCAGTAAACATGTTTCCGATCAAGCTTCGTTGTAAAAACACTGCAGTTACTTGCAAAAATGATAGAGATTAAACTTACCGAATAGAGCAGAGGTGAGAAAAAAAGGCAAACTAATGTGTGCGCGCAACTTGCTGGATGAGTCTATGACGTACGCGTAAGGAGAAAAACGTGCGCACGCACCTTGCCGGAAGAGGCTATGATGTATTTCCGTTACTTGACCCACCCACAAAATCGAGTTTCTCTCCCCTAAATGTTCGTGCCCAGGCCTCTTGCTTGTTGAGTTTAGGTTGCGTTCTCCTAACGTCGAACGCAATTATTGGACCTCACTTAAACTAGTTTAAGGCCTCAGGTTTCCATGTCGTAAAAATTCCCGATGATCGGGGAATTTTGCTGTTTGATCACGACTGTCCCAGATTTTGCTGATATGTCGGGAAAGTCGCTGATCATTGCAGAAATCTGGGATGCATCAGGAAAAGAATGCTCCCGATTTTCCCAAATTGTCCACGACCACTGATCCCAGATGATTGATGTCTATGATTTTGTGTTTTCATAAGTCAACAAAATATGGGACGGTCGGGAAACAGCGAAATCCCTGATTGTCTGGGATTTTCTTCTCCACTCTAAAACCAGGCCTTATGGGCAGAAGTAGTATTAATATCTGACAGGGGCAAGTGGCTGAGATTTTTGACACATATTTCATCACAGCTTATAATCTTTTCTCTCCTAAGAACCCTTTCCACTTAGCTTGATTAAGATGATTTCAGTGAGCCAGGCTTAATTCCAGGCTTGAGTTGGTGCAGGTCATGAGTGGTTGGGATGCCCGACTTTAAATCCAGAGATCCTGGCTTCAAGTCCCAAGTTGGTATATAGTGAAGAACCGAGCTTAAGTTAACGCCTCAGCCATGTCTAAAATAGCGTACTGGCCTATCTCCAGCTCCTGCCAGTGGATTTTTATATATTTTTCCCTAAAAGGCCCTCATGCATGGGGACAGGGTACTGACAGTAAATAGGTTTCCACAGAGCCAATATTTTTATGTTAGAGTGTAATGATGTAAGTTGTAATAGAAATTGGTGACACACACCCCATTTTTGTTCTTTTTTATTGGTTTTCTCAAAGAGTTTTGGGAGAATTAATATGAGTTTTCATTACATTGCAATAAGCCCCCCCCCCCCCCCCCCCACTCTTGAGCCCTCTACCTCTTCTTGAGGTTTGGAAATGAAATTAAGCCCCATAATGATATGGTGGCTCAATAGAGCTTTTTATATGGTATTTAGTTTGGTTTGAAATAATAATTTATATTGAACTGTTCACAAATTGCCAAGCAGTTTTTACATGTTGCTTTTATTATTATTCTAAGACTTAAAGATTTCACTTGTCAGGTCACCATGGCAACTGGCCCTGCAGGTGGGCGTACAATTGTGTTTATGCCGACACTGCCAGGGACTCCTGCCACACCCACGATTCTAACAGGAGCCTCTGCTGCTGGACCTGGACCTGGTAAGGAGCAAAATATGTTCCATTTGTTGAATGGGCTTCTTATTAAGATATGAAATTTAAGCTATAATTACAGTTAAATGCAAGACAGTGCTGGTCAGAGGTTGGCTGTGGGGGATGCAGGGTGGCCCAGTGATTTTTGCAGGGCCATGTTGTCTCACAGCTCCCATGTGGATGTCAGGCCATTTTATGCTTGTTCCCTTACAAAAAAATGAACATACATGCTAATATTTTTGCATGCATGATGCATTATTTATTAACTTTTAGTATTATATTATTAGGCACAGCTTCAGTGTAAATAAGTGTAAACTTTCTGAATTCTGTGTGAAATAAAGTTATTATTATTATCATTATTATTATTATTATTATTATTATTATTATTATTATCAGCAGTAAAAACTATCTGTATGCTATACAGTTAAAAGGAACACAGATTATTATGCATGTATCCATCCATAAGTTCTGCATGCATGCAAAAGTATCTGCATGTTAGTGCAAATGTTAGTGCAAATGTTATCTCCTTGTTCAACACTGCAGGCAATGTCGCAGCTCTCATACAGGGTGTTACACTATTGTGACATTGGGAAAGAAAACAGTAAAACAAAAACAATAACAAAAATAAATTGGCTTTCTAGCCTTAAAACAATAGCAGCTGTGTTTATTACAAGGCCAATGAAATACAATGTAGAGGCTTCCGAGAGCTTTTTTTGCTCCTGAACACTGCATCACCCTTCATTCCCGAAGAGCTTGACATGCAATATTAAACCAAAAATCATACAACAGCAAGTTCAAGTCTCTACATTTGTATTTTTTTTCGGTTCATGAGTAATTATAAAGATTTATGCAAACTTGTTTCTGTTTCATAAAACAGTATAAATTAGAACCAGGCATGAAACATGTTTTGTAATTAACATGCAAATGGTCTCTAGAATAGTTTGCAAAAACAAAAAGACAAAGACTTCAGATCCAAATTTGCTAGTAACACTGTAATTCCAAGAGGAACAAAGGTGCAGTAGGAGGCGAAGTTGTTGTTCTTTCTTTCGTCATAATAAAAAGGAATCCTTTCTAACGGTTCGTCCGTGGAGCTCGCAGTTGCAGTGGATGGACTGTGTTACCATATGAGAGCCCAAGAGTGTGTTGCAGATAATCACATCGGATATCACAAGAGTAACTTCCCGCTCGCGATGCGGCATGTCTTGACCAGACATTTTGTTCGGGATTTTGTTACACGAGCTCAAAAAACACGCAACAATCGATCAAAATCGATAATTTGTGGGACATTTTTTGTGATTATCGATTGATCATCGATTAGGCAATATCAATCGATATCAATTAACTAATGCTATCGATTGATATATTCAAAAATAGTTTTAGTTATTGTGGTGCCACTCTGTGGAATAGCCTTCTATGCGAGGCTAG